>JASKGM010000009.1:19432925-19447602 GCA_034509205.1 Ceratonia siliqua | reverse complement strand
CAGCCCCTTGTCTTCACATGTTGTCTTCCTTGACTCCACCGAAGGTCCACCATAAGCCTTATCATGCTCCTCCATTCCCAAGTTTATGAAACACTGCACAAAAGCTTGCAACAACTCTTTCATCTTCTTTGCTCTCATTCTTGTCATTGGATCACTTGGAATCTTCAAAGAATCTCCATGCTTCTCACGTGCACCTGGGCTGCTCATATCAGACTATTTTGTAGACATGGCAGTGTCTAGTACAAAATAAGAGGATGTGTTAAATTAACAACTGTTATTTAAACACCTATTTTAAGATAATTGTGCCTGAAACAAATGTTTTGTAGCCAACTACATATGGTAAAAAATAAAAAAGGCTATGCGAAATTAATAATTGTTATTTAAATAACTATTTTAAGATAGTTGCGTTTGAAACATTTCTTTTGTAGACAGGGGTACAGTTGTTAAAGTATAAAAGTGGCTTTGTTAAATTAACAACTATAATTTAAAAGATAGTTGCATCTGAAACAACTATTTTACAGATAGTTTGAGTCTAGTAAAAAATAAAATTCCATGTGTTCAATTAAAACCTATTATTTACGCAATTGGTATTAGACAGTTTAATCTGAATCAACCGTTTTTAGATAGGGATGTATCAAGTGAAAAATAAAAGAGACTGTGTTCAAGAAGGAACTGTTTTAAGCAAATTGCGTTTGAAACATCTCTTTTACAGACAGGTGTGCTTTTGCTAAAATATAAAGGTGGCTATGTTAAATTAACAATCGTTCCAAGACAGTTCCATCTAAATCAATTGTTTCCAAGAAAGGATTGCATCTGGTAAAAAATGGAAGAGGCTATGTTAAATTAACAACTGTTATTTAAGAACCTGTTCTAAGACAGTTGCGTTTAAAACAATTGTTTTGCAGACATGGTTACGTCTAGTAAAAAATAAAAGAGTAGTATTAATTCACAACAATAGTTAAAAAATTGTTTTAGGTAAAAATAAAAGAAGCTGTCTTAAATTAACAACTATTATATAACTAACAGTTCTAAGATAGTTGCATCAAGAACATCTCATTTTTCGTCCGCATTGTGTTCGTTAAAATATAAATGTGTTAAATTATCAACTACTATTTAAAAAACAGCTTTAAGACAATTGCATGTATAACAAGTGTTTTTGCAAATAGAGTTGTGTTTGGTAAAAAATAAAAGATGTGTTAAAAAAAAACTACTATTTAGGCAACGGTTTTAAGACAGTTGCATCTGAAACAACTATTTACAAACAAGAGTGTATCTAGTAAAAAATAAAATAGCTGTGTTAAATAACAACAATTATTTAAACAACTGTTTTACTCTTTTTGATGAACTGTATGAAGACAGTTGCGTTTGAAAAAATTATTTTGTTGACACATGTGATAAAAAATAAAAGAAGCTATTGTAAGATAACCACTGTTATTTAAACAATTATTTTAAGAAATTTATGTCTCAAATAACTGTTTTTAGACATAATTGCATATGCTAGAAAATTAAAGAGTCAATGTTAAAACAACAAATGCTACTTAAATAATTGTCTTAAGAAAGTTGTGTCTGAAACAACTTTTTTGCAGAAATGGGTGTGTTTGGTAAAAAAAATAAAAGAGGCATTGTTAAATTAACTATAACTATTTAATTGAATGCCTTACGGGAATTATGCCAAAAACAACTATTTTGCAGACAGGGATGCTTCTGATAAAAAGTAAAAGAGGTTGCCTTAAATGAACAAATGTTTTTTACACAACTGTTTCAAGACAGTTTTATCTTAAACATCTCTTTTGCATACATGGGTGCCATTGTAAATATATAACAGAGGCTATGTTAAATTAATAACAGTTATTTAAACAACTATTTTAAGATAATTGCGCCTAAAACGACTATTTTGCAAACGTGGTAGTGTCTGGTACAAAATAAAAGAGGATGTGTTAAATTAATTAATGTTATTTAAACACCTGTTTTAAGACAATTGTGCCTGAAACAAATATTTTGCAGCTAACTGCATATGGTAAAAAATAAAAAAGGCTGTGCGAAATTAACAATTGTTATTTATATAACTATTTTTAGACAGTTGCGTATGAAACATCCCTTTTGTAGACAGGGGTGCATTTGTTAAAGTATAAAAGTGACTTTCTTAAATTAACAATTGTTATTTAAAAGACAGTTTCATCTGAAATGACTATTTTACAGATAGGTTGAGTCTTGTAAAAAATAAAATTGCTTGTGTTCAATTAAAACCTGTTATTTAAGCAATTGGTATTAGACAGTTTAATTTGAATCAACTGTTTCTAGACAGGGATGTGTCAAATGAAAAATAAAAGAGATTGTGTTCAAGAAGGAATTGTTTTAAGCAAGTTGCGTTTGAAACATCTCTTTTACAGACAGGTGTGCTTTTGTTAAAATATAAAGGTGGCTATGTTAAATTAACAATTTTTTCAACACAGTTCCATCTAAATTAATTGTTTCCAAGATAGGATTGCATCTGGTAAAAAATAGATGAGGTTGTGTTAAATTAACAACTGTTATTTAAGAACCTGTTTTAAGACAATTGCGTTTAAAACAACTGCTTTGCAGACAGGGTTACATCTAGTAAAAAATAAAAGAGCAGTGTTAATTCACAATAATTATTTAAACAACTATTTTAAGACAGTTGCATCTAACTAATCTATTTTCCATACAAGTGTGACAGGGATCAAATAAAAGAGGCTGTGTTAAATTAACTGCTGTAATTTATGCAACTTTTTTAAGGCAGTTGCATATGAAAAGATTGTTCTACAGACTGGTGCCTTAGGTAAAAATAAAAGAAGTTGTCTTAAATTAACAACTGTTATATCAACAGTTGTTCTAAGATAGTTGCATCCAAAATATCTCATTTTTCGTCAGCATTGTGTTCATTAAAATAGAAAATTGATTGTGTTAAATTAACAACTGCTATTTAAAAAATTGCTTTAAGACAGTTGCGTGTATAATGAGTGTTTTTGCAAATAGGGGTGCGTTTGGTAAAAAATAAAAGAGGATGTGTTAAAAAAACAACTATTATTTAGGCAACAATTTTAAGATACTTGCGTCTAAAACAACTGTTTTGTAGACAATAATGCATTTAGAAAAAAATAAAATAGTTGTGTTAAATAACAACAATTATTTAAACAATTGCTTGACTCTTTTCGATGAACTGTTTGAAGATAGTTATGTTTGAAAAAATTATTTTGCAGACCGGGGGATAAAAAATAAAAGAAGCTATTGTAAATTAACCACTATTATTTAAATAATTATTTTAAGAAAGTTGCATCTCAAATAATGTTTTCTAGACAAAATTACATCTTGTAAAAAATAAAAGAGTCATTGTTAAAATAGCAAATGCTACTTAAAGAATTGTCTTAAGAAAGTTGTGTCCAAAACAACTTTTTTGTAGAAAGGGGTGCATTTGGAAAAAAAATAAATGAGGCATTGTTAAATTAACTATAACTATTTAAACAATTATGCGTAAAACAATTATTTTGTAGACATGGATGCTTCTGATAAAAATAAAAGAGGTTGCCTTAAATGAACAAATGTTACTTATACAACTTTTTCAAGACAGTTTCATCTGAAACATCTGTTTTGCATACAGGGGTACCATTGTTAATATATAAAAGTGGCTATGTTAAATTAACAATAGTTATTTAAACAACTATTTTAAGACAATTGCGTCTGAAACGACTATTTTGTCGACGTGGCAGTGTTTGGTACAAAATAAAAGAGGATGTGTTAAATTAATTTTTGTTATTTAAAAACCTATTTTCAAACAATTGCGCCTGAAACAAATGTTTTGCAGCCAAATACATATGGTAAAAAATAAAAAAGGCTGTGTGAAATTAACAATTATTATTTAAATAACTATTTTAAGACAGTTGCGTTTGATTTAAACATCTCTTTTGTAAACAGGGGTGCATTTGTTAAAGTATAAAAGTGACTCTCTTAAATTAAAAACTGTTATTTAAAAGACAGTTTCGTCTGAAACAACTATTTTACATATAGGTTAAGTCTTGTAAAAAAATAAAATTGCTTGTGTTCAATTAAAACCTGTTATTTATGCAATTAGTATTAGACAGTTTTATCTAAATCAACCGTTTTTAGACAAGGATGTGTCAAGTGAAAAATAAAGGAGCAATGTTCAAGAAGGGACTGTTTTATGCATGTTGCGTTTGAAACATATCTTTTATAGACATGTGTGCTTTTTTTAAAATATCAAGGTGGTTTTGTTAAATTAACAACTGAAGACAGTTTCATCTAAATCAATTGCTTCCAAGACAGGATTGCATATGGTAAAAATAGAAGAGGCTGTGTTAAATTAACAACTGTTATTTAAGAACCTATTTTAAGATAGTTGCGTTTAAAATAACTATTTTACAGACAGAGTTATGTCTAGTACAAAAAAAAAGAGTTGTGTTAATTCACAACAGTTATTTAAACAACTATTTTTAGACAGTTACATCTAATTAATCTATTTTCTAGATAAGAGTGACAGTGATTAAAATAACTAATATTAATTAACACATCTTTTTTATTTTTTACTAGATGCACTTTTGTCTGCAAAATTGTTGTTTTAGGCACAACTATATTAAAAATATTACTTAAATAATAATTGTTTATTTAACACATCTTCAGATTTTTTACCAAACTCACCCCTTTATGTAAAAATAGTCATTAGAGAACTGTCCTAAAGCGGTATTTTAAATAGTAGTTTATGGTTTAACAAATTTACTTTTATATTTTAACGAATAAAATGCTGACACAAAAAAAGATGTTTCAAAAACATCTATCTCAGAACATTTGTTGAAATAAAAGTTGTTCATTGAAGACAGCTTATTTTATTTTAACTTGACACACCATTCTTCTCACGCCCCACTAAAAGATGTTTCAAAAACATCTATCTCAGAACATTTGTTGAAATAAAAGTTGTTCATTGAAGACAGCTTATTTTATTTTTACTTGACACACCATTCTTCTCACGCCCCACTTCAGGAAGAGACACTGGCGTAGGGAACCACCGACTAATTTGAACCATGTAAACTAAAAAGAAAGCAATTACATTTGAACCATGTAAAGGAGAAAAGAAACAATTGCATTTGAAAAGAAACAAATGTTTTATATATTTTAAAATATTAGACAAAGTTGGAGACCTTTAATATTTTATTTTTGCATTTTTTATAGTTTTATATTAACTATTATTTTGTATTTATTTTTAATATTAATTTTTATTATCTTAATATTTAAAATAAATTAATTTAAATTTATTAATTGATTATTTTTATTTTTAATTAATACTATTATATATAATAAATTATATTTTATATAATATATAAATTAAAAAAATATTATTTAATTTAAATTCAATTAAATTAAAAATTTATTTTCTTGACTAGTTTAATTTTTAAAATAATTTTTAACATTATTAAATATTCATATGTTTTAATTTTTATTTTATAAAAATTTTTATTAGACATTATTTTTTAAATAATATTTTTTTACTAAAAAATAAACTTTTTACTTATTTTTAAAATAAACAGAAAATAATCCCCAAAATAAAAAAAATCCCTTAATTTTTTTTTTTTAAAAAGCAGCCGGCGCTCCCAAACGGGCCAGCCTCCAATAATAGATCAGAGCTCCATAGGAGGTTTTGCTGAGATATTCACTTGCTTCGGGTGGAGTTTTTCCTGAGTCTGAAAGGAGTGATCTTTGAGATCCAACTACTTGACTCGGTCATCGCATTGGGAGGTGCCTCCGTCATGTACAGCGGCTCTAGTGACGGTGAAACCCATGAGGCTGTGCGGAGGAAAATTCCGCCTGCCTCGTCCATGTTGTGGGTCCGAAATTTACGCAGGTTTATTGGATCCGGCGCCGGTCTCGGATCCGAAGCATTGATGGGTTCGTATTCTTTCAAATCCTGAATTTCTAGTCTTTTTTTGAGCATTCTCTTTCATATCTTATTGTTTATTCTTTGGGGTGGACTTTGAGTTGAGAGAAGGGGATGCATATCTCGAGGCATGTGAGTTTGACTGTTAGATGTTGGTTATTAATTATTAGAAGCATGACTTGATATTGAAAAATATGAACTGGTGTTGTTAAGTGCGAAGATACTAGCCCAGTTTGCGCTTTTATTTTGAGTTTGAGCTACTCAATTTATTGTACTGATTGACATGGGCTTTGGACTATGTATCATTAGGCTTTGATATTGCTGGGGTTATTATATTTTGTTTTATATCGTATAAGTGTTTCATCAACATTCTTTCATATGAATTCTATATGATGGAAAAAGAGGAAAATAAAGCGCAACGATTGGAGTATCATATAATAAAGGAATGGTGGAAATGAGAGCCTGTACCAACTGACAATAAGTTAAAAAAAAAAAAATCAATTTCACCTACCCTCTCCCCTAGCCAATCCCTACATAAGACTAAATGTTTCTGGCGATGGAAATCAGAGATGGGTCTCTAGATTTTTGCCTTCTCAGCCTGCTCCTTTATTCTTCTCAATTTCTTAGGTTACGTTTTGCACTAAAAACAATGGAAAAGCTTTTTTTTTTTTTCAAAAAAAAATTCTCCTGAAGCCCTTTCCAGCAATGGGAGGAATAATCAACTGTGTTTCACTTATACATTGGCTATGCTTGAACCTATTTAGATTTCTTTCTTGATTTTTGAAATGCTGTGCTAGCCTAGATTTGCTGATGCTCAACAATGATTATAATTACTTCCTACAACATTGAATTTCTTATTGCACTCCAGATATTAAATTGTAGGTTACTCATTGATGCTGTATACTGGCTGTTGTTATGATATATATGGATATGCATAGATACTTCAACAATGTAGAATTCCTCTCATCTATTCTATGTGTTATCTCTTAACCTCAAACCCTAATAACATTGTGGTATCTTCTTTCTATTCTTTTTTTAACTTCCAATTTGCAGAGCTCGAAACAAAAAGGATTTTGCTTGACATTTTTAAAGAAAAGCAGAAGAAAAATGCTGAAGCTGGTACAATTCCAAGTTTCTACAAAAAGGCATGTCTAACATTGTTTATTTACAGTAGTTTCGTACTTCATTGTTGTAAATTGTATACATGCATTGAAGTGGGTACAATTGTTAGTTTCTTCTATTTGTGCTTCCTGAAGCATTTGTAATTAACAAACTTTCATTATTTCTAAGTAGGACATTTATCCTTTAGAACTAGCATGGTAGATTGATGAGGGCATGAAAACCCATGTTTGAGTCTTCATTGGCAACCTAAAAATGAGATATTAGATATTATAATAATGCTATTAATGGGCTTTTTCCTAACAGTTTTTGGATTAAAATAGTCCTTTGACATGGTATCAAAGCTTCTATGACCAAGTGGTTAAGAGTTTTATCATTGCTATTCCCACTCTTTATAAATTAAATTGAAATTTCAGGACATGGAAAGATGGGCCATTGCTTTGTCCATGCTTCAAGCCCAATGGTCAAAGATGACTTTTGTGTGAGGGGGCCTGTTAGAGATTATAATAAAAGTATAAAACTATTCATGGACCTTTTCCTAACAACTTAAGCTTTTGGGTTGAATGATTCCTTTGACAAAGGGTTTACTATGATTTAAGGATGTGCACCATATGTCGGCTATGTAGTTCTTTTCACAATATATGTGCATGAATCATGTTCTTAGTAGTTTAAGTATCAGCTGTCACCCCTCCCCCAAAAAGAAAGAACCCAATAAATAAATTGAATAAATAAATACAACAGATGCAGACTAGGAAGATAACTATAATATAGCTGTACCCTGATATCTAGAGTTGATAGATCTTTACAGCTAGTATCATTTTGGACTTCATTTTGTCTCTGTTCACTGAATATAGGTGGCTTATTTGTTGTTTGATATTTGATTTCTGATTTCTTCTGCATACATATAAAACCTCCATCTGTAATGTAAATATTGATATGCCTTATCCTCATTTAGAAACCTGATGAGGGATCAATCAGTCATCGGGTTCAGAGACTGGCAAAATATCGGTTTCTAAAGGTAGCATTTTCTTGCCGTTCTATTTTTTTAGTGACATCTGCTTAAATGTTTCATATATTTTCTCTGTTGGTGACATTCCTCTTTGCACAGAAGCAATCAGATCTTTTGCTGAACGCTGATGATTTGGATGCAGTGTGGGTCTGCTTAAGAGAAAATTGTGTGATTGATGATGCCACTGGTGCGGAAAAGGTCTGCCACTTTTGTATTTGTGTTTTCTTATTCATTTTTGCCAAATTCTATGATACATACAACTAGATTTTGTGTTCTTGGAAGTTTGATAAATACTTAAGTATACAAGCTAGTTGGCTACATCCATTGTAACTTAGCTTTACTTTTGGCAGTAGTTGTTGGAAATATGCAGAATTTAATCAAAAGTGATTTGATCAGAAATAACAAAAGCCTTAATGAAGTGGTAAGGGATGAGAAATAATAGACAAGATTTAACGTAGTTTGGCTTTTAGCCGATGTCTACAGGCAAAGGTGAAGAGAAAATTCCACCAATGGAAACAATTGGAGATACAAAAGTGGTTTAACTAAACTCTCAAAACCACACCCCAAATACACCCAAATACTTCACAATATTTTTCTTACAAAAGGTGTATATAATCTCACAAATGCACACAAGTGCACCCAAGCCCGAATGCCTTCACCTTGCATGCCTCAATGCACTTCCACGGATGTGTTTATATAGATGAAGAGAAGAGATGGCATTAATAGCCTTAAGCTAAGCCATGTGCAAGAGATAAGGTTAAGGGTGGTTTACATGATAGCCTATGGTAATAGGCACCATGTTTTTACCATGCATTCAAACTTTGCATATGCTTTTGTCTCCAACCATTTAATGAAGGCCATGAAAGTCAAATAAAATGGCTAATGCCACCAAACAAAATTCAAGGCATATTTTAACAGTAGTGGTATCAGATCCTCATACTGTCCACATACTGCCCCCTTTATCAGAGTTTTTATTTCATGCAGTGCAAGTTCAAATATACACTATTTTTCCTTTTTGTTAATGTGTATGTGTAGCCATAAATTTTTTGCGGCAACAATCTTCTTGTTAAGTTAGTGATATAAGTTCTTATTGTTCATGTAATTGAAATATAAAATATAGTTCGGCTAAGTTCATCTCATTAATCTAAAATTGTCCACTGCATTGTTTATTATGGATCATAAATTTCCTTGAACTATTGCTTAGCAATCCTTATGCATACTTTTATTTGTTTCTTATAGATGAATTATGAAGATTTTTGCCACATAGCCTCTGTATGTACTGAACAAATAGGTCCCAAATGCCGACGCTTTTTTAGTCCTTCAAACTTCATGAAGTTTGAGAAAGATGAGCAGGGAAGAATTGCCATCCTACCCTTCTACCTTTATGTGATGCGTACGGTAGGTCACCTGCTAGCATTTACTATTTCAGTGGCATTGCTGTTTAATTCTCCAGAAGATATAAAGTGTATATGTGACCTGGTGTTTTCTTTCTTCATAACCATTCATTTGTCTGTCTGTTGCTTGTACTCCAATGAGTCTATCTTATGTTTATGAAAGCTACCTGCTGATTATGGTTGCGCAGGTTTCACTTACGCAGGCAAGAATTGATATGAGTGAGCTTGATGAGGATTCTGATGGTTTCCTTCAGCCACATGTATGGGTTCTTATTGTTATTATGCCTTCAAATATTTAAAATTGAACAACCAGTAATTCTTTTTGTTATGTTTATTAATAAACAATAGCTGCTTCTCTTATGCCACCTTGTAAACGGGCCAATTACCTGCAAAGGGTGGTTTCTTGTTTCACTCCTTATTATCATCTGTTAGACCCCCAGTTACAAAAGAATATGTGAGGAAGAGGGGTAAAGGGGTTAGGCAGTTATTGGAGAAGGAAGGGTAGTTAAAAGAGGGAGTTGGACTAACGATACCAGAAGTGAAGAGAGAGATAAAAGAGAAAGAGGCAACTGAAGACAGTTAGTCAGACATTGGTAATTGGGATGTTCGGAGTAGCTAGCATACTTTGAATGCTAGGGAGTTTCTGTGTGTGATTGTGATCTTTGTATCTTTGCTGTTTATGTGCTTTGTATTTTGTATTGTGGTATATCTTCTGTGTAGAATTGTGGAACTTGTTGTGTTTGCAACTCTGTGGTTCTTTGAGATAGGTTGCTTTGTTTGTAATTCTGTTGAACAATATATGATATCAATCCAGACTCCAGTGAATATATGGTTTCCTACAGTTTGGCATCAGAGCGGGTGATTAATTGGGGAATGGTAAATACTAGAATAGAAGGAAGATTGGAACAAGTGGAGAAAAGAATGGAGGAACAAAGAAGTGGGATGGAGGAGCAAATATGTGAAACAGGGGAACTGAGGCAAGAGGTGAGGGTACTCCAGGATTATGTTCTACAACTTAGGGACATGATGGCGGTGATTGAGAGGAGAACAACGAGGAACCAGGAGAGATAAATTGGGGGTTCAAATGAAGGTGAGGGGGAAAGGGGAACAACGAGGGAGAGGTAACAACATCAAAGAGAGGAAAGGGAAAATAGTTTCTGGAGGCTTGAATTACCTCTATTTTCTGGTGAGGATCCGTTGGGTGGCTCTTTCGGATTGAGAGGTACTTTCAGGTGAATGGTGTTGGGGAAGCCAAGAAATTGGATGTAGTTGCTATATGTTTGGAGGGTAGTGGCTTGAATGGGTTTCAATGGTTGGAGGGGCGTCAACCACTGCAATCTTGGACAGAATTCAGAGAGGAGTTGCTGGAACGTTTCCATCCTTCTTAGAGTGGTGACGGTTACGAACAATTGCTGGCATTGAAACAAGATGGCTCGGTAATGGAGTATAGAGAGGCATTTGAACTTGTCTTGGCTCCTTTGCTTGTGTTAGGCACCTAATTAGGTATGAAATAAAGACATTAAAAGCAATCAGGGTATGAATAGCAATAATGAAGGGTCAACATAAGGCAATAATTCCTGATCCTAACAGATGTGATGGGGGTTGGAGATCAGGGAGTGAATCAGGAAATAATCTTGAGTTTAACAGCTGTCATGGGGCTGGAGATTAAGGAATTAAACAGGGAAAGAATCAAGGAATTAATTGAGGTTCCTATTTTGGTATTAATTTTGATTTAGTAGGATTATGTATTGTCTTTAGTTTGAATTATTTCCTTTCTTGTTTTTAAAGTCAGCAGGCTGGGATTATGTCTTGTTATTACACTTTATTAGGTTGTTTATTTCCTTCTTAGTTGTAAGCTCTCCAGACCTTATAAGTTTGGTTTTTCTAATGAATAAAGCAGCCAGAAAATTATAAACTCAGCCTTGTGTTGTTTTGGGAGGCCCAGGGTACTTCGAATTACCCTACTAAGGAGGAATTAGGATCGCTCAAAGTATCATAAAAAAATAACACGTAACGAATTGGTATCAGAGCCGGTCATGTTAGACCAGCGTTTGGAGAGATTGGAAGAAAAGATTGGGTCGCTGAATTCAGAGATGAGGGCTATGCTGGAAAGGTTGATGAAGCACATTGAGGCCATGTTCATGGCCTTATCCAACCAAATTCAGGAAAAATTTGGTTTGGCCAGACTAAATAAGCCAAAATACCAAGACTTGCTAAAAGGGAAGGCATAGGAGCTTAAAAAAATCCCGGCTTTCTCAAACCCTCCTCCATTACCAATTCCTAGCATTCCTAAAGTTCAAAATGTAGCTGAGGAATTAACTGAGGGAAATTTCCCAGTAGCAGAAGGTGAAGAGGATGGAGAAATAAAAGATCCAGCCATTATAGTTTTGGTAGACTCAGGGAGTACTCACAATTTCTTGAATCTTGAATTAGCAACTATTCTGGGAGTCCGGGACATCGCTGTAAAAACCAACAACTTCTAGTGCTTATAATTTCTAGTGATGTTCTGAGATTGAAGAAATAGAGGAAGAAAAAATTAGTGAAACAGAAAAAACAGTGGAAAATGAAAGACCTGAGTTGATTGGGTAACCAGAGATTGATAGTGGTGCATTTACCTGTTAAAAAAACTAGTAGCTTTGGTTAATGGTGGGAGATGGTTATAAAGTAAATGGAAATGGGATTTGTAAGGGGCTGGAATTAGAAATTCAAGGGGTGCGGGTAGTTCAAACATTTTCCCCATTTGAGTTGGGAGGGACAGATTTAATATTGGGAGTTGCATGGTTGGGTTCTTTAGGGAATATATGGATGAATTAGTAGTTACTGACCTTGCAGTTTGTGTTGGAAGGGAGATGGGTATGCCTTCAAGGGGATCTATCACTTTCTTTATCTTGGTCTCTTAGAAGGCTATGTTTAGGTCTATTCATTCCGGGAGAGAAGGTTATTTGGTGGAGTTTGGGTCTTTAGAAGTACATAAAAGGAAGAGCTTCCTGCTGAGTTACAACAAGTATTGCATGATGTGGACATTTATGTACAGATTTCTTTGATCTTGTAATTCTTTACTATAATCATTCTCATTTATTCTTAGCATAAGTCATGAGATGTCAGGCAGAGGAGATTAGGGAAGTATTTACTCCTATGATTAAGGGTCTTTAATGTGTGTCTTTATTTTCCCTTGTATATATTCCTTCTCTAGTTGTAATCAAAAAGATTATTATTGATCAATAGAATCATTTTTCCCACATGGTATCAGAGCTTATTGGCCTTCATTGCCATTGTTTTTCCTCTGTTGCATTTTTTTTCTTCTGGACGTTCACCAAAGAGGGAGTTCTAGACTTCATACCTCAGAGATAGGTTGACGGATCACCTCAGACGACACTGGCGGTTTATTCTGGTCATCGCCGTTTTCCGGAAACGCCTCACGCGCCTCATCCTCTTCTGCATCGACGTCCACGTGCCGGTAGCTCCGACTACCCATTTCCGGCCTTCATAGCCACCGTTGAACCTTCCCAGAAACCTCCGACTAACCATTTCCGGCCTTCATAGCCACCGTTTCAAGTGTCATAGCCATGTTTACTTGGCCTTCATTGCCAAAGTATTAAATCTGGTACTGTTTCTGTTTATCCTATTTAGTGCTGTTTGGTATTGTTTAATATGCTAGCCTTCATTGTCACTACAAGAAAAACGTTATTTTCATCCAAGCTGGTGTTGTTTAGACCTTCATTGTCTACTGGTACTGTGTATTCTGTCATTTGCTGCTGCTAGTGTGTTTTGTTGCTGCCGGCTAGTGTATTCTGTTTTGGCCTTAATTGCCAAATTGAACATAATGTCAAAGATTGTTTCTACCGACCAGATGGAAACCATCCACACTCCCCAAAGAATGTTATAGATCTCTTAAGGGAGACAGGAAAATTAGCTTGCCAACCGGCATTAACCCCTATAGATTCAAACCATAAACTCGGCGAAGCCACTGAAGATCCTATGGTTGATAGGGAAATGTACCAGAGGCTAGTTGGAAAACTTATCTACTTATCACACACGAGGCCGGATATCGAATATTCAGTTAGTGTAATCAGTCAGTTTATGCATGACCCCAGGGAAGCTCATTTACAAGCTGTCTATCGAGTACTACACTATCTTAAAGCTAATCTAGGAAAAGGAATTTTGTTTAAAAGAAACCTTAACTTGGATCTAGAAGCATACATTAATGCAGATTATGCAGGGTCCCCTATGGATAGAAGATCTACATCAGAGTAATGTACATTCTTAGGTGGCAATCTTCTGACATGGAGGAGTAAGAAACAAAATGTTGTGGCCAGATCAAGCGTGGAGGCTGAATTTCGAGCAATGGCTTAAGGAATTTGTGAGCTATTATGGCTGAAAATCATCCTTGAAGATCTAAGGTGGTGTTTGGTAGCAGGAAAGTTTTTACTTTCCTAGGAAAGTCGGATGGGAAAGAAACATTCCCTTGTTTGGTAGAAGGGATGACAAATTTTTCTCAGGAAAAAAACTTACCCGGGAATAACTTTTATGAAGGATTTTAGGAAACAACATTCCCATCTGTTTTGGTGGGAATGAAACTTTCCTGGGAATGGACAAAATTTAGGGATGGGAAATAACCAAAATAACATTTTTATTTTTAATAAAATTATTAAAATTGTTTAATATAAAAATAAAAAAATTATTATAAAATATTTATAATGATAAAAGTATTTATAATCTTGAAATTATCAAAATATATAAGTTATTTTTTTAAATTTTTTAAAATTTAATTAAATGATATTTTTAGAAATTTACTTATATTCCTAGAAAAATGTTACCTAAACTAAACATAGAAATAAAAATTTCTTAATAATGCATCATAATATTCCCAGGAAAGTTCAGTGCATACCAAACATATTTTATCAACTTTCCTGAAATCTCAGTCCCAGGAAAGAGATTCCCAGGAATGTTAACTTTTCAGGAAAATAACTTTCCTAATACCAAACACCACCTAAAGGTTAAGTGGAATAGACCTATGAAGCTATACTGTGACAACAAATTAGCAATAAGCATTGCTCATAATCCAGTACAGCACGATCAGACTAAGCACATTGAGATTGATAGACACTTCATCAAAGAGAAACTTGATAGTGGTTTAATATGCACATCTTATGTTCCAACTGGAAGACAACTAGCAGATGTCCTTACAAAAGGACTTCACACTCAACAATTCAATGCTATTATGTCCAAGCTGGGAATGAAGGATCTCTA
>JASKGM010000009.1:19389942-19425484 GCA_034509205.1 Ceratonia siliqua | reverse complement strand
CGGTCCATATAACAGACTTTAGGGTCTCGTGATCCTTTTGTTATCTTGGCAGTTTGTTCATATAATAAACTACAAGGGTTTTGCAAAACCCACTCGCTCGGCCTTGATTTCAGCCATAAACTCTGATGGCCAGCATGTAATCCTTGATAGTTCCTATCTAGCATGTTAGTTCCCCCGTTTGTCTCCCTTGTTCTTCCATCCCCCTCTCTACCTGTTCTAGCCTTCCCTCCATTCTAGTATTTACCATGCCCCTGAAACTTTCGCTCTAATACCAAATCTGATGGAACTCAAAGCAATGAAACAGAGTTATACAAGGAAACACTCATATATTGATGAAATGGTGCCAGAAACACATTGGAAATACATTAGTACAGTAGCAAAAACACTGAAATAAGAGTAAAACAGCAATACACAATGAAACAGCAAAGATGGAAATCACACAGCTCACTCTCAAGAACACTCACTGCAACACTCAGAACCAGAACACAAATGAACACAAATGCTAGCCAATATGGGATGCTAGCCTCCCCAAAGACAATCACAATATTCTGCATGCCCGCTCCTCTCCTCCCCTTTCTAAAATAGGTCTTGTACATATGGGGTTTATCAATAAATAACTTAGCACTAAACATCTAAAAAATATCAAATTACTAATTTCAATAATTTAAGAAGTTCATATGGACATACATGAATCACAATATCTAGATACATGAAATATTAAATTCTAATACGTGCATAATCAAGCATTGAAGTTTAACATCTAGAAAACATCAAATTGCTCATTTCAGCAATTTAAAAGGTTTATATGGATATACTTGAATTATGCTATAATCTAGATGCATGAACTTCCAAATTCTATGTACATAGCGAAGCATTGAACTTTAACCTCTAATAATATAAATAATTTATTATTGTGTCACCTATGGATGTATCGAAGTTTGATTGTTTTATTGGACACATGGCGCAAATTTAGATTGCATCCCCAACTTTTATATGTAGTATAGATAGGGGATTGCTAACTTCCTCATAGTGTTGTGGAGGTTAGCAATCTCCACATTTTAAATTGGACCAAAAAACTAATTCTTTCTCTTTAAAAGATGCAATATCTGCACTGATATTTTAATTTGTTGAAATTGGGGCGGCCACCCTTTGGTAGAACTCACTCCAAAAGCTAGCTCAAGGGGGAGGGAGCTTAAGGGACTTATAAACCCCTATAGATCGACTCAGTCATCTGATGTGAGACTCCCAACACTCCCCGGCACATCGGAGGCTATGAAAGTGGGGCTCAACAATCGGCAGTAGAAACTGGCTCTGATACCATGTTGAAATTGGAGCGGCCACCCTTAGGTAGAACTCACCCCAAAAGCTAGCTCAAGGGGGAGGGAGCCTATGAGACTTATAAACCCCCATACATCGACTCAGTCATCCGATGTGGGACTCCCAACATAATTATTTCATTTGAATGACATAATAAATGCCAACATGAACTGGCTGCTAGGTCACTGATTGACACATCTGAACCAGATGACACTATATATATATAGGGGATTGCTAACCTCCTCATAGTGTTGTGGAGGTTAGCAATTTTTACATTTTTAATTGGACCAAAAAATCATTTCTATCTCTTTAAAAGATATAATATATGCAAGGACATTTTAGTCATTTCATTTGAGCGGTATTTTTGTCTTTTTCCGTAACAAATGTTTTAAATGCCCTTGCATTTATTGTTTCCTTCAAATGAAATGACTAAAACCCCCTTGCATTTATTCTACTTTTTAAAGGGAGATGGCTAGTTTTTTGGTCCAATTGGAAACGTGAGATTCCTAACCTCTACAACACAGTGAGAAAATTGGAGATTGTTATATATATATATATATATATGCCTATGTTAGTATAAAATTTAATACTTTGTTATTTATTATTAAAGTTTGTTCATACGCATATATAAATATCTGAATGTTTTTCAATAACCATTTCTTGGAAACCAGCCGGTTCTGATCGATTCATTCCAGTTTAAACACTAACATGGGTCTTAGAGGCTGACCGAACTGGACACCTTGGTGGTTCGTGGTTGAACCAGCTGGTCTGGTTATAAAGACTGACTGAAACATTGCAGGAGCATCTGGTCAACTTTTTGCTTGCCCCATTTAGCATACAATAGTATAATGAAACCTTGATGAAACATGAGCTCTCTGAATACTTTCTTATATACGGTCCTGCCCTATGCTGTTGGGTTTCACCTAATAAAAGCTCTCCATATTAAATATCTTGTTTTTCTTTTACAAAATAAATCTTGTTTTTGAAGAAAAACTGTGTGTGTTGGTCAATTGAAGGACTTTTATTTTGACATTGGATACCATGGATTGATTTTTTTCTGTTTACTGTTAAATTTGTGGTGATGATGGTTTACTGATGCACGTGAGGAACCCAATGTGAGCTTACTTGATGATGCAAAGGAGCCCAACGTGAATTATCCTAAGAAGAAGTCAGCCCAATTCAGTTAATGGTCCAAGAAATAATTAAGGCCCAGAAGTTTACTTTTGACCAGCCCACCATTTGATTTAATTATTCAACCAGCCATTTAGCTAATTAAATTCAATGAATCTGGTCATTAGCTATTTTTAGTGAGTGTTCCCTTTGAAAATTGTAAACATTTAATCTGGTCTTTATCTTTTATTTATGTATCTCCCTGGAAGTTGTAGTTTGCTTTTATTAGCATGTTTTCCTATTCTTGGAGGGTTGTTCCAAGTTTATTTATTCTGATTTTCGGATTATTGAAGGGACTTTTGGAGATTGTTAATCAGATAACCTTTGTGGTTGTTTTCTTTCAAAGTTCTGTATCTCTAAGGTGGATTCCTTAAGTGGTGAACTTAATTTGAGTTCTTTTCTTTAAGGTGGTGAAATTCTTATAAAGTGGTGGACTTGTATCTTTATCTACTGTTTTCATTCAGAAACAGTATCATTTGGTATCAGAGCATGGGTTCGTGTTATCCTTGGAGTTAGCACATCATGTTCTTGTGTTACATCATGGCAAGGCATGGAAATCCTATTATCCTAGATTTGCAAGGCATGAATAACAATGATCGTGATATGGAGGTTGCAAAACTAAGAAGAACAGTGGAGATGTTGCAAAGATAATTAGAACGACAACAAAATAGTCCCCAATATAGAAGAAACCAACATGAAGCATACTCATGAAGAGTCAAGTGATGAAGAATACAACATCCAAATACAGAGAAAGCAGCCACGAGCATGGGAAGGGGACGTGAAGCTTGAAGTTCTAGAATTTGATGGCAAAATGCAAGGTACTTTTTCTTAGATTGGCTGTATATTGTGGAAAGAATATTTGATTTTAAGGAGTATTTGGAGGAAAGGAAGGTGAAATTAGTGGCTATTAAATTGAAAGGTTATGCTTCACTTTGGTGGGAAAACTTGAAGAGGGAAAGAATTAGAGAAGGGAGGAGGCCTATCTGACTTGGAGAAGATGAAATGGGAACTAAAGAGGAGGCTTCTCTATGAGCATTATAGACAAGAAAATTTCACAAAGTTCTATAATTTCAAGAAGTACAATTTGTCGGTGGAAGAGTACATTAGGGAGTTTGAGTACTTAATGCTTTGGTGTGACATTAGTGAAACAATGAAGCGTACCATTGCATGATTCTTGGGGGGATTAAAGAGAGAGCTTGCAGATGCAATCAGATTGCAACCATTTTGGACTTTTAATGATGTTAGAAAGCTTGCTAGTACTATTGAACAACAATGACTGAAGAACTCATCAAAAGGAGCCACTAAAACTAGTTTTTCCAAGCAGAGGAGTATTGCCTCTAATTCCAATAAGTCTTTTGTCAAGGGAGCAACCTCTAGCAAGAAAGAAGAAAAGGGGGATGGCGGAGCAAGACAAAAACCTTCAAGTAATGCTATTCGAAAGTGTTTTAAATGCCAAGGGTATGGTCACATTGTTGTTGAGTGTCCAAACTGAAAGATTGTGATCATTATTGAAGATGTAATTGAAGAGGATGAGGAAGACTTGAGCCTCGAAGAAGAGACAATGGAAGAAATCACTGAATATGCTGATGAAGGGGAAACTTTGGATATTCGAAGAAGCCTCAATGTGATTCAAGGAAATGAAGAGTCAAGGCTGCGAGACTATTTTTCAAACAAGATGCACTAGCAATGGAAAAATTTGTAATGTGATCATAGACAGCTGTACAGATATGGTAGCCGAAGAAATGGTGACTAAACAAGTTGAAAAATGAGTCTCTCCTTCAATGACACAAAATTCAATTGTTCCAAAGGGAAACGGTTTGAAAGTAACAAAGAAATGTTTGGTTTCTTTCTCCATTGGTAAGATCTACGAGGATGAGATTTGGTGTGATGTTGCACCAATGGATGCATGTGATTTGTTGCTCGGAAGATCTTGGCAGTATGATCAGAAGGTGTCACATGATGGGTTTAAAAATACTCACTCATTTGTCTAGGATGGTGTTCGAATCATTTTAGCGCCATTGAAACTAGAAGTGAAAGATGCCAGGGTGATTGGAAATTCTTTTCTAACAGGTTCACAACTAGAGCAAGTTATGACTAAGCAAAGTTAAATCTATGTTCTTTTGGTCATGGTGGCTATCATGAGCTTTTGTTGCCTTTGTTAGAGGAGTTTAAGGAAGTAATACTTGATGAGATTCCTATTCGTTTGCCACCAATGAGGAACATTCAACAGTGTATTGACCTTGTTCCAGCTTATTGAATGAATCCACTTCAACAAGTTGAATCACAAAAGCAAGTTGATGATTTAATAGCTAAGGGGTTGATTCGAGAAAGTATGAGTCCTTACATTGTTCTTGCTCTTTTAGTTCCAAAGAAAGATGGATCATGGTGAATGTATATTGATAGTAGTAGAGCCATCAACAAAATCACCATCAAGTACCGGTTCCCTATTCCAAGACTATATGATTTGTTAGATCAACTACATGGTGCTAAGGTGTTCTCTAAGATTGATCTCTGAGGTAGTTATCATCAAATTAGAATGAGGGAAGGAGATGAATGAAAGACGGCATTCAAAACTAGCGGACTTTATGAATGGCTTGTGAATGCCGTTAGGGCTTGTGATGACACATATTCTTACGCCTTTCTTGGGAAAGTTTGTGGTTGTGTATTTTTATGACAATCTAGTTTTTAGTGAATCTTTGCAGGATCACGTGGAGCATCTAAGAAGTGTTTTGCAAACCTTGAGGGAGCAAAGACCTTTTGCTAACTTGCAAAAATGTCATTTCTTTACAAATAATCGTGTTTACTTGGGGTACGTGGCGTCTAGTGCAGGAATCGAGTTGGATCCTAACAAAGTGGAAGCAATAGAAAGCTAGCTAGTTCCTAAAACCATTCATGATGTGGGAAGCTTCCATGGGATGGTCTCTTTCTATAGGAGATTTATAATGAATTTTAGCACACTAACAGCCCCTATCACCGAATGCCTTAAGGGAGGAATTTTCAAAATGGACCAAAGAAGCCCAAGAAAGCTTTGATCTTGTCAAGAGGAAGATAACTACAACCCCGGTACTAAAACTTCAAAATTTTAACAAAGTGTTTGAAGTAGATTGTGATGCATCTAACGTGGGGATTGGTGCCGTATTGAACCAAGAAGGAAGACCCATTGCTTTCTTTAGTGAGTAATTGAATAATGCTAGGAGGAAGTATTCAACTTATGACAGAATTTTATGCAATAATCCGGGCTCTTAGTCATTGGAGTCATTATTTGCTGCTCAAAGAATTTGTACTCTATTCAGACCATGAAGCATTGAAGTACTTGAGCATTGAACACAAGCTAAATACATGTCATATAGAATGGGTAGAATTCCTTCAACCTTTCCAAGTTGTTCTCAAACATAAGTCGGGACAATCGAATAAGGTGGCTAATGACTGAGAGTAGAAGACATTTGTTGTTAGACACTATGCAATTTGTGGTTATTGGGTTTGAGGTTATTAAACCCCTTTATGAAGATGACTATGATTTTGGCAATCTTTGGAAATCTTGTTTAAGTGGACCAAAGAACCATTCTTTATTCATGATGGTTTCCTTTTCAGGAGTAAACTGCTTTGTGTACCAAAATGTTCACTTAGAGAAGCCATAATTCGAGAGGCTCGTGGTGGAGGGCTTGCTGGACACTTTGGCCGAGAGAAAACCTTACTTTTGGTGCAAAAAATTTTCTATTGGCCTAAGCTTGTGCAAAATGTTGAAAGCATTGTGCAGAAATGTGTTGCTTGTCACAGCCAAAATGCATGGGAGCAATGCTGCATTAGACACCCCTCTTCCAATTCCAACAGTACCTTGGGAAGATGTGAATATGGACTTCAATGTGGGATTGCCTAGAACTCAAAGAGGTAAAGATTCAATTATGGTGGTAGTAGACAGATTTTCTAAAATGGCTCATTTTCCACTCATATTGCTGACATGTATTTCAAAGAAATTGTCAAGCTCCATGGTGTTCCTAAAACTATAACTTCGGATAGAGATTCAAAATTTTTGAGTCATTTCTGGAGGACTCTTTGGAAGAAGTTGGGAACTAGGCTCCAATTTAGTTCATCTCATCATTCACAAATGGATGGACAAACTGAAGTTGTTAACAGATCTTTGAAAGGTATGATTAGAAGCTTGGTGAAGAAGAATATTAGGGTGTGGGAGAGCTTGTTGCCACATGCTAAATTTGCTTACAATTGTTTCACAAGTCAAATTACTGGTTGTTCACCTTTTGAAGTAGTTTATGGAATGAATCCTATTGGCCGTTTGGATTTATCTCCCATCCATATTGACACTCATTTTAGTGGGGATGGATTCACAGAGCTAAGTACATTAAAAAGCTTCACGAGTAGGTGAGAAGCACAATTTTGAAGCAAACTGAAAAGTACAAAAAGCAAGCTGACAAACATAGGAAGAAAGTGGTCTTTCGTGAAGGATATTTGGTATGGATTCATCTAAGGGAAGAAAGATTCCCTAATAGGAAGTATGCTAAACTTCAACCTAGAGCTGATAGTCTGTTCAAAATTGTTCAGAAAATTAATGACAATGCTTACAAAGGTGGAGCTTCCAGGTGATTACGGAGTTTTAGTTACTTTCAATGTTGTGGATCTGTCTCCATATCATGCTAATGAATCACTAGACTCGAGGACGAGCCTTTTTCAACTAGGGGAGAATGATGCACTTGAGGAACCCAATGTGAGCCCACTTGAAGATGCAAATGAGCTCAACATGAACTATCCTAGGAGAAGTCAGCCCAAGTTTAATGGTCCAAGAAATAATTAAGTCCCGGAAATTCACTCTTGACCATACCACCATTTGGTTTAATTACTCAACCAGCCATTTAGCTAATTAAATACAATGAATCTGGTCATGAGCTATTTTTAGTGAGTGTTCACTTTGAAAATTGTAAACATTTAAGCTGGTCTTTATCTTTTATTTATGTATATCTATAGAAGTTGTAGTTTGCTTTTATTAGCATGTTTTCCTATGCTTGGAGGGTTGTTCCAAGTTTCGGATTATTGAAGGGACTCTTGGGGAGTGTTAATCAGATAAACTTTGTGGTTGTTTTTTTTCAAAGTTTTGTATCTCTCAGGTGGATTCCTTGAGTGGTGAACTTAATTCAAGTTCTTATCTTTAAGGTGGTGAAATTCTTATCCTTAAAGTGGTGGACTTGTATCTTTATCTACTGTTTTCATTCGGAAACGGTATCATTTACTAATCAATTTTTGAGCATGAAAGTAAAAAGGCTGCCTATGCAGTTAGACCTGTAAATTTTTACTTCATTATTTATAATTATATGTATTCTGTGTGCACATTTGGCTGTTCATTTTTTAGCTAATATCTAATGATTTATTTTCGCTAGTTTCATTCAAAGTTTATATAATTGACTGTTTTTCTTACAGGAAAAGCCTGCATCAAGAAAGTGTTGCTTAGTAATTGTCTCCAGGAACTGATGGAGCTTCACCAGGTAATTGTATAAGAACTTAAGAAGTGTTCGTAATATCTTTAGAACTAACCTCTTAGTCAGTTCCTTCTCTCTTTGCAGTTCCTTTCATTTTGGTATTTGTCCTTTTATTTTAAGAACTATTATACTTTGTTCTAAATCTTATGCTTTGATTTGAAGCTGTGTATATATATTTCAGGAAAGTGAAGAAGAAGTCACAGACACAGAACAAGCTGAAAACTGGTTCTCATTGACATCTGCTCAACGTATATGTGGTTAGTTTCTTACATGGCTAGAGGTTGCAGAATTTATCTTTTATTCGCACTCTACTTTGATAAGCCCCCTGTTCGGTTCACTTATGTTAGGCGCAAGAAGGTGCAGCAACAAGGGAGTAAATGATAATTCTGTTTAAGTTTTGCTTAGTTTCTTTTGTGGTGTTGTTGTGTCGTTTCTGTTAAGTTCTTTTTGGTGTTGCTGTTTCGTTTTGGCTGTTGTGTTGTTCTATTTTTAGCAGTTGAGAATCGAGTGCACTGGCAGGCAAGGCGATTGGAAATGCTTATGTTAAAGGGAGAGAATTCAGACAGGTGGTTTTTCGAGTTAAGAGGTTTTTCATAATGAACCAAATGACGGAATCCAAATGGCTTGAAGAAGTCATTGTTAGTTTCGACGGTGACGCCCTCTCCTGGTTCTTATGGATGGATGGAAGGTGACCCATCAAGAACTGGACTGAACTCAGGGGCCTAGTACTCAACCGTTTCATACCTTCTCAAGATGGTTCCATTTGCGAGCAATTTCTGGCCCTCAAATAGGAAGGTACTGTTCGAGAATATAGGAGACAGTTTGAACTTTTGGCAGCTCCTTTGAGTGACATTCTTGATCATATTTTAGAAGGTAATTTCAAATGGGCTTAAACTGGAGATTAGACCATAGGTACGTATGGTACAACCTATGGGTTTGGGGAGAATTATGGATTTGGCTCAAAGAGTAGAAGAAAGAAATTTAATGATTAAGAGATCTAGGAGTTTCCCAACTGACCCGGGGGAAAGGGCACTATTCTTGCCCCGAACTCTCCTTTAAAAACGATCACACCCATCATAAACTGAGCAGATACTACCAAGGATTGAGGGACCTAAGCTAAACCTGATTTTCCTTTTAAAAGACTCATGGATTCATAAACGAGAGCAAAGAGAGAAAGGCGATTGTGCTACCAACGTGATGAGAAGTATTTCATGGGGCATAGGTGTAAGAACCGAGAGTTGTAGGTACTGGTGGTGGATGATGAGGCTGTTGATGAGGCAATGAGTGATGGGAAGGTTGAGTTGGTGACGCAACTGAGATCGAGGGAGTGGTAGAACTTTCATTGAATTATGTGGTGTGGGATTGACTTCAACAAAACCTATGAAGTTGAAAGGAAGTATAGGGCAGTACGATGTAGTAATTCTCATTGATTGTGAGGAGACCCATAATTTTATCTCAACAGATTTGGTGAAGAAACTAGGATAGTCTTTGGATACGATTGAAGCGTATGGGGTGCTTTTGGGACTGGCCTCTCAGTGCAAAGTGAAGGTTTGTGTAAAGGAGTGGTACTCACTCTCCAAGAGATTGAGATAGTGGAGGATTTCCTACCCTTAGAATTGGGTAGTTCAGATGTGATTCTCGGCATGCATTGGTTGGGACATTGGGTGCGCTACTCATGTGAATTGGCATACACTAACCATGAATTTTAGGTTGGGAGGGCCTAGGTGGCATTGCAGGGGGATCCTAAAATGAGCAAATCGATTGTATCTTTGAAAGCTATGATGAAAGCCTTGAAACAGGAAGCCATTGATGAAGATGGAACCACCACGGGTAGCCCACTCGAATTGCAAGAAGTGCTGCAAGAGTTCAATGACATCTTCCAGAAATCTGAGGGGCTTTCTGGTGTGTTCTCAAATAGAAACTTCAAACCTTGGTAACGAAGCCTAAATTTGATTGCTTTCGAAGTGGGAGACTTACAAATATATCCTTGTAGTATAGTGATAAGTATTTTGTTTTGGTGAGCAAGGATCGTTTTCTCACAGAGGATTGAGTTTAATTGATTAATTACCAATGAAATTAATAAATTAATACTTGAAATGTAAAAGGGGGTTTTGTTGAGAACAAAGGTAGTTAAAATAAAGGTGACCGTAAATTTAAGCAATATAACCAAAGAACATCACAAACAACAAGAAAATTATATTAAGATGAGAAATATGGTTGAGGATTCACTCTTTACTGTTGGACATCGAGTGATCATAGACAATCACTCATTATAATTATAAACATAATGTTCCCAACTCTATCCCGACTATTAATTGTAGATAACAACAAGTTCTGCTATCCCAATCTTTCCTTAGTTTATCAGTAAATAGAAGAACACTCCCTACTTATTCCCTATACAATGAACAACCTAGAAAACACTTTCTAGATTTCATCCAATGAAAGCTTTAAGATGGAAAGATAGGTTAATCTAGGTAAGAATCTCAAAAGCTTGGATTGTTTAGCCTATATTATGCTCTATATCATAGTTCTCAAGGACTTAGATAATCACTACAAAGTGCTACTTGTGAATGAGAAAATCAAACTATTACATATTCAATCCTTCATCCTAGCATTAGATGATTACTTTAGCTCATTTAGTTGGCCACCCAAACAAAACCAAGCAATAATCATGAACATAGTAGGTGGAAGAACATAAACAACCATTCATGGTGAGGTGGATAACATTATCATTGGATTTAATCACAAAATCATGTCCAAGGCATTGAATTTACCCTCAACCAAGGGGATTTAGCTTACTAACATTAGAAAATTACCCAATACAACATTCAAATCCATGAAAACAATAAAAGATACAAAGAGAGTAAAGAAAAGATGAAGAAAAAACTCTTTGAAGAACTCCATGCAGATGAATTTTCTCCGAAATCACCCCCTTCAACCTCCCTCATGCGACTCTTCTCTTCTAAGCTTTATAACTTTCCAAATGTTAGAATCCTCAAATGAAGTGGGTAAATGTGTTTTTAATGTAAAAGAAGCGTGCGGGCTTTGCAACGCTGGCTTTTCAGCATTGCAGTGCCCAGTCTTTGAAACAATTTGGGGAGGACCAGCAATGGGCGTTGCGACGCCCACCCAAAATTTGTTCACTAGCTGCGGCACTGGATGGCTTTGTGTCTCCTTCTGGGCGCCGCAGCGCCATCTCAGGGCACTGAACTCTTGGGTCTAGGATGTTTTTTCTTCACTTTTGAACTTTTTTCCACATAGAATTGCTTCCAAATTATTTCAAAGCTTGTCTAACTTGAATCACTTCTTCTCATAATTGAATTTGCACTTCAAAACACTTACAAAATATAAACAAAGCTAAGAACACAAGAAACTCAAGAACAAAATAATTAAATGCAAGAGAATTCAACATAAAAACATGGCAAAATAAGCACTTATCACCTTCCACCCCCTAGGAGCCATGACCATGCCGGAATCAATCAACGTTCGACCTTACCGATACCCCCAGGTCCAGAAGGATGAGAATGAGATGTTAGTGGCGAAAATGTTAGGGGCCGGAATTATACAACACACCTCCAGCCCATTCTCTATCTAGGTCATCCTTATTTGTAAAAAGGATGGGAGTTGGCATTTCTGCATTGATTATAGAGCTTTTAACAAGTCAACCACTCCGGACAAGTTTTCCATTGTTGTGAAAATTTGCAAGTGTACAAAATCGTAACAAGTAATATAGTGATAAAGAAGGATGTTGAACCCACAAGGATTTTCTACTTATTTGTTATTGAAATTGTTCTACCTCTAAATTATTTGAAACTCGAGAAATAGTGAATTGAAGTTTAAAATATAAAATGACTAAAATTAAATCAAAGAACTAAGAATTAACCAAACACTCAGAAAGAAATAGATTTCACCAATTACGAAAATACTAAGGCATCCGACTCCCCTAACCAATTCAATTCCAATTTCTAATAATGCAATCAGTTAATTATTATCATACTTGATGACGAAATATTCTAATTTTTCTAAAACCCTCTCTAGTAGAATTAGAATTACCCAACATACAATAACATGCAATATCTCTATGCAAATTTAAAAGAAATTGGGCACATTAAGATCATTAATATTTCACAACATAGCAACACAAATCACGTTGGTACATTCCTGTCTTTCGTTCAATTCATTGCATACATCACAAGAAGCTATTTCACATGCATCATCACTCGAATTAACATGCACAACAAATCATTTAATTATTGGCCAGATAATTAAAAGCATTATACTCAGCAATGTAAACTCAAATTGAATAATAAAATTGTGATCACATAAAATTAGAAATTGAAATCTTCATGGAAAGGCTACATCGAAGCCTTAGCAAGGAAAATTAGTTCATAATAAAATTAAAACAAATCAATCTAATACTGGAATTCATGAGGAAAAATTAGACAGAGAAAATATGAAGGAAATAAAAAGGAACAGTGAGAATACTCCCTGAACACCCCTCTCTATCGGCTATTATCTCCTCTCTCTCAGTTTGGTCTTTTCTTTTGTGGATGGTAGAAGCTCTATTTATAGCCCAATATTGCTAGTTTCTTCTTCCTCATCAGAACATGAGTTTGCCTTTGTTTCCTTCCTTCTATGGGTTTCCTCTTCCAACCAGGATTCAGTTTTCTTATTTTCTTTGGGAACGTCTCCCTGCTGCTGTTTCTTTTATTTATTTACTCCTAAACACAAAATAAACCAAATGATTAAGAAGTCTAGAAAAATAAGAGAATTAAATAAAAACAAGCATAATTAAGAGTGAAAATATGATAAAAATTGTGTAGAAATTAAGCACATCAATATCCCCAAACTTAAGATTTGCTAGTCCTCAAGCAAAAAGAATAGAGAAGAGAAAAATTAAAACAATTAGACGATGTTGACTTCTCTCAGTGATTGCCTCACGGACTGCATCAAGTAAATGATTCAAGGAAAATTCTAAACATTGAGCAAGTTTGTGATTAATTCAAGGGTATGCTGGGTTTACAAGGAAACCTTTGAGTGTGTGTGTGAGTACCCAATCTTAACTTGCTACTCTATCAGCTCGAATCAATTTATGCAAACTAGAATGAATTATGATTGATCTCCATGTGAATGAGCTTCTCAAACTTCATATGCCTATATTTCAAATCAACTCTCCACTAATGTAGTACAGGCATACCACCAAAGATCAAAAGGACTTAAATAAAAGTTTGTAATGTTTGGCTTGGGGTAATGGTAAAAAGACAGATTTCACATAAGTTTCACCACTGAAGAGAGAAAAAATAAAGTTTCACATTTACTTTCTAGGGCACTTATATACTATTTATTCAACTCAATATAACATGATGTTTTTTTATATTTTAGATTCACAATCCCCAAACTTATTTTCTTGACTTTGGGTTGTATACTTTGTAGCTATTTCTCTTTCTCTCTCCCTCTTTTTTTTTTTCGTATTCTTTCTTTTTATCCAAATAGAATAACAAAAATTGCTCTTGCTCTTCTAACTTTTTTTTAAAAAAACTTTTCTCTTGTCCAATGACTTAAGCAAATAACAAATTTTCTTGACAAAGGATAGGATGAGTGTTTATGGGCTAAAGGGTGAGATTAATGTGGATTAGTGAAAGAAAAAATTGGCTACTGTGTTGAGGCTCAAAGGGGTGACTAGAGATAGATAATGGGGGTAGGCTAGAAAAGCTCAAACGTTCCAAAAATAGCCTAGATAATTTCTCTAGTGGTGTGTTGCCTAGGATTTCGCCTTGAGAGATTATCAAATAGGTTCAAGAGTTGAGTGAGATCCTAAAATAAAATATCCAATTCACATAAATATACTCTAAGCCAACAAAGCAACTAATTGATCATGGTGTTGTGCACAAATGTTCAAAGTACTTCTAGTAAATCAACCTAACACAAGAAATAAGCACAAAACAAGACAAGTTTAACATTTTCCACAAACCCAACTTAATGACAATCAGGTAATATCATAGGCTTGTAATCATCAACCAGCAACAAAACAAAAGGATAAGAAAATATTTTTGTGTTTTTTTAAAGTTTTGAATTTTTTTTTTAATTTTTGAATACTCTAAAATAAACTAATGAATGACCCCTACCCCCAAACTTAAAATAAACATTATCCCCAATGTTCAAAATTGAAAAAGAGGATAAAAGGAGTCTTCCCTAAAAATGTTGTTTGAGTGCACTGGTGAGTCTGGAGGAGGTTGTTCAAGAGTGCTACAGAAAGTAGAAGACTAAATTCGCAATGTGAAAAAAGAAGCTGCTAAAAACAAAAACATAAAGACTAAAAGAAATGAAACAAAACAGAAATAATGGAAAGAAATTTGGGTTGCCTCCCAAAAGGCGCTTATTTATAGTCTTTAGCTTGACTTTTCCTTCTTTGAATCATTGATCAAGCAAGTCAATGGAGACTTTTTGCTTGTGACAACCTTCGCTGAAGCAGGGCTTTAGATGTTGACCATTAACAATGAATGTGCCTTGGTCATTAGAAACCTTAACGGCACCAAATGGAAAAAGTCTTGTTACCGTGAATGGCCCTGACCATTTGGATCTCAATTTTCCAGGGAAAAGACGAAGTCTAGAATTATGAAGTAAAGCTCTTTGGCCAACTTCAAAGTCCCTCTTGAGAATGTGTCTATCATGCCATCTCTTCGTTTCCTTGTATATGCGAGCATTTTCATAGGCTGCATGTTGAAATTCTTCCAACTCATTGAGTTGTAAGAGCCTCCTTTCATCGGTTGCCTCCATATCAAAATTAAGACTCTTGACAGCCCAATAAGCCTTGTGTTCCAACTCAACTAGCAAGTGACATGCTTTCTCAAAAACTTGACCGATTGGAGTTTTGAAAGTTGTCCAGTATGCCCATAGTGCAGCATCATCTAATTTTTTAGACCAACCTTTCCTTGAATTGCTCACTGTTTTCTTCAATATTCGCTTCAGCTCTTGGTTGGAAACTTCACTTGTCCACTAGTTTGAGGATGGTACGGAGTTGCAACTTTGTGCGTAACACCATATCTGCTCAAAAGTGACTCAAATTGCCAGTTGCAAAAATTCTTTCCTCCATCACTAATTATTGCCCTTGGAGTTCCAAACCGAGTGAATATTTGTTTTCTCAAAAAGTTCAACACAACTTTAGAATCATTTGTAGGGAGGGTCACAACCTCTACCCATTTGGAAACATAATCCACAGCCACTAAAATGTATTGATTAGAGAAAGGAGGGAATGGTCCCATGAAATCGATGCCCCAAACATCAAATAGCTCAACAAGTATATTATTCAAAGGCATTTCATTTTTCCAATAAATATTACCACTCCTTTGACAATTATCACAAGAAAAAACTGTATCCTTAAAAATTGTGGGCCTATAAAAACCTGATTGTAGCACCTTAACTATTGTTTTGCTCACTCCATGGTACCCGCCAACCTCTAAAGAATGGCAATGTTTGAGTATGGATTCTATTTCTTCCTTTGGTACACATCTAATTATTTGATCACTACAATGTTTGTGGAGAAAAGATTCCTCCCAATAGTAGTGCTTTACCTCCAACAATAATTTCTTACGTTTGTTGGTATGTGAAATTTGGGTTGATCACATTGCTCGCCAAGTAGTTCACATTCACATAATCTGCATACCAAGGAACTTGTCTTAGAGATAAAACAAAAAGTTGTTCGTCTAGGAAGGCCTCATTGATTGGAGAAAGTGGGGTGGCCTCCTTGGTTGAATGGTTAAATCTGGAGAGATGATTAGCTACTTTATTCTTGGTTCCCTTTTTATCTTTGATCTCCAAATCAAATTCTTGTAGGAGTAGAATCCACCTAAGTAACATTGGCCTAGCTTCCTTCTTTGTTAGCAAGTATTTAAGTGTAGAATGATATAAATGATGACTTTTGACCCAATTAAATATGATCCAAATTTATCAAAAGCAAAGACTACTGCTAGTAGTTTTTTTCCCTTTCACAGGAATCTTTCACAAAATTATCAACTAATATTATCAATTAATCAGAATGGTTCGTTATTAAACCATGATATTTGATTGGTCAAATACATCATCACAAATCAATTCAAATGGAAGTGTCCAATCTGGGGCACATATTATTGGGGTTGAAATGAGCTTCTGCTTTAAGAGTTCACATGCATGCAAAAAATCATGGGAGAAGTTAAATGGAGTATCTTTAACCAAAAGAGAACAAAGGGGTTTGGTGATTGTAGAAAAATCCTGGATAAAATGACGATAAAACCCTACATGTCCCAAGAAACTTCTCACGCCCTTGGCCATGCTAGGTGGAGGTAATTTTTCAATGACTTCTACTTTGGCCCGATCTACTTCAATGCCCTTTGAAGAAATTTATGCCCAAGTACAATTCCTTCGTGTACCATAAAATGACAATTTTCCCAATTAAGGACAAGGTTAGTTTCTTCACATCTTTTTGAAACCACAGATAAATTCTTTATACAATTATCAAATGAAGAATCAAAGATAGAGAAATCATCCATGAAAATTTCCATAAATTTTTCCAACATATAAAAAAAATGGCCATCATGTGTCGCTGAAATGTAGCCGGAGCAAATTTGGATTTGATTGTACCCCAAGTATCTATCTAGAAAATAGTAGTATGCATGACCGGCGAGCCATTCCAACATCTGGTTAATGAAACAAAGCGGAAAGTGATCTTTTCGTGTGCCATCATTGAGCTTATGGTAGTGTATGCATACTTTCCAACCAGTAACATTTTTAGTTGGGATGAGTTCATATTTTTCATTCTTTACCATTGTCACTCCTCCCTTCTTGGGCACTACTTGCACTGGACTTACCCATGAGCTGTCAGAAATTGGGTAGATAATTCCAGCATCCAACAATTTGAGAACTTCCTTTCTTACCACTTCTTGCAAGTTCAGATTGAGTCTCCTTTGTGGTTGCACCATGGGCTTATAATTTTCCTCCTTTAAGATCTTGTGCATGCACAATGAGGGACTTATTCCTTTAATGTTAGCTATAGTCCATCCCAAAGCTTGCTTATGATCTCTCAATACCTGAAGCAACTACTCTTCTTCAAGACCTGTCAAAAATGAAGAAATTATTACAGGTAGAGAAGAATCATGTAAATACACATATTTCAGATGGGACGGAAGAGGTTTGAGTTCTAAAGAAGGGCCTCGATAATGGATGGCTTATGTCGAGTAGTGCTCTCTCCCAATGCTAAGTTTTCCAACTTCCCTTTAGGCAAGTAAGGCGGAGATGCTTCCAAGTAGTGGGCACAATTACTTATCTCGAAACTCTCGGAATTGGCAGTGCCGGATTGAACAAGACATTCCTCAAGTGGTTCTTTAGCATAATTCTCTTCAAAAATTTCTACCACAAGTTCATCAATCACATCTACGTTAAAGCATGTATCAGTGGATACTTCATTGCTTCAAACACATTAAATGTGACTTGTTCATCTTGCACCCGGAGTATTAGTTTCCCTTGTTGCACATCTATGAGAGTTCTTCCCGTGGCTAAGAACGGTCAACCAAGAAGTGGGATTTCTCTATCCTCTTCCATATCTAAAACGATAAAACTTGCAAGGAAAATGAACTTGTCAACTTTAACAAGAACATCCTCAACTATGCCTCTTGGTCCACCAATTGAAGTGAGATAGTGGTTTATATGAACCTCGCTAACAAAGTGACAAAACTCAACACCAACGTGAATTTCAAATCCCAATCTCTTCAAGAATATTGAGTCTTGACCCGTTATCTTAGAAGATAAGAACCAAGAATTACGAATGTTCGAAGACACCACACTAAGAATTCCCAAGAACTACGTCAGAATAATTGGAGATAAGTCTTGTTGTATGAACGCCACAAGGATTAACTTGATAAGTTTAAGAGTCTTTCAAGAGTGAAAGAAGAAAGCAATAGCCTCTCAATAGTATTATTCTCAATCTAATGTTCAAGGCTAGTTAAGTTCTAATCCTAACATAAGGTAAACTAATGCTATTTTGACATATAGCAAACTCCTTTTAAAATAAAACTACTAATTCAGAACTCTTAAAATAAAACACAACTAATTTAGAAATTAACAAAGTCCTCTAGATTAGTCTCCTAAGACAAATCAAACTTAAGGAAGTTTTCCAAAATTGTTGAAATTGCCATAAAACGTGTAGTCCTCACTTGGAATCTTCTAGAACCTTAATCATAGTGATTAGGTTCCCTTAAATCTGAGTTGAGCTTATGCCGGACCTCCATGTGTTTGTCATCTCACCAACTTGTTGAATCACCCTATTTAACGTGTCTTTAAATCTCTTAGCTCTAAGTCTTGTGATTGCCCACTTGGCAAGCTTAATGGATCACGTGAATGCTAGCCTTGAGTCCCTCCATGCCCACGTATGAATTCCTCCTCTTGCATGCTTGATTAAGCAGCTTTATGTGCATCATTATCCCCTTCTTGAAAAGGATTTGTCCTCAAATCATTACCTACATCAAAAGGAGATAAGTCAGCAATGTTAAAGCTCGCACTAACACCATACTCACATGATAATTCAAGCTTGTAGGCATTGTCATTGATGTGTTCCACCACTTGAAATGGTCCATCACCTCGAGGTTAGAGTTTTGAATGCGCTCCGGAAAACGTTCTTTCCTTAAGTGCAACCAAACCCAATCTCCTGGTTCAAACACTACCTTTTTGCGTCCCTTGTTGTCTTGTTGGACATATTGTTTAGTTCTCCTTCCAATGTGCACCCGTGCTTTTTTATGAATCTGCTTCACCAATTTGGCCTTCTTTTTGCCATCTAAGTTTACACGTTCACTCAAAGGTAAAGGAGTTAAATCCAAATGTGATAATGGATTAAATCTATACACAATTTCAAATGGGGAAAACTTAGTTGCAGAATGTACACTTCTGTTGTAAACAAATTCAACATGTGGTAAACAGTCCTCCTATGTTTTCAAGTTCTTTTTAATGATAGCACGCAACTGAGATAACAAAGTTCTATTTACTACTTCAGTTTGACCATCAGTTTGTGGATGACAAGTAATAGAAAACAACTTGGTTCCCAATTTTCCCCACAGTCTTCTAAAAGTAACTCAAAAACTTTGCATCCCTATCAGAAACAATGGTCCTAGGCATTGCAGGCAACCTATCAATTTCTTTGAAGAATAAATAAGCTATATGTGATGCATCATCAGTTTTATGACATGCCATGAAGTGTGCCAACTTAGAAAATCTATTAACCACCACAAAAATTGAATCTCTCCCCCTCTTAGTCCTAGGTAAACCCAAAACAAAATCCATAGAGATGTCAGTCCAAGGTTCAATAGGTATAGGTAAAGGGGTGTACAAATCATGGGGTTTCAACTTAGACTTAGCCTTTTTACGAGTGATATACTTTTCACAGTTTTTTTCCACATCACGTTTCATATGAGGCCAAAAGAAGTGTCCATGCAAAACTTCTAAAGACTTAGATACACCAAAATGATCCATCAACCCACCACCATGAGCTTCTCTCACAAGAAATTCACGCAAAGAACACATAGGCACAATTTATTCTCTTGAAACAAAAATCCATCATGCCTATAAAACTTACCAAACTTCACTTTTTCACATGCATTGAACACATCCCCAAAATCAGAATCTTGCGCATACAAATCCTTAATGTATTCAAAGCCAAGCAATTTTGTATCTAAAGTGGAAAGTAAAGCATACCTTAGGGACAGTGCATCAATCACCACATTTTCTTTACCTTGCCTGTATTTGATCAAATAAGGAAATGTTTCAATGAATTCCACCCACCTGGCATTGCGTTTGTTCAACTTTTGCTATCCTTTCAAATGCTTCTGGGATTCATGATCTGTGTGAATTACAAATTTCTTGGGCCATAGATAGTATTGCCAATTTTCTAAAGCCCTCACCAAAGCATACATATCCTTATCATAGGCAGCATAGTTTAGGGCTGCCCACTCAACTTTTCCCTGAAATAGTCAATTGGATGACCTTCTTGCATCAAAACAGCTCCAATACCTATTCTTGAAGCGTGACACTCAATTTCAAAAGTTTTAGTAAAGTTAGGTAAAACAAGCAAAGGTGCATTAGTTAACTTTTTTTTTTAATCAGATTAAATGCCTTTTCTTGTTTATCCCCCCATTTAAACGGCACATTTTTCTTAATGACTTAAGAGGGGCAGCCAAGCTACTAAAATCATGCATAAACTGTCTATAGAAGCTAGCTAGGCCGTGGAAACTCCTCACTTGGCTTATTGTTGTAGGTGTTGGCCAGTCTTGGTTGCCTTCACCTTTTTCTCATCCACCTCAATTCCTTTAGCACTAACAACAAAGCCAAGAAACACAAGCTTATCCGTGCAAAATGTGCACTTCTTGAGGTTAGCATACAACTTTTCTTTCCTTAGCACATCTAAAACAAATTTCAAATGCACTACATGTTCTTCCAAGTTTGTGCTATAAATTAGGATATCATCAAAATATACAACTACAAATCTACCAATAAATGTACACAAAACATGGTTCATTAAACGCATAAATGTGCTCGGAGCATTAGTTAAATCGAAAGGCATCACTAATCACTCATACAAACCATATTTAGTTTTAAAGGCAATTTTCCATTCATCTCCCTCTCTTATCCTAATATGATGATATCCACTCTTAAGATCAATTTTTGTAAAAGCAAAAGAACCATGCAATTCTTCTAGCATATCTAGTCTAGGAATGGGATGACGATACTTTACTGTTATGTTGTTGATGGCTCGGCAATCAACACACATCCTCCATGTCCCATCCTTCACCGGAACTGCACAAGGACTCATGCTTTTATGCACATATCCCTTCTCTAACAATTCACCTACTTGCCCCTGAAGTTCGTTTGTCTCCTTAGGATTGTTCCTATAAGTAGGCCGGTTTGGAATTGATGCACCGGGTATGAAATCAATTTAATGTTCGATCCCTCGAATTGGAGGTAAACCATGAGGTACCTCTTTGGCGAAGACATCATCAAACTCCTGCATAAGAGAAACAATATTGCTCGGCAAAGAACTGGCGAAATCATTAGTACATAAAAGAGCCTCCTTGTATATGAGTACTATAAGGAGCTGTTGTAAAAGTAAAGTTCTCTTGATCTCACTCTTTTCTCTTTTCACTTGCTTTTTGCATCTTTAGCTGGTCTTAGAGAACTTGTTTTGGAGTCAATGGCACAAGCGATATATGCTGCTTTTTAATGGTAAAAGAGTACCAATTGGTGAAACCATCATGTGTGACTTGTCGATCGTACTGCCATGGTCTTCCCAATAGGATGTGACATGCGTGCATAAGAACCACATCGCAAAGCACCTCATCCTCATACTTGCCATTAGAAAATGCCACCAATACCTGCTTGGTCACCTTGATTTAACCGGAATTGTTTAGCCATTGAAGCTGGTATGGTCGTGGATGCTTTATGGTAGGTAATGCCATTTTCTCCACTAATTCAGTACTAGCTATATTGGCGCAACTCTCTCTGTCAATTATGGTGCAACAAATTTTGTTATTCACAAAACACCGAGTGTGAAACAAGTTCTCCCGCTGGTTATTATTTTCTTCCTTAACTTGCGCTCTAAGTGCTCGTCTCGCCACTAATGATTCTCCGTCTACAGCACATTGCCCTTCCTAGTCGTCTTCAAGAGGTGGCATGTCGTCATCTTCATCTTCTTGTTCATCTTCTGACTCAATCTCCCCTTGAGCATTGATCACCGTCACCCTTTTATTCAGACATTGACTAGCTATATGACCCTTACCTTGATATTTGAAACACTTAATGTCACGGTTTCTAGAAGTGGTAGATTCGGTGTTATCTTGTCTTAGTGCAGCAACTTGTTCGGCATCTTTAAAAGGTTCGGACTTAAGCTTAGTTGATAGAAATTCGTCCAGTTTAGGGGCTTATCTCCATGTGCTGTTGGTAGCCACAGATTGTCCCTTCCTAGCTAACCCCTTCCGCTTGAGTTGTTCCTCCACTTTTATGGATTGATGCACCATATCTGACAACTCAACATAGTATTGTAACTCGACTATATCTGCAATCTCTCGGATTAAACCATGCAAAAACCTAGCCATGGTAGCTTCCCGATCCTCTCTCACATTAGCCTAGATCATAGTTATCTCCATCTCCTTGTAATACTCATCCACACTCTTGGAACCTTGAGTTAACCTCTGTAAATTTTGCAACAAACCCCTATAGTAGTGACTGGGTATAAGCGTTTTCATCTCCTCCCAAGTGTCCACGGGTGGCTCTCTATTCCTCTTCTTATTGACCAGTAATTGATCCAACCAAACAATAGCATAATCGGTGAATTTAATTGCAGCCAACTTAACCTTCTTCACCCCCGAGTAGCTGTGACATTCAAACACCATCTCCATTTTAGTTTCCCACTCCAAATAAACTTCAGGATCATTTTTGCCTTAGAAAAATGAGATTTTAATATTTATATTTCCCAAGTTGTTATCTACCCAACTCCTAGCTTCTGTAAACCCATAACCACACTCAAACCTCCCTTGGTTTAATTGTGGTTCATCCACCTCCTCCGATCCTTCTCCATCTTCACCACCACCCCATTGTTTTCCTGGTTGCACTCGCCTAGGTGGTTGTCTAACGGGAGCGTTTTGAGGCTGTCCCTGTGCTGTTTCTCCTTCCAACCTATCCATCCTCTCATGAATTTGCTTTAATTCAGCTCTCATCATTCTCCTCATCTCCCCCAACAATGCCTGTAGTGGTAATTTTAAAATGGTTGGTTGTTGTACCTCTTTAATTGAGTTTTCCTGTTGATTGTGTGACATTTTTGGAATCTGCCAAAAAAATGTTAGAACCTCACAAGTTCTCTACCTCACATGTTTCACTCAAGAAAGATTAACTTACTCGTGTGTGGCACTCAAACGGCTTTTACCCTCTTATGTTCTCACCACTCTTGCCTTTTTTCACTCGTGTTTTCTTTCACTCTTAATTAGACTCAAGAATAATTGGGCTTCAAGCGGCAATTCAAGAATGTAATTAACCGGAACAAACAAACCACGACTAAATAAGCAATTCTCAAGAAGCTGGTGCAAGAAGGAATTCATTCATCACATGATTTCTATGGCATCAGCAACACCCAAAAAAAAAATAATTGTCACAGATTTTTGCACGCAAGCGTGAGGTTTTGGCTAAAGGGGGTTTAGGACATGAGAAACAAGATTGAAACAAACAAATTTTAAGAAGGGGTTTGGGACTTTTGTTTTTTGTTTTTTGGATCCTCTTGATTTTTTTTTTCTCTTTTAATGTTCCAAAAACAAGTAACAAAGAAGCAAGAGAATCGAATTTAGACACCAAGGAAACAGAAATTTGACTCAACTCAAACTTAACGGAAATTGACTTGACTTAAACTTTAACAGAATTTTGACTCAACTCAAACTCTAACGCACACAGATTTAGTGCATAAATAATTCCAATCTTTTTTTTTTTTTTTTTTTGATTGTATGAAAATGGATTCAAGGAGCAACCCCAACAAGAACAAGAATCGAAGTCAAGAATAAAGAAAGGAAACAATTTGGCCAATTAGGGATTTTGGCCGACTTGGAAACCTAAATCTAAACACACGACGTTGACAAGGAAACAAGAAAGGATAGGCAAACTTGATGAACCTAGGCTCTGATACCAAAATGATATGAATCTCACCAACAATGTGACGAAACCCAACACCATCGTGAATTTCAAATCCCAAGCTCTTCAAGAATGTTTAGTCTTGACCAATTATCTTACAAGATAAGAACCAAAAACTACGGATGCTCGAAGACGCCACACCAAGAATTCCCAAGAACTACTCAAGAATAATTGGAGATAAGTCTGGTTGTATGAACGCCACAAGAATTAACTTGATAAGTTCAAGAGTCTTTCAAGAGTGAAAGAAGAAAGCAATAGCCTCTCAATATTATTATTTTCAATCTGATTATTAAATAAACATTCAAGGCTCAATCCTATTTATAGGAGTTGAATTCTAATCCTAACATAAGGTAAATTAATGCTATTTTGACATATAGCAAACTCCTTTTAAAATAAAACAACTAATTCAGAACTCCTCTTAAAATATAACACAACTAATTCAAACATTAACAAAATCCTCTAGATTAGTCTCCTAAGACAAATCAAACTTAAGGAAGTTTCTCAAAAATGTTGAAATTGCCATAAAATGTGTAGTCTTAAATTGGAATCTTCTAGAACCTTAATCATAGTGATTAGATTTCCTAGAATTTGAGTTGGGCTTATACCGGACCTCCATGTGTTTGCCATCTCACCAACTTTTTGAATCAGCCCATTTAACGTGTCTTTAAATCTCTTGATTCCTAAGTCTTGTGATTGGCTCACTTGGCAAGCTTAATGGATCACGTGAATGCTACCCTTGAGTCCCTCCAAGCCCACGTCTGAATTCCTCCTCTTGTATGCTTGATTGAGCAGCTTTATGTGCATCAGTGGTGGCCTTGACATCTCCTAGCCCCAATTGCTTGAAAATAGAAAAAGGCATCAAATTAATATTGGCACCTAAATCACACAAAGATCTTTCAAAATAAGAAGTTTCAATGGTGCAAGGAATAGTAAAACTCCTTGGATTTTTTAGTTTTGGTGGCAACTTATTTTGCAAAAATGGCGGTGCAATATTCAATCAACATCACAGTCTTGTACTCTACCAATTTCCTCTTGTTGGATAGAATCTCCTTCACAAACTTCACATAGCTAGGTATTTGTTCCAAGGCATCTACAAAAGGAATGTTAATATGTAACTTTTTAAAAACTTGAACATAGAAAACTGTTTATCTTGCTTATTTTTCTGAAGTCTTTGAGGAAACAGTATAGGAGGAACATAAGCAAAAATATGAAAAGTGGGAGGATTTTCGTTCTCTGTATGACTAGGAATAGGGGTGGGCTCCTTGGCCCTCATAGTCTGCTCCTCTTTTCTTGAATTTTTCTTCCTTTGGTAAATGAAGCTCCCTTCCATTTCTTAAGGTAATGGCTTTCGCTTGCTCTTTCGGGTTGTTCTTCGTCACGCTTAGACGTCACCCTTGAGGCCTTTTAGGCAATAACTTTGCCAATTGCCCAACCGTCCTTTCAATGCTTAGCATAGTATTCTCATTGCTCTTTAGAGCATTGTCATGATCTTGAAATCGAGCATCCACCTTGGCCATAAATTGCCATTACCTCCTCCATATTTGGCTTCTTCTCTTGCTGTGGATGTTGAAAACCCGGTGGGGGACTTGGGGACATTTTGGGAGTTGCTCGAAGAGAAATTAGGGTGGTTTCGCCATCCTGGATTGTATGTGTTGGACCAAGGATTGTTTTGTCGTTGATAATTCGACACAAAGTTTGCTTGCTTCGAGCTATTGTTGGCTAATGGATTTACCACTTGACAGTCTACCCCCATATGATTCACTACACAAAATTAACAAATTGCAAAGTGGACTGAATGGCATTCACATGAATATTGTCTAACTTTTTTGACAAAGTTGCAACTTGAGCAGCTAAAGCAAAAAAAGAATCAAGTTCGTGAACTCCTTGAATTCTTTTTAGTGTCACTTGCTCTACTGGCCACTGGTAGTTATTAGTTGTCATCTCCTCTATCAACTCATAAGCTTCTTCTGGTGATTTTTTCGTCAAGGTTGCACTGGCTGCCGTATCAATCGTGGTATGTGTCGTATGTTGCGAACCATTGAAGAAGGTCTGCACTTGAATCCAAATAGGAAGTCCATGATGTGGGCATTTTCTAAGCAACTCTTTATACCTCTCCCAAACTTCATAAAGCCACTCCATATCAAATTGAGCAAAGGTAGTGATGTCGTTTTGCAATTTCATAGTTTTGGAAGGGTTAATGGTGGAAGTGAGGTTAACCATGCCTTTGCCTTGTCTCAGAGGGAGAATGGAAAAAGTTTCAATCTAATAGCATGCTCAGAGACTCAGTTATGCTTAAAAGTATCATATATTTCCAGAAAATTTGCTATGTAAGCATTTGGATCCTCATGTGGCATACTACTGAATTGCACCTTAGAGGCTAACATTTGAAGAATAGCTGGATTTATTTCAAAGTTATTAGCTTGAATGACAGGCTGTCTAATGCTAGAAGTAGGTTTGGTGACCAAGGGAACAACATAATCTCCCAGGGTTCTGTTTCCTTGTTGATCTTCCATTGTTTCGTCCTCGGTTGTGGACTCATCCTTTTTCTACTTGTTCAAATGGTGAATGGTGGGTTCAATTTCAGGGTCAAAAGATACCAAGTCCAAGCTTTGAGTACAGCTCATGCACAACTCAAGAAACTGGAGAGGAAAAAAAAAAGAAAGAAAAGAAAAGAAATAAAATAAGAGAAAATTTTAAAATAAAAATAAAGAAAAAATATAAATTAAATAAAACAAAATAAGTGAAACAAAACTAAATTAAATTAAAAAGTAAGACTAAAAAAAGTTTAAATTAACCTAGAGCTAGTTGGTATCAACAGTGATAGAAAATAAAAAATCCCCAGCTACGGTGCCAAAAACTTGTGAAAATTCACAAGTGTACGAAATCGTAACAAGTGATATAGTGATAAAAAAGGATGTGAAACCCACAACGATTTTCTACCTATTAACTATTGAAATTGTTCTACTTCTAAATTATTTGAAAATAAAGAGGAATAGTGAACTGAAATTTAAAACATAAAATAACTAAAATTAAATCAAACGACTAAGAATTAACCAAACACTTAGAAGGAAATAGATTTCACCAATTAAGGAAATACTAAGGCATCCGACTCGCCTAACCAATCCAATTCCAATTTCTAACAATGCAATGAGTTAATTATTATCTTATTTGACAGCAAAATATTCTAAAAATTTATCCAAAACCCTCACTTGGGTAAAATTAGAATTACCCAACATACAATAACCTGCAATATTTCTATGCAAATTTATAAGTAGTTGGGTAGATTGAGATCGATAATATTTCACAACACAACCGCACAAATCGCATTGACACATTCTTGTCTCTCGTTCAATTCATGACATACATCACAAGAAGTTATTTCACATGCATCATCTCTTGAGTTAACAAGCACAACAAATCATTTAATGACTGGCTAGATGATTAAAAGCATTAAACTCAGTAATGTAAACTCAAATTGAATAATAAAATTATGATCACACATAATTAGAAATTGAAACCTTCATGGAGAGGCTACATGGAAGCCTTAGCAAGGAAAATTAGTTCATAATAAAATTAAAACAAATCATTCTAATATTTGGAATTCATGAGGAAAAATTAGACAGAGAAAAGATGAAGGGAATAAAAAGGAAGTAAGAATGCTTCCTTAATACCCCTCTCTATCAGCTAGTATCTCATTCTCTCTCTCAGTTTGATCTTTTCTTTTGTGGGTGGCAGAAGCTTTATTTAGCCCAATATTGATAGTTTCCTTTTCCTCATCAAAACAGGATTTAGTTTTCCTCCTCCTATTTCTTTTATTTATTTACTCTTAAACACAAAATAAACCAAATAAATAAAAAGTCTAGAAAAACAAGAGAATTAAATAAAAACTAGCATAAAATTAAGAGTGAAATTATGATAAAAATTGTATAGAAATTAAGCACATCGCCCATCCCCCATCCCTATCATCGATGAATTATTAGATGAGCTTCACGAAGGGTGTTTTCAAAAATTTACCTTAAATCAGGATATCACCAAATTCACATGAAGATTAGTGACATTTTGAAGACAGCCTTTCGGACTCATGAAGGTCACTACGAGTTTTTAGTAATTCCTTTCGGACTCATGAATGAGGTTTTCAATCCTTTTTTGAGACGTTTTGTGCTGGTTTTCTTTGATGATATGCTCGTCTAGAGCACCACCATGAAGGAGCACGAGCAGCATCTCAGATTGGTTTTGGAGCTCGAGGTAGCATCATTTGTTTGCAAACGCCAAGAAATGTGAGTTTGGGCAGCATGCAAACGCCAAGAAATGTGAGTTTGGGCAGCAGCAAATTGAGTATTTGGGACATGTCATCTCGGTGGAGCGGGTGGTTGCGGACCATACAAAGGTGGCTGCCATGCTGGATTGGCCCACCCCTACTAATTTGGGGGAACTTTGTGGATTTTTGGGGCTCACAAGCTATTACAGATAGTTTGTGCAAGGGTAGCAAGTTGCTTAGCCACTGACCAACCGGCTCAAGGGTAATTTTGGGTGGAATGCTGAGGCAGAGGCTGCTTTTATTCAACTAAAGGAAGCAATGGCAGTAGCTCCGGTATTAGCACTTCCAAATTTCTCCCAACCCTTTATAATAGAGACAGATGCTTCCGGTTATGGGTTAGGGGCCGTCCTTATGCAAAACAAGCACCTGATAGCCTATTACTGCCATACCTTACCTCCCTGTGCTCGCCTCTTATCAGTGCATGAAAGGGAATTAATGGCCATAGTTTTTGCCATTCAGAAGTGGCAACCCTGCTTGATTGGAAGAAGGTTTATTGTCCGCACCGACCAACAAAACCTTAAACTCTTACTTGAACAATGCTTGATCAATGAGGAACCAAAAATGGCTATCCAAACTCCTTGGGTACAACTTTGATATACAGTTTCAACCCGGTCTTGTCAGTAAGGTTGTTGATGCATTATCCCGTAGAAATCCGGAGGCTACCTTGTAGTTATTAAGTGTGCAAAAACCGTGGGACTTAAGTGAATTACAGCAGCAAGTTGAGCAAGATCCAGACTTGTCTAAGCTCAAACAGGCCATATCTCGAGGTGAAGACCATCCTACTGCTTTTACCCTAGACCAGGGTCAACTTCTGTTCAATGGCCGTATGGTAGTGCCTCGTTCATCCCCCCTTAAAACCATATTATTGCAGACTTTTCACGATAGTCCTGCTGGGGGTCATTCAGGAGTTTCAAAGACTTATCATCGCCTTGCCACTCAATGTTATTGGGTTGGCATGAAACAGGATATCGCAGCATATGTGACACGTGAAGTGTGTCAAAGAAATAAATACTCCTCTCTGCCCAGCTGGTCTATTGCAGCCTGCCTATCCCAAATCAGATTTGGGAAGATTTGAGAAGGGACTTCATTGAAGGCTTGCCTAGATTCAAAAGGTACTATGCTATTCTAGTAGTGGTTGATCACCTCAGTAAATATGCTCATTTCATTGCACTCAAGCATTCATTTACTGTTGTTCACTCGAGAGGTGGTGAGGCTCCATGGCATTCCGCGATTCATCATCTTGGACAGTGATAAGGTTTTTCTTAGTCTTTTCTAAACTGAACTTTTTAGGCTGCAAGGAACTGTTTTGAAGCGCAGCACAGCCATATAGATGGTCAAACCAAGGTTATAAATCGTTGTATTGAGTCCTACTTGTGTTGTTTCGTCACCGGCAAACCTTCACAATGGTACAAGTGGCTGGCTTGGGCTGAAGTCTGGTACAACAAATCTTTCCAGAGTGCAGCAAGCTCAACTCCTTTTCGCTTGCTTTATGGCTGAGATCCACCTCCTCTCATCCGTTATGGCTCAGGTTCAACATCTGTTTCCACGGTTGACCAGCAGTTAGAAGACCGTGATGCAATTGTGGATGACTTGAAATTTCACCTCCTTAGAGCCCAACAAAAGATGAAGGAGGTGGCTGATGGAAAATGGCGTAATGTTGTTTACAATGTGGGTGACCTTGTTTTCCTCGAGCTTTGTCCTTATCACCAAAAATCACTTGCCAAACGGCGCAATGACAAGCTCACCCCTAGATATTTTGGTCCTTACAAAGTGCTGCAACGCATTGGAGCTTTTGCTTACAAACTCTAGATTCCAAACTCCTCGGCTGTACATCCAGTTTTTCACATTTTGCAGCTTTTACAAGGCTGTTTGCCTTAATCAACCATCTGAGCAACTTCCTCCCCAGCTGTTTGCAGATTGGGAAATTATTGTAGAACCTGAAAATATATTGGATATTTGCCTACATGCCAGTAGCAACACCAGTGCTCCTGATATCCTCATTAAGTGGCGTGGCCTTCCCCCTTGCAAAGCAACCTGGGAGAATTTTGATGCCATCTGCCTGCTGTTCCCTGAATTTCACCTTGAGGACAAGTTGAAACATTGGGCGGCGGGCATTGATAAGCCCCCTATTCGGTTCACTTATGTTAGGCGCAAGAAGGAGCAGCAACAAGGGAGTAAATGATAATTCTATTTAAGTTTTGCTTAGTTTCTTTTGTGCTGCTGCTGTGTCGTTTCTGTTAAGTTCTGTTTAGTGCTGCTGTGTCGTTTTAGCTCTGTTTTGTTTTAAGGTCCTGCTTCTTGTTTTGGCTGCTGTATTGTTCCGTTTTTAGGAGGGGCTGAGCCCTAGCTCTCGGTAGGTTGTATTTTGGTTTGGTTTTGGGAGAGAGGTGAGTCTCTCGAATACTCACCAAGTTTCTGTATGTTCTATCTATTGAATACCATCAGTGCAGTGATTTATCTCAATATCATCCCTGTTCTATTGTGATTCTGGTTGTTTGTTATCAGTAGCTGTGTGGGTTTTATCATACTACATCTTTTGCCTATTTGTGACACGTTTGCATGAGTATTAGTGGGGCTTTTGCTTATTAAATTATTATTTCCCTATGTATAATCTTACATTCTTTTCAGTGAGAAATGTGTTTACATTGAACGGTGAGAATTTCATCTTGAATTAAAGTTCTGATGAATATAATTTTGGTTAAAACTACTGGCCAAGGATTCGTAATCATCTGTATCCTCAATATTTCTACAGACATGTTTCTTGCCCTTGATAAAGATGCAAATGGGACATTAAGCAAGCAGGAGCTTCGAGAATATGCAGATGGGACTCTGACTGAAATTTTTATTGAGAGAGGTATAAATTGGCACCATTTTTAATTGTAATGTTATCAATGTTGAGGAGTATTCTATTTACGTATTCCCCCTTGAGGCTATGTTTGGAAGTTTAATAGATAATGGAGTGGAATGAAATGGAATGTAAAGGGAAGGAAAGGAACGGAATAGACTTACCCTCCTCCATTGGAAGTTTAATATAAAAATGGACGGAAATTTCCTTCTCTTTGTTTGGAAGTTCAAATAAAAGTGAATGGAATGGTAAGCATTATAGATACGAAATTACAATAAAGTCCTTATTTAAAAAAAAAAAAAAACTAGTGGACATCAGAATATGTGCATTTGAATATTAATTTAAATGCAAAAAATAAAATAAAATTGCTGTTTGAAATTCGTAATACCCATAATAACACAAATAAACAAAATCATATTTCAGGATGATTTAACACATATAATGCTTGATTTGAGGGAAAGAATGATAGTTTCATATGAAAAAATAGATTTAGGGATGGATCCCGTATAAAAAAATCGTATTTGAGGGAAGGGAAGAAAAGAAAGCACTAAGCAAAACTATGAATTTGAAAGAAGGTATACGTAGTATTAGGTTATAAAAATGAAGGGCAAAAATGTAAATCAATAAACGGGAGGGAACAAAAATTGGTATTTTAAGGGGAACGGATGGGAATGTTTCGCTTCCTTAAGTTTTAAAACTTAAAAACAAGGGGAAAAGTTCCCTTTCTATATTGTTTTCTATTCCATTGCATTGATTCCTTTCTAGCAAACACATAGCAAGTCTCCGGCTGGTACCATAGGTAGTTGATTATTCTATTTGTGGCATTAACTCGGATTACCTTAGCAATTTGGTACTAGATGAGGTACAGGTTATGATGCATGCCTCACCAAATTTATCACTTTTTCACTTTAAAATATGGTTAACGTCTGTATCATAAACTTGTGTTTCTTTTGTTGCAAGCATCCACAGTATTGGATACTTTCTTTTCAGAAAAAGGTTCAAAAACTTCAAAATTTTTAATAAAGATGCTCATAAAATTCAATGTTTTGCCACTGAAAACCATTTAACAGTGAAAGACCAATGCAATCAACCTCCTTAAGGCTTTAAAGTTTATACATGCCAGATATTTTCTGGACCAAGTTGCTCTTTATTTATGTGTTTCTCGGGCAAGAAGAGAAATTATATGCTTAAGACGCATTGATCTAGACTAGAGCATCAACAATTTGTTCTATTGGAGATCCAGAGTAAAATTAGAATTCAGTAGTCTATTTGAAATATAACTATCATGCTTACATGTACATCGGTTTATAGGCCACATGAAGTAATAGCAATTTGGAGTTCCGACATTTTCTCGTATTAGTTAGGAACGCCTGCTAGCTTGGTTCTTTCTACTTTTTGTTTTGGTGTAAAATTCTTTCTGGCAGGAGGTAATATATAGAAGATGCTTAGGATTTTGACTTTTACATCCCTGCTGGTATAGTTCCTTCTTTTGTGGTGTAGAAGGTCGTCCATAGACATTGCTTAAGATTTCTAATTTGATAGCATATTGATTTTATACTTATTCTGTTGTCCTTTTTTTTCTATAAAATTTGAAGCCTTAAATTTGCTTACTTTGTTTAATTTGAATTTTATTGGTTAGAATCTCCTTAGGTTCAAGATGATTTTGTCCTTTTTCTCTCAACTGTGGTTCTCAGCCACTATATAAAGTGATTGTGAATTAGGTGATAAATAGTTATTAATAGCCCGTTATAGCTTTAGCTATAGCAGCCATTCACAATGGCCTCTTGCGCTATACTATAGGTGTAGCATAGAAACTTTCATGTAGTTTGGCTATAATGAGCGCTACATGTGATCTAGCAGCGTGTCTGTAACACACTATTTGTGCTATATGGGAAACAGGAATTAATTCAACTACGCTGCTGCCTTTGACTTTGTCCAAGGATAAAGACTGGCACTCTTCCTTCACTGTAACTAATACCCACTGTGAATCTTCTCTTTTATATATATTTTTTTATTTCAATTAAATTCAACCTTGTGGATCAATTACTACAACCTATAAACTAGTAGGCTTAATTACCTGAACCTTGTAACTCTTCTCATGCTCTTGATCCTGTTGATGAAAAAGATAAACTCAGATGATGAAGAGGAAATTGAGGGATTGGCTGATCTTTATAATGATGTTGCATATGATGAAGAAGAAGAATTCATTTAGATCTCTTATGATAAAGTTTAGACTCAACAACTTTGTTAAACATTGACGTATTTTATGATTTAAGTACTTGATGTTGTGATTTGTGGATGATTATTAAATATTTAAGAGTGATGTTTTTAAATGTTAGTTTAGCTCTTTATATATACAAGTCATTATCAATTTTTTTTTAAATGAGTGATACGTTTTCACGTAGCTTGTGCAACCTATGCACCATAGCATTCTGGATCCCTAGCCGCCGCAAGTGTGCTATGGCTATTAATAACTAATATTGAAGAAAATTGACTAAAATTCCTTTGATAAAGAAAATGGATTTGATTTATTTATAGCAGCAATACAATATATATGTGTTATTATTAGGTTTACAATTTTTCTTTTTCCTTTGGATTTCAAGAAAATCAAAATGGGAGAATTTCATTTGTGGCATGTCAAAATAATTATCTTTGAAATACCTCTTCTGATATGTCCTATGTAGAAAACTTCACCAGCTATTTATTTCCCTTTTTCTTGATCAATTCTGTTGAGTCATAGTTACTCTTTTTTTTAAAAAAAATAATATGCTTCTTGTAGTATTTGATGAACATGTTCGTCGTGGAAAGAGTGGTGGTGGTAATGCCCGAGAGATGGACTTTGAGAGTTTCTTGGATTTTGTTCTGGCTTTAGAAAACAAAGACACTCCGGAAGGCTTGACATACTTGTTTCGATGTCTTGATCTTCATGGGAGGGGTTACCTTACTACAGCTGATATTCACTCCCTTTTCAGGTAAACTGTCACAGCATCATTATGTGATCAACTTCTGTCTGCGATAATTTTTTTTTTTTTTATTTCCTAATTCCTATGGTCTTTTCCTTTTATTTTGCATGCGCTACTTTTTGTTTTTTTTTTCCCTCGTGTCATAAGTTTTCAAACTTTTTAAACAAAGAAATGAATGTTTAATTTAACTATTGGAAGAAAAGAAGGGGAACATCCAAAAGTTGAGATGTTACCTGATACAATCTTCCTATAGAAAAACTGTCATTTCCTGCTTGTAGAACTTGAGCAGGTCCTACAAGTCTCAAATAGACAGAAACAAAATAGTTAATATATGAACCCTGTTATGACCCTTAATGTGCATTGGCTGAGTTTAATATGACATTATTACCTTAAATTTTAAGTAATGGCCATTATTTTTTCTGTCTACTTAAACAGAGATGTACACCAAAAATGGATTGAAGGTGGCAACTATGAACTTTGTATTGAAGATGTAAGGGATGAAATATGGGATATGGTTAAGCCAGCAGATCCTCTTAGGATAACATTGGCTGATCTACTGGGTTGCAAACAGGGTGGAACCGTAGCCAGTATGCTCATAGATGTACGTGGTTTTTGGGCTCATGACAACAGAGAAAATCTTCTCCAGGAAGAAGAAGAACCGGAAGAAGAATAGTATATATGTTCATGACTTGCTATCAGAAAACACTAGATGTCTTACATGATGCATCCTTTAGATGTGGAATTAGTTGTTTTTGTATGTTACTTGCAAAATACTAAAATTAGCTAGCCATGTATTCGAACTTGCGTCTTTGCTTGGTCAAAATGTATGTATGATAAAATTTGGCAATTTGCCAAGTGGTGATAAAGCACTTGTCAAATGATAATATCCTCTTTCATCATACAAGTGTTTGATTTAGCACTATTTTTTCGAGGAAACAGTCTGAACTACCGGATCAAGTAGTTAATCAGAGTCAGTGCAGAGTAGGTGGATTTAGATTCCCTGAAGAGTAGTTATGGTTGGAAGTTCGGAGAGTGAAAGAAAACAGAGTGATAAGTGAGTCTTACCAGGGGAAAGAATGGAGCACGAACTTGTCATTAGAGTTAAGCTTAAGCATTTGTTGTTTAGTTATATTATAGCATGTTCACATAAAATTAATGTGTATTTTAATATCGGTTAGTTTACTATGACAGTTTTTTGTACTCAATAACTCTCCCTTATTAACCATTCAATTATACATGATTTTTGTACGATGTTAGTTTCTTACTCTTCTCACTTATCTGAATATAATTAAGATTAAAACTTGGAATTGATTCGATATAGATAAGTATGCATTTAGAACAGTTCCATGTAGTAATGGTTAATACAGTAATGAAATGAAGAAATCATGCAAACAGAATAAACGGATATAGTAAAACAAACATTAGCATTCGATAGCTTCTTAAAACATGCATTACAAAAGTTAAGAACACGTTTTAGACGAACAAAAGTAAATTACACCACAATATTTGATTAACAAAAGTTTACGGAAACAAGGCTAAAGTTTCTTTTTTGTCCTTTATGTTTGAGAGAAATTTTAATTTTGTCCCTTATATTTTAAAATTGTATCATTATTGCCCTTGACTCTAAAACCATTAATTATTCCAACGATAATTGCGAACGTGGCTGACGCAGGGTGAGTTAGAGATAAGGTAATATTGTGCAGGGACCGTGAAGACTAGGAGGTGTGACCACAATGAACCAGAGGGTCTGCTCTAA
>JASKGM010000009.1:19375284-19389842 GCA_034509205.1 Ceratonia siliqua | reverse complement strand
TACTTCAAGAAGAAGCAGATACGAACAGCTCAAAAAATTACAGAAGTCATTATTTTCAAAATTTTGCATTCTCCTTTATCCTTAAAGGAGATCCAAACGCACCCTAAAAAAGGTGTAGTTTGTGTGCCCATCTTTGGCACAGGGAAATTCATTAGGTGTGACTGGTGTGTTTTAATGAGTAATTGATACAGTATTTTAAATTTAATTTTTTGTATTATTATGTATAATAAAAATAAAATAGACTTAATTACACTTTTTTATCTTTTTATTCTATATAATATTTTAATTTAATCTCTTTATTTTTAATATAAATAATGTTGTACTCATAATTTTTTTAAAGTTTTAATTTAGTTTTTTAATTAATTTTTTATTCAATCTCTAATTGAAAATACTGAGGTGAAGGGGATAAGATTAGAGATATCAAGGGTCACGTGACTGTTGATATGGAAAAAAATTTGATTATGTATTTATTGATTTGTACATGTAAAAATTAGTAAATTTATGTAAGCAAATAAACTTTATGTTTGTATTTTTTATTAGAGACTAGATAAAAAATTAACTGAGAAACTAAATTAGAATTTTAAAAAAACTATAAGGGTAATATTATTGAAATTAAAATTAAGAAGACCAAATTAAACATTTAAGTAAAATATAAGGACTAAAAATATAATTAAGCCAATCAAATAAAATATGCAAATGAAAACAAGGAGTTAAGTTACACTATAAACTTTATTCTTTTGTTAATTTGATGACTTTGATACTATTAAGGCCCGTTTGAAAAGATGCTTTTAGTAGTAAAATGTAGATGTTTTTAAGTAAACAAAAAAAAAAAGCAAAAGCAGCAAAATGTTTGTTTGTTTATTTTTTTGGTGTTTTTTTAAAAAAGTCATAAAATTAACTTTTAGTATAAGTTAGTTTTTTATACTTATGAAAAAAATTAATTTTAAGTGGAAAGGAGGGAATAATTAATTGACAAATATACCCTATACTATTTATAAAATTTCATTCATGCCACTCTTTAAAAGTATAATTTTTTAATTTATATTTATAAAATTAAAAATAAAAATTATTAATAATATTTTATAATTTTAGATTTAAGTTTAACAAAAAAAATTAATTTAAAAATTTGTAAAAAAATATTTTTTATTTAAATACAATATCAAAAAATATTTTTACGTACCATTTTTATTTATTTTATTTGTATAAAAGTATTTTATATTTTTATATTAAAATGTAACAAATTTATTATTTTTAGTAAAATTAGTCTTACTTAAGTACATATAAATATCAAATATTTAATTTTTTAAAATTAACACTTCTATTTAAAGTATTTATTAAAAAGTAAAAATACATTTAAATACCCTTGAGTTAGAAGTTCATTTGGTCTATTTAATTGATTTTTAAGTTTTTTTATCAATTTAATTTTGACTTAAATTAAATTTATAACCTTTAACTTTGTAAACGACTCCAAAAATTATAAGCTTATAGACTTGATTCTTAAGTTAGATTATATTAATTTGATTAAAAAAAGTTCAAAGGCAAATTGTAAAACTCAATTCAAACTTAATTAAACGTAAATTTTATTTGTAGGATTTATATTCTTTGTATTTAACTTTTTTATTTTTCTAATAAAAACCAAATAAAATTATTTTTTATTATAAGAATGTTAAAATAATCTAAATTTAAGCTTAAATTAAATTAAAATTCATGTATATATAATTTGTTATTATTATTTAGTGTATATATTATTGTTATTAAATGTTTTCTTTATTAAGAAATTACATTTTAAACAATAAAGTAGGCAATAAAAATTAAATAATTGCTATTAAATGGAAAATTATTTTTTGACTATAGGACACTAAATTTTTACCTCATATCTCATAAATACTAAATTTTCATATAGTACTATGCACTATTTATTTTATTTTTACCCTTCATAAAAATGATAATTAAATTATAAAAAATGATTATTATGTTATACATGCATCAAATACAAATTTTGGATTTTATGAGTACAGAATTTGGTGGCGGATGGCCAGAAAGAATTATTTTTCAAAATTAAATTCTTTTTACTGTTTTTACAAAACTCATTGAAAATTTTGCAGGAAGCAAAGATGAAATGTTTTTAAAAATATTTTTTATTTTTTTGTTTTATAAAAATAAAAAATTTGTTAGATACATTATTTTTATTAATTAAATTTATTTTTAAAACTATAATTAAGAAAATAAAAAATTAAGAACAATTTTAAATTTTTTTGTTTTTATTCTTAAATTTTTTAATAATATAAAAAATAATGTTTATTAATAATAAAATTATAAATATACGTTTTGAAATGCAAATCCTCTTCCTTAAACTTAAAAAAGCTATTATCAAAATTTACATTAAAATAAGTTTTTGTTTTTTTATTCTAAAAAACTATTTTTTTTATTTTTAAAAACTGTTTTTATAAAATAATAAAACAAATAGATTCAAAAATATTTTGAAGTTCTCTGAATTTTCAAATTTTAAAATCCTCCTAACCCTCCAAAATTATGCCACATGGACACAATTCAAAAGACCAGCATTTGAACAGTGAACTTCAACTTCATCGCTAGGAAAGTCCCTTGAAGACTGTGGCTCACTGCTTTCAAATCCGAACATGACTTCGAACAAATGCCCAGAAAAGCTGGGAAGTCCCCATGAAGAAACTCGGAGCTCCGAATGCGGGCACGAAGAGTTGGAGACGTTGGAGTCTGATGTGAAGGAAATGGCGCAGAAGATTCTAGAATACAGAGCAACTCTACCGGATCAGCTCAAGAGCACACTCGCTTTGGTTCTTGCTACCCAGAGACCCCTCGTTCCTGAGGTGCCAGATCCAGGGTCGTCCGAAGCTCCAAACACAGGTGCGTTTCTGGTTGCTTCATCTGTTTTCGGATTGGTGGATTGTTAGGGTTTTAGGTCGCTCTTAGCTTAGATATCTCTTTTTTTGTTTCGTCACTGCGGAAATTTCTGGGTCAATAGTTAATTGGCAGCAGAGGGAAAAAATACGAAGGAAAATTTGCTATATTTTCTTTTGCTGTATCAGATATTATGCAGCATTTGCAAATAGAATGCTACTATGAATTTATATAAGGTAAAAGTGAACTTAAGCAATTGAAATTTAAACGTATCCTTCAGTAGGAAAAACAATAATTTATAAAATGTAATAAAGCGATTTTACAATCCCCGTAATCTAGTTAGGCAAGTTTTTCTTTTTTGCTTGTGGTACATGCTAAGTCTTATAATGTATCCAATGCACAAAAGTTAATTATATACGATAAATTTGTTATGTAAATCATGAAAGATGGCAAAGAGGAAATGAAAATGAAAAACCGATTTCCCCAAGGAACTTTAGTTGAGCTTGTGCAATCCATTTTGTGGATTAGTTATTTTATGTGTTCATGTTGAGGTAGGAGGTTGGGACTCAAAAAAATTTACCTCTGTTTAGTCTGCTATACCCTTGTCTGTGCTCTGTACAGATGCAAGGTGTGTCCAGTGTCCAAACTTATGTTCTTGTGGTGACCCGTTATTGTGAGTAGAAGGATCAGTAAATGCTTGCTGACTAGTGCCTATAGTTTGAAAATCTGCTATTTTTACAAGTAGTTTTTTCCCGTGCATTGCACAGGAATTTTATTTTTTTCCTCATGCAGTGACCCATAACCCATTAAAATTAATGTGCTATTGGCAGTTTGGCACTAACTATATCATATTAGGCTGGCCATTTAAAGTAAATGGAAGAGAGGGAAAGAGTAATAAGTTAAAATCAGGGACGTACTCATAGTCTCAAACATTGTGCTTTTGTCATAAGCCGGCTATGGTAGGAAACTGATTGGTGGACCCATGTTCAGCAGCAATTGTTGACTGTTAGAGTTCTCACTATGAGCAAAAGAAAAGAGGATGCTATCTAGAAACTGCCATATGCGTTTGACAAGATATTGAGTCGTTGGTTTTGTAATGGCAAATGAAGAAAAAATTCTCTATTTCCACTCATTTTGTTCTCTCTCGTTTGTCTAGTGTTCTATATACATAATTACATTGATTAGACTTCCTCGTTTGAAATGTTTGACAATTGATATTGGGATTCGCAACATAGTTGCAGATACCTGATTGCGGGTTGGGCCCTTTTAAAATTGACAAACCTGAGGCCCACGAACAAGCTCATGATCAACTATTGCAACTACACTATTGGATACTGAAATGTTTGTCTTACAGTGGCAGAAGAGTTTTTGTATAAAATTTATTGAAGAAGTGGTGGTTGCCAGTTGCCACAATGGTTTTGGTAGTGTTATGTTTTGTATTTTAATATTAGAACAATAATTATACTATGAGAAAGAAGCAACACTTTATAATCTACATTTTCTGAAACTTCTTGACATTTGCCTCATCTCATGTGAATTGAATACCAATATATACGTTCATGTGTATGTACACTTGCTTCTTCTCTTTTTCAGTTTATGAATGATGCGGCTAAAATGTAGCCATAGTTATTGCTCTGAACTCTTTTCAGATATCTTATATGTTAGTAACTTAGTATATAATCTGTGTTCTTTAGGTGTTGACTAGGTGTATATTGTGCAGGTGCATCAGAGCAAGACGTTCTGAGTGGGGGGAAATTATTAACAGTAGAGGATCCAGAGACTGCCAAGAAAATACAATTGCTCAAAGAAAAGATCTCAAGCAATGCCGCTGTCATGCCAGTTGTTTTGAAGAGGATGAAAGACTGTATTGAGAAAATAGAGAAGTTTGATTCACATAATGTAAACATACATCCGGCATTCAAAAGGAAAAGATCTAGATAAACCTGATGTATCATACTTTAATTTATATCTTTATCCTAATATTTTATGTTAATATGAAGAAAGAAGACAGACAGGTTTTCTTCCAACATTGACCAATGAAGGAAGGTGTTCAGATTTTGAAGGAAAAGCCATTGGCTGAAGATTTGCCTCCCCTTATGGATAGGAGAGTTTCCCTTAAGCTGTAACTGTAAGTACGTAGGAAGATTTGTTTCAGATGTATAACATTGTTTGTCGTGTGTGATAATCAAAAAGCTTTCCTGCCTGCTGGACAATGAAGGAGTGTGAGTGATATGATAAGGTGAAGACGAAGTTTGGATGTTGTATAATCCTTGTTAGCACCCTCCCCACCCCACCAAAAGAAAAATCGATATTGCTTTCCTCTACTCCACATCCCTTTCTTGCTTTGGCTTGATCATTATCTGTATGCTAGCTTCTTTTTTTTTTTTTTTTCAATATAAATAATGGCAAAAAAGTTTGAACTCAAGACCTTTTTGCAAATTATTCAGTCCTGGTGTTGGCCAATCATTGTTGGTATGTTAGCTATTTCATTCATGAGTCCAACCTTTTCTTTCCCCTTCTGTAAGCTTGGTCCGACAAAGGTGCATTAACCATGTTTCCGACTTTTATGTGGCTTTAAAGGCTAAGCATCAACCAGAGAAAGGATAAACTCTCAAACTAAATTCACATCTAGTACTGTTATTAAATTCGTTATATAATTACAAAAGAACAATGGCTTCTTTTATTGATCTAAAATTATACCAATTTTATTTATTCTAAATACGTGTAGTTTTTTCATATAACTTTTTGGTTTAAGTAACAAATAAGATAAGAGAGTTTACTGTTATTTTTTAAACAATGAAAAAAGATGTATGAATAGTTTATACATATATAAGAAAAAATTAATAGAACTCTTTATTAATTATTGTTAAATAATAATAAAAACATACATCATTTGTCTAATTGCAAAATTAATAATGTAAGTGTGGGCGCCTGAATCCCCTCGATACTTGAAGGAATCTAGTTATTTTTGAACCCTTAGATACATGGGTAGGAGGGAAGGGCAAAAAGGGCAGTTGTTGGATAAGGATTTAGAACTCTTAGATGTAACAAAACTCAGTCTTATACTTAACAGAATCTAAGTCTAAAGTACGATCTTAAATTAAAGAAAATTAGATTCTAAAAATATTATTTTGCAACAATAATAATTAATTTCTTTTTTTGTCTCCATATCATTACTTTTCATTAAATATATAATTACGTTAATAAGCCTCATGTTAACCTAATGAGTAAATTAAATAAGATTTTCTTGAGATTTAATGAAACTAGATAAATCTCTTTTTTGTTTTAGAATTACATTTATTTTTGTTAAATAAAAAATTAAATGAAATTTTATATTATATTAAAATACTAAAATAAAGAGGGTTTATGTTATGCTGAAATTTATAATATGAGAAGTATGAATAATATTTATAATAAGAAGTTTTTTTTTTATCATTTTGTATAATAGTTTAGCCTACAAGAGTATCTATGTAATGAATGTAAAAATTTAATTTGATTGCTTTCAGGATTTTATTTTTTTTAAGACTTGATCACTACTGGAATTTAATTTTATTTCATATGGAAAACATATTAAATATTAAATTCAAACTTTTTAAAAAGTTTCATACGTTGGAAAATTTTTAGTATTATCTTAGTATTAAATTAAATATTATTGTCATAAGAACAAATAAATAATTTTTTTAAAAAATTTAATAATTAATTTAATTATAATTTAAAACTAAACTATATAGCAAATGATAGTAATAGTGTATACTAAAATGCGGTTGCTACCTGGCATCCTTACTTTTTGAGGTTTTTATTTTTAGAATTGATGGAGTATTTTTTATATCATATTTTTTAAAAGTTATTTTAAAATTTTTTTTTAATTTTTTTATTTCAGAAAGACATAAATATAAAAATTATTGTTGAATGAAGAGTATAAAAAATTTAAAATTTTTTAAAAAAATATGTAACATATAAAACAAACATTAATTTAAAAAAAATAATATTATCATAATTTATTTTTAATACTTAATTATTTATTTAATTTTAAACGGCAAAATTTATTTAATTTTGCGTGCTTGCATTTTAATCCTAATGACCCATATAAGCAGAAAATGTGAGAAAAGGCCTGGATGTATTTCCATTTTCGCCCGCGGATCCCTTCTGCTTCCGTTGGGCAGCTGTGGAGCTTTCTCACTCTACCACCGAATCTGAAACTCACTAGCCACTAGTGTACAGAGCAACTTTATCTCCTAACATCTCTGCTAGAACCTCGATCTGTGAATTTCCCAAGTTCAGGTTGCCGGTTCCATTGTCTACGCAACGGTAGTTCGCTTAGCTTCCTCTTCTTTGATTATTGATTATTGAATAAAAATATGTGCTCGTAACTTGTCTTCATTTGGATTCTGGAAAAAATCTGAAATATCTCTGGGTTAGGACGAGAAGGAGCAATTTGTCTGGTAATGAAAAGTAATATAGAATGCTGAAAAACCTGAAATCAATCAAAATCTAATGTATTAGCGATAAAAGACCTACAAGTATATATGTGCTTAAATGATAATGAATTAGTAATATGATTGATGCATAATGTCAATGTAATTGTAATTTATGCCCATATTTTCTGTTTTTTTTCATCTATCACCACCAAAACCACCCATGCTGTCTTTCTCTTAGTACAATGATAATGAATTAGTAACTTATGCAGCGTTATGTGCCTGAGATCTGAAGGTTTATAGGTGGCATCAGTGCTTTTATTTGTGTCACATTATTGTGGAATCAAGAATTATGAAAAACTGGATTGTTTTCCTGTGTTTTCAGTTTTCTGGGTGGCTTAGCTATTTCTTCTTTAATTGTACATTTTTTCAGTTGTGTTATCTCCAACAAAATATGCAAACACTAGGACTTTCACTTCGAGATTACATTCCTCCTGCACCCAAATTTTTACGAACTGCCACTTCTCAAAGTTTTATGTCATCACCTTCAGCGCATAACTCTTCCAAGCTTGGGTTGAAACCTGGTTTGACTTCTGGGTTTTACAAATCTCTCATGTGGGTGAACAGAACACCTGGTTGTCGTTCTTTGAGGGTACGTTGCAGCCATAATGGACAAAATGATGATGGGTTTTACATTAGAAGATGTGTAGAGCTTGCAAGGAAGGGAATTGGGTTTACCAGTCCCAATCCAATGGTGGGATGCATTGTTGTGAAGAATGGGGAAGTCGTTGGTGAAGGGTTCCACCCAAAAGCAGGGCAACCTCATGCTGAGGTACCTAGTTTTTCTCTTTCTAATTCTTTTATTATGTTAAGTAGAATAGTGAAACTTATCAGCGTCTTTGTATAATACTGTGCACTTTTATTGTCTTCCCTCTAGAGTTCATTGAAATATTTTGATATTTTGAATTGGTAAAATGAACCTCCTTGAATTCAAAGAGTAATGTACACCATTTTTTATACACATTTCTTATGCATCTCTTTTAATCATTGTTATATTATAAAATAATGATTATGATAGATGATAGCAGGTGATAGATAATAATAAAATAATAAATGTGAGAGAAAGTGTAAGAGTGTTGTATGAGTGTCATTATTCGAATTCAAATTATGATGTGTAGAAATTCAAGAAACTATTTGATATTCTGGAGATCTTGCCTTGGTTGTAATTCTTTTCTAGAATTTAGATAGAAGATTGTCTTTGTTGCTTGATATGTTAAGTCAGGAGATGACATTGTCAGGTGTTTGCCCTGAGAGATGCGGCTGATTTGGCTGAGAATGCTACAGCATATGTGAGCTTGGAACCTTGTAATCATTTTGGGAGAACTCCACCTTGTACTGAAGCTCTAATTAAAGCCAAAGTCAAAAAGGTTGTGGTTGGAATGGTGGATCCAAATCCAATTGTGGCCTCCAAAGGGGTGGACAGATTGAGAGATGCAGGAATCGAAGTTGTTGTGGGTGTAGAGGAAGAACTATGCAAGAGCCTCAATGAGGCCTATATTCATCGTGTGTTAACTGGAAAGCCTTTCCTTACTTTAAGGTAATTTAATTCCATCTCTATCAGTTGATACTTACATTTGATTTTTGTCAAAGATTCATGTATGGATGTCCTTTGTGTGCACGTTGTAGTTTGGTTTTAAACATACTAGTCAGCTTGCTTTTTTAATTCTTAGACATATATTTCACAACATTGCATGTCCCTGCGTTGCAGATATTCCCTCTCTGTCAATGGGCACTTTTTGGACTTACTTGGAGAGAGAGTTACAGACTCTGGTGGATACTATTCACAATTACTACAAGAATATGATGCCATGGTACTTTCTTCTTCCTTATTCAGTGAAAATTTCTCAATACCTTCATCCCAAGAACCAGGAGCCAGTCAACCATTTCGGATTATAATACAAAGAGATCCTAGTTCTTCAAACCAAGTTCCTTTTATCATCAAGGAAGTTACTGGTAAAGTGATAATTTTTACAGATAATAGGACAGAAACAGCTATAGAAATGGCTCAACAAGGAATTGAAATTGTGGCTCTGGATCAGGTAAATCTGGATATGATCTTGGATTATTGTAATCGTCAAGGATTGTGCAGTGTTCTGTTGGATGTGAGGGGGAATTTCAGTGAGTTTGAGGAGCTTATCAAGGAGGGTTTGGAGAAGAAATATCTTAATAAATTTGTGACAGAAATTTTGCCCATTTGGAATGAATCTGTTAAGATGGATCCTCTAATGCCTTTAAAGAACTTAGAGCAAGAAGTAAAAGTGATAGATTTACAGTCCAAGGCCTTAAATCAAAGTGTTGTCATTGAGGGATATTTTAAATCTTAAGCAATTGGACTCATGGATTCCCAAGAACTCCAATTTATCTTACATTCTCTCCCATTAATTTGCCAGGGTATTATGTATCATAGGCTAAAAGCTAGGTTCTTATACCTCTTGTTTTCTGCTGAGAAAAAACAACAAAAAAAGAGTATCAGTGATGATCTTTAATTGCAATCTGTTTTCGGCTCACTTTTTCTTAGCTGCAAGGTTTTGCTCGCATGCAAATAATAAACTTTGAAAATTATAAGAGATTGTCCTAAGTTGATGATACCATGAAGTTGGGCGACATGTTTCTTGTGGAATGTAAATTGTGGATGTCAGCAGTTCGATTTGATGCAGGATCTTTCAAGTGACAGGCAATAGGGAAATCAAAGTGCTTGTTTTGAGCTTTGCTCTTTTATTTATCTGTACAATAAAAAACAGCTCATTATGTAATTCAATGAATTTTGATCAAGATTTATGTTGGAGCTGCAGCGCATTTTTCTAGATTTCTAGAATAAGATTTAATTTTTGTTGTGGCACTTGAGTTTCTGCAAGTTTTATTTATTTATTTTCTTTTACTTGAGAGTGTCAACTAAAAAATTGACTAGGCTGTTCATTGTAATTGTGAATTATCTATGCTGGTTAAACGGTTAAACAAACATTTGTAGGTAGCTTACAAGAATTTTTGTAATCGCTTTCACGAACATTTCTCTAGAGATTCTAAAGATGCTACAAGCTGACATACTTGATCAAGAAAGTTGAAGGCCTAGTAACTTATCAGACTATAATTTTGAGATAATTATACACTTCAAAATATGATGGATCTGACATTATATCAAAGTTGAACGTAGCAGCCAAACATTCACCACGTCTCTTGCACTCTTAGACATTACGTGGCAATACAGGGTAAAAGAGTATCTCTCTCGTGGTAATATTTCATTAAGTGCTTTCACATATATTATATTTTAAATCAATGTCACCTCACATTATTATGCTGTCTTCCATTTTGAGCGATAAAAATTCTCACACTGAATGATCTTATTTATTTTGTGTTTTATTTCAATATTTTTTATTTTTTAATATTAATTAATTATTATCTATATTATATAAATTTTTTTATATTATTTATTAATAATTTTTCTGATACTATTTTTTTATAAATAAATAAATTTTTAAAAATTTTTAAAAAAATATATAACATAAAGAATAATTCATTAATATTAAAAAAAAAGACGGTACATGAAAAATAGTTAAAACCGTCACTTCATACATCATTCTAAAATAGTGTCTTTATTAAAAAATAATTTTTTTTTGAATTTTCCTTTCCAGGATAAAATCCAACTATAAGCAAATATTTTACAGCATTAATTTCATAAATTTATGCAATCTTATTTAACACTCAAATTTGTACCAATTTAGACAATATATGAGCTATTTGTCGCATATTAAAAGTTTAAATAGATTAATTGCTCAAATTAAAACTACAGGAAGTAATTTGCCAGAGGATCATAATTGAAATGGGTTATACGTAATTTGACAAAGAAACAGTATGCCAAGGACAATAAATTATAAATGGAAAGCCTTCCACACAAACTATGTTGTTATCCCTGCCCTGATGATTTTCGCTGCCTACTGTCTCAATGAATTGGTGGTGTTAGACTTAAGAGGTACAGATTGAGTAAATTGAAATTTCTTGTTAGTTTCAGACAAACCATGGCCCCATAGGATTATCGAGTGGATGGCATTCCCGATCGAAATTGTTCCTTTGTCACACCATAATAGACAGGTTCCTTGCCTGAATAGGTGATAAAATTCCACCCAAAAGCCGATCCTCCAACAATATATGTCCCTTGCGTCTGACCATCTTCAGCCAGCTGCTTCTCAAGGCCAACAACTGGTGGTGAAAGCTTAATTTCAGGTGGCCTTGCAAATACTCTGTCCGTTTGAGGCTGCTCTGGCAGCGCTTTGCCATTTAAGTTCTCGCCAGATGAAGGTTTGCCATCCTGCACGTTCTTAGACTTTCCTGGTGAAGCTGCATCTGCTCTCATCTGTTTGTATAACTCAATCAGTATCTTCATCTCTGCAATTACAAGTTGATGTCAAAGGCGCATTTTAAGCAACTGTACATAATAAACTCATTTTTTAAACCACCTAACTTACAAGCAACACTTCTTAGGCCCATGCAAAAAGGAGCCATCACTAAATAAGATTAGGGTATAAGCCAGATGGCAGATTCAAACAACCATGAGGCTAAAACAAAATTATTCATATTCAGATGACCAACCCAAACAAAAATAAAGAAAAGTCCAATTGATTGCCAAGGTGGAGGTAAGACCTGAGTCCCATGTAAAAAGGAGCTAACCATTAACCTAAACAAAATATAACGAGCTCAAATATCAAGAGCATCAAATGATATGCTTTAAAAATTCAATACATATGGAACTGGGCCACTTGATGAAAGTCCAGTGTTTTAAATTGCAGTCTGTCACTGCAATTGCAGCCGCTATATTGCCGTTGTGGTGGGTTCTGCAATGGCATCAACTATCTAACTGCAACTTAAAACCCTGGGTGAGCCTACAAGATCTTCAGCCAGACTGAAATAAGTAAATCTCTCTCTCTCCCTTCATCTCTCTCTTTTTTATATTCAGGGAATAAAAGGATGGTAGATGTTTGAACAGAAAAGGAAGATAAATGTAAAATGTAGTTGCAGCTACCATAAGACATTTCCATTAGGTCAGAAGAATAAATAACATATGCCATAGCATTGTGATTTGATTACTTGGTAAGCCATGTCATAAATAATATTGTATCTGGATGTGCTTACGTTCTCGAATTTCATTAGATGCCTTGCAGTTTCGAAAGTCAGGGGTTCGGAGAACCTTCAAGATTACACAGAGATATAGTCAGACTCTTCATATAGTATTTCAGGCAAAAAAATAATAATTCCATTCCGTGGTCTAAGATAGAGAAAAAGAAATGTATTTGAAAATTACTCGAATCCACCTGAATTATTATGAACATATCTCAGTAATTTGAGGCATATTCCTGTCAACCTTAAAGCTAATGAACCTCATAAAATGACTCTTTGAAGCATTTAATGGCTAACTTGGATCAAATCCAAGAAGCTGGGCACTACATATATAGTAGTACGTATAATATATTGTCAAAACATAATGCTGCATTAAACATCATACAAGTTTATCATAATCAATGAGGTATCTACATAAGTATAGAGGTACCTGCAACAAATAGCCATTTTGAACAAGTAGTTCCTCACATAAGATACAAGGTAATGCACTATCATAGTCAAATTCAATGCGTTAAGTTTTTCAATTCACCAACCATGTCTTTTAAACACGTGAACATGGGCATGTGCAGAAAGATGCCCAGTAGAAGAAGAGGGGTTGGATGGAGAGATAGATAACAACTATGATGCTAGGATGGCAACAGGGAGTGGCATAAGAGGATAAAAAGATGCACCAACTCGGGATTAGTTACCCTAAGATTTTAGGTCAGACACGTCTAATGAACATGGCTAATAGAATATGAACCCACCAAATGTAAGGAAAAAATCTTAGAAAATAAGACATTCGCATGTTTGATGTGTGTAAGGGGCACCTTAAGTGTACCAAGCAACAAAGACCATAACAACAAATTGGGAGAGTGTTTACATCTGTAGCTCATTTATGTTCAAACACTTTAGATTACCTCTGTCATCTTACCCACTCATGTACTCATTTTTATCCTCCTTCCTCGTATTGCTAAACAACCTACCACGCTGACTTATTTTCACTACACTCAATGTCAAGACTCTCAAAAGCACAACAGAGCAGCAATTCAAACCACTAAATAAAGTAGGACCATAGAGGGCCTGTACAGTATATCCTTTTACTTCAAGGGTATCCTTTGACCACAAAAAACAAAAATTTTAAATCTTCATTCCATCAAACTATCTCCACTTTAAGAACATACATCCTCTCCAATTTTATCATCCAATTGAATAATTGCCCCTAAATCATACTAAACTCTCATTCCTTATCAGGTTAGTAAGTAAAAAATCAATGTATTAAACCTTAGTCCTGCAGAAAGTTAAAACCCTTAGACTTGTGCTCGTCTCTAGATTTCAAATTTGAATTAACTAGGCTTGTAAACAAGTATGGTATCATTAAAGGCCTGATCCAAGTAACTTCCTCCTGATATGTCCCACCCAAAAGTTCATCCACTGCTGGAGAAGAAAAGACTAACGAGTAAGACTCAAAGCAAATTTCATTATTTTAATATACTCTTTTATACTTATTTCAAATTATAATAAATATACTTAAGAAGACTCCTTTCCTAACCTATTTATTTTTGGGTGAACCTCATTACTTTCCTAGGTGACTTACCCTTCTCCAAATATAAATATATAAAATATGTCTGGTATGAATAATAATCCTATAATTTGGATCTGGTGTTTGTCACCCATTACCCAATTTTCACGATCTCGTAGCATGACCAATGTGAAAAGGAACAAATCAAAGCAATTAAATTCCAGGGGCACATCATCACAGAGGACGTAGAATGCTATCCCAAAAATTTCGAATTTGACGGTTCACAAAGGGCCTGAACTATACCTCGATAAAATGGGGGCGAAGATCTTTAATCACAGCACGTATCTTGAAGAAATTGGAATTTTGCAAGTGGGCGTCACATTCAAGTGGTCTCTTCTTGCTCTTAGGCGGGGGAGCAGCAGCAGCAGCAGCAGGAGGTTGAGGAGGTAGAGTTTGACCGGTGCTGGGTGGATTAGAGACTTGGGGTGCAGCCTGAGTTGCTTTTGATTCTTCCATGGATGATGGTGATGGTGATGGTGATGGTGCTGGTGCGTGGACTCACGGAGAAGAATCAAGTCCAAAATTGAGATCTCACT
>JASKGM010000009.1:19341277-19368299 GCA_034509205.1 Ceratonia siliqua | reverse complement strand
TATATATGATATTTTTAAAATTTGCATATACTTTTCCTGGTTTTGCTTTTGCCCTTTCGGGCCCGTTTGAATTGTTTTATTTTTAAGGAAAAGTATTTTTTTAAATTGTTTCTGGAATAAAATAACTATTTGAATGAGCTTATATAAAAAAATTTAACAAAATAATATATAAAATAATATTTTTTTTCTGAAGCTGAAAATTATAGTTTTAAATAAAAATTCATAGATGAAAAATAATAATGATTGGTCATATTTTAATAAAATTGTATGGACAAAAATATCCTTTTAATATTTACTAATTACGATTCATAGCTAACATGTATTTTTTAATAAATTTATTAGTCAAATATACTTTTATATTTTTATATTTAAACAATTTTTATAATTTAAAAATATTTTTTAATTATTACATTTAAATATAAAATAACTTACACTTCTAATAAATGACATTTTAATTAAAATACCTTCATAAAAGTTAATTTTTGTTAAGCACATTCAAATGAACCTACAGAGTCTATCTCTGTTTGATACGGTTTCTGCATAGTACTGTCATTAATTAAAATCTTTGCAAGTTTTAGATGCCATAAACAGTCACTTAAAAGATATTAGGGTTAAGTTAATAATAAAACTTTTTAATGAGTTTAGTATAATTTAAAAAATAAAATTGATGATATATTTTATGAATACTCTTGCTATTTTTAGATATAAATAACTTTTTAAATATTTATTGAACTTTTCAGCTTTTTAAAACTCTACTGCTTAATTTTACTATAGAAACATACTAAAATTTGTAATAAAAAAAACATATTAAAATTGGTTTTCAAAACAAAATATTTTCATGCATATATATATTTTGATTATTATATCTACTTTGCTTTGACAACATTACATTAATATTTTTTATCAATTTATCACGAACAGAAGAAAAGCAATATTAATTATACCCAGAAAGTGTTTTTTTAACATCGTTAATTCGCTTACATAAATATAAAAAAAAAGTAAAATAATCTAGGTTACAAAATCATTTATTATCATTGTCGTGAATAAATTAAACAGCAAAAAAGGAAAACCAAATGCATCTCAATATTCGAAACATTAATTATTTAACATCTTTTTTTCTTCTGAAAGTGCAAAGCATATATATAAAAAAATATTATTCCTAAAAAAGGAGGAGCAATATATATATATATATATAATATAATATAAGACATGTATATTATATACATGAGAGAGTGGGAGGATGGTATAAGTTTCTGGATTATTAGGATAAAGTGGAATCTATTCTATCACTCATATTAGACAGCTTGAATATTGCCCTATCTAACTTTTCTCATCAAATTGGAATAACACAACCACTAGTTTATTCTCTTCCTTTTGCATCTCACTCAAAACTACATATAATACTAATTAATTTAAATAGAAGATCATTTTTTATTATTATCCCTACAATACAAATTGCATAGGTTTAAGTTTCGATATAATTTATGAATAAAGTTTATATTAGGAAATACTTCACTTAATGAATTAGGTTTAGCAAATTAGGGATGAGGCTAAAAGGGAAAATAGATGTAGCTACAGAGAGAAAACTCAAATTGTGGGTCGACTGTTGGTTGGTTATATATGGCCATCTCCCTCTACCACATATATCCAACAAAGCAAAAGGAAAACTTATGCTGGAAAGCGATGGTTAAAGCATTTTCAGGCATAAGCGCAAGTTACAATCAGAAGCAGTAGCGATAAGACACAGTCAGCCCTCTGCATCTATATATATCACTATCAGTGTACTATTGCTATTTTGGAATAATGCAGTTTGATTTTGATGATGAACTTTAGCTAACTTGACGTACGGCTGAGGCAAATAGTTCAGTTCTGGCAAATCACTTCACTATTCTGTCTGCAACTTCTAGCAGATAAGGCCTATTATGAGAACAAGTTCTACCTATACAAAGCAAACCACAACTTTAATTTGACATATGAGTTTTTCTAGTACTACAAGCAAGTATAGCTCAAAAACGAACTGATTTTGACCAAGAAATTTGCACTAGGGTCTAAAATCGGATAGGACGTCTGATAAGGATTATGTGTTTCTCTTTAAAGTTCCTAGTTAATTTGGTAAATGTTTGGAATAAGTTAATTCAATTACCTCCAAATATATTGTATTATAAATTAATGTCCTATAAACATATTTAATTTACTCTCTACTTCCTCAAATCGTAATAGAACTAAAGAAGAAATTAAGTATATAAAGTCTTGAGAAACCATTGTAAACAATATATCTGAAAGAAATATTTTACTATGTTTTCTAATTTGTTTATCTAAGAATTGTTAAGCATAAATTTATAAAATACTAATAATAAAAAAGAAATTTCAAAATATATTTGATCATCAGGTTTTATATAATTTTTTTAGATTTTAAACAAAATTAATTTCTACAATTTTTAATAAAAAATAAGTTTTTGCAACCTGAATCAATGAATCATGATTAAGGATATAATATTTAAATTATAATCATGATTAAGGATATAATATTTAAATTATGAGGTAATCTATGGTAACACCCCGGCCCAGGGGTCCATGACATGATGGTGAGATGGAACAACACTATAACAAGAATATTTGTATTATTGGATGGATGGGAAATTTATCCACTTCTATATTTATATATGGATCAAGGAATATATCCATCTTTTAAATTGATAGAGACTGCAATATATATTGCGTTTTATCTAGATTTCTGCCACATAATCTCCCATCAATTTTGCATAACTTTCACTTGAAATTACACAATTTCCCCCTCTCTGTTAAATAAATAATTAACTTCACTAGGTATTTAATCATGAGAGTTTTGAATAATTTACAAAATATTATAAATTCCACTCTCCCTATTGTGATGTATTGAAGTAATTAATTAAATTCAGTTTTTTAAACACATAATATTATATAATTAATTGATCAATATTTTATATATTTAACTATAGAAAAGTTAAAATGCATTCATAATCATGACATAAAGCCAAGAATATATCATTTTAACCATAACTTTATATATGATCATTATGAAACTAATTAACTCCAAAATTATATTATTATCTCGTGACAAGAAGTTTATATAATTTATAAGATTTTATATCCAACTTTCCTACCTTCGAATTAATGGTAAATCAAACATTGCACTAAGGAGATTAATTTTAAAACTCAAAATTATATATAGTATAAGAGATTAATGAAGTTGGTACAGTTAAGGAGCCGCCGGATATAAGAAAAAAAATCAAACCAAAGATTTTTTTTTTATCTTCGGCTTGATAATCGATCTCAGACGAACCTATCTACCTCCTAATTAAGTCTGTGATAAGGCAGTGTTTCGGGTGGGGGGTAGACTGTAGTGTATTTCTAAAGCCAAAGAGCTCCAGCATCTCTGAGCATTCTCTTGAGGGAGCCATTGAGGTGAAGGGTCATGACAGTGTTGGCTGAACCGACGAACTTGCCACCGACAAAGACGGCGGGGACAGAGGGGTTGCAGCCAAGTCTGATGAGAGCCCACTCCATATCCTTCCCTCTGGAGTCCTCGTCGAGCTCATATATGGCAGGGCCCACCCCCTGTTCGTAAAACAGCCTCTTAATCGCATGGCACATCCCGCACGAGCTCTTGCTGAATATCACCACCGCTTTCTGCGATGCCAGTTTCGCCACACGATCCATATACTTGGCTGGCTTGAAGTGGGAGGACTTGGCTTCCTTAATTTTGTGATGTCATTCTAGGTTCAGGTGTATTTATATATATAAGGAGGAGTAAGCTAAGGACATCATTAGTCTAATCAAATTAATTATGAATAGAATATCAGACACAGCGTATATGTATTCTTAATTTTGTATAAAGGGTATGAGAATGTGGATTTAATAGGAAAAAGAAAAGAGGGATGGAAATTGGAAAGGTGGTGAAGCTGGTTCTTTTGGTTTTGATGCCCAAATTAGGGTTTGATTTGATGGGGACTTGTGTGGCAATGGAATTAGTTAGTACGTAACTCAGCTAGCTACTTGTGCGACAAAGAATCTACTGCGCCATACGGATAACCCCAAACACTGCCGAAAGTTGAGTGTAACAGGGGACAGGTGTGGGATTTAGATTCGGATCTAATCATATTATTTAATAAATATGTTACATTGTGATTATTATTTATTTTTAAATCGTCACGATTTAAATTATAATTGTTTAAAAATAAATAAATGATTATGACTTACAAAACCATGAATGTATGAATCTAAATTCAATGTTGGGTGGCCACTAACTTAATTGATGCTTTTGAAAAGTAATTTATTCATTAATTAAAAAAATTAGGGAGAAGATGACATAATTGATGTTGGCAAAAATGCCCTAGCTTGATTACGTGGGTGTGTGACTAGTGAGAGCGTGCGTAGAGAATGTCAACTTTGGATAAGGTTGAGTTGATCACAAGGTGACAAAAGACGGATAGTTGCGTGGGAAATATTTATAGTATTATTATATTAATTATTATTATTATTTATATTTTGTTATGTAATTTATTTTTAAATTATAATTAAATTAATTAATAAAATTTAAGAATGAATTACTCATGTATTAAAATATCTATGACAATAATAATTAAAATATTTTTTAATAACAATTTTCAACTATGTATCCAAAATTTTAAATCTAATCCAATTTAATATTTACTTTAAATATATCTTACTGTAGCTTTGTATAAGTTTAATTAGTAAAAATTAAGAAGCTTCAAACTTAAATTCAACTATATATATACTAATAGTTGTCTGCAATTGCTAATATTCTTTAAATAGTATATATATTTTTTAATTTTTAAAAAGATAGATCTAGAGATATTACATATAATATTATTTTATGTGTTAATTTAATTTGTTTGTTATAAAATTTTCAAGAATGTGTTTGTAGTTGAAAGGAATCCTAGTGATATGAAGTTTTGAAGTATATTTAAGCTAAGACGAGGGATTCGATGCTCCAAGTTTAAAGTCACTTCAAGTATTACATTTTCCTATATATATATATATATATATATATATATATATTCTTAATATTGATATATATGCAGTTTGGGACTTTTGATTTCGTAGTCTGCAAATTACTTTTCTAATTTTTAAAAGTTACTATAATTATTTTTAACCATATATCAGTAGGTATTTACCAAAACAAAAAATCCAGTAGGTGATTAACTTGATTATAATTTAATAAAGATTCACTATTTATTTTTATTAATTTTAAAAAAATTACCAATCTATATATACAAAGATATAAATAATTACAATTATTTATTATTTATTAAATAAATTATATTAATTAAAATTTAATTAATTAATAATTTTTAAAATTATTAATTATACATATATAATTAACAATACAAAATATATATTAAAACGCTCATTAGTGCACATTAGTATTCCTATATCTTTTTTTAAATTTACCGACAATATGTTTCATATAAGAAAAAAAAAATCATATCTTACCCAAGACATATATAATAGCAGGTTCTTTAATCAAAATATTAATAAATTCTTAAAAAGGATTTTGGAAACTAATTCTTAATTGAATATATTATTTTCACAAATATCTTATAAACTGATCACTTCATATCAATACATTCATTTAAGGCTAGCTAGCTAGGTAATCACTTAATTTGTAAGAATAAGTTTGTGAGAATATTATTTATTATATTAATTTAAGAATATTTAATTTCTTACATGCATGTGTTAAATATTGCTTATATAGATTGATAAAGGTGGGCATATTGATATTGATATATGATTATGTTTCTTTCAGAAGATGCCATGGCCCAAACCAGGACAATTTTAAATAATGGAATCATAGGCACGCAATCTTAATAAAATCTTGGAATATATATATGATAAGACAATAAATCATAATTAATAAATACCAAAATCTCATCAAATTCATTGATATCAGTGTTAATTAAAATCAATTTTACACAATCAAATAATTGTTTAAAAGATAAATTTATCACCAAATTCATAATTGAATTAACAATTCTTGTAATGAGAATGTCATACTCACTAAATTATATGATGTATTTCATCAAATATTATAAAATTATAATATACAATCAATTATTTAATCATATATATAATTTTATGTTTGATATCTATGGTCAATATATAGTACGTTATTAATAGTTCAAATTAAACGGTTAGATTAATAAAAATCACATATTAATTATAATATATTAAAAAATGTAAATATATCAAGTTTTACACCTGTCACTTCTCCTAAATATATATATGAATTCATCAATATTTTGTTCCTTGATAAAATATTTGGAGAGAATTTTGCTTTAAGATTATGGTGCATAGTACTTTTGGGTTCTGCATGTTGCATGAGAGGCTAAGCTAGCTATTCTCTCTGTCTCGTATCTTAAAAAGCATTACAGCAGTAGCAAAAAGAGTCTATAATTAATTACTTAAATATGGTTTTCTTTTCCTTCTCTCTCTCTCTCCCTTGAGAGAAAAGGATATTATATAACTAAGAAAAGAGCAATTTGTACAGTTTCTGTACTTCACCAAACCCTAATGCCTAATCTCTGTGATGCCAGGATCCGTCCTCGCATTCCTCTTTATATTTGTCCAGCTTATAAAGTTGACATTCTTTCTCCAACTCGCCCCACCATCTCTTTTCTCTTTCCCACTTACCTTATCCCCCCTTTCTTCATATATGGGTAATAATTAAGAAATCAAGAAGATCAAAATAAGTAGAGATTGATGTTAAACCATTAGTAATTAACTTAATTCATCTTCAAATTCTATATTCTTAAATCTTAAGTACAAGTTTAAGGATGGCCATGGTGTTCTTCATGCATGCTTCCATGGAACTTCTCTTTCTTTTTTTAATCTTCCCCCATAAAGATAGCTAGATTGAGAAGTTGTATTATGGCATTAGATCAAGTGTACGTACGTACATATATACATCAAACTAATGAAAAGTGAATATTTGATATAACTCATTTATGACATATTTAATTATATGTTCAATATTTTGCATTAACTTAATGTACATAAATCGGGTCTTCTCGTATCATTTTCTTAATCCTCTATGTATCCAAACTCTCATCGATTCAACCACCTAATTAAGTTAAATTTCGTAGGCTAATTCCAAACAAAGGAGCTTTGTTTCTGTGTATATATATATGTATATATATATGCATGCATGGAAATGCGGTGATATATGCTCTATACGTACGTGAGGAATGAGGATGGACATTACGTACGGCCAGATGAACCCACCAGGAACTGGCCCTTAGCTTCCCCGTAGAGCCGTTTATAGGACACTTATAAATTATAATACCTTAATCTGTAGGGATCAGTAGCCCTACATTTAATATTGGTGTATTTGCAAGTCCTTAATTTGTGTGTAGGTCAAGTTGCTATCATAAAACGTACGTGGCGCCATGTGAAACTTAACAATCACACAAAGTATATAACATGCATGCACATATATACTTTTTGATTGCACAACCAAGATTCGTGAGTGCCAACCAAAAAAGTTGAAAAGAAAGGCAAGTAGCTTTTGATTTGATCACTGGATTTTCTAGAGATCATCATCTAGATCTTCACCTTCCCAGAATATTTTTCATCATATATAAGACAATCAAAAAAGAAATCTTGGCCCCTATTAATCCCATGCCCACCAAAACAAAATTACTTTGGTTCTCTTTTTAGTTCCTTTTGTTTTCTCCTCATTCAGAGATCGATATCAATGGCTAAAATAATATATACATGTGGTAAAAAAACCATCATTCACTTAATTATAGTTCAGCAAATTAGAGAATTAAGGAAGATACAAAATAGAAACAAAGCTGTAGTAGTGATAGCATATCTTCCAATCTTAAATATTAATTAAAGGACTAAAATTAAGAGTTCGACTCTTATATATCATTTTTCTTTTTAATTTTCTACCATATTATTAATATCTTAAAAAAAAAGAAAAGAAGGCGAAGTAGTAGATAACGTTAAGGACCTCTTAGGCATCTAAGTTTGATTCTCATTATTTCTCTTTTAATTTTCTACCATAGAGCAAGGCGTGGTCAAGAGGGAAATTAGGAAACTATCCCTTTCATAAAATTGATTAAGAAGTTGGTGCCCTGCATGATCTCAAGATACAAGATAGCATAGATCTACCAAAAACTATTCGATTCGGCTAAGTATATTTTCTTTGCTCTATTCGTTCTGATGAGTGAACTGAATATAACTTTTTCAGCACATCAAGAAGTCATTATGTTGAATTTCATATTAGGTGCATCATGCAAATGAATGGAAAGATCAGAGAGAGTGCTGGTGATTGGTGAATAATAACTGATCATACTCTAGCTTCTAATCCTGCCCTTCACTTACAGCTTTAATCATACTTCCCTTTCTGGAATTGGATGCGAATCTTAATAGCAAAAAGAGGTCCCAATGGGATAAAACCAACTTTTCTTCCACCGCAGAAGATGCCTCATAGATAGATAAGGCAGAAACTCCCAATGTAGAAAGTTAAAAGAAAAAGCAAACAGAATTACCAAATATATATAGCTAGACCCTCTTAATTTTTACCATGATTGGCAATTTAGTCAAATGGATTCATTAATCTATTGGCTCCAAGTCATTCCTACCCTACTCCTCAAATTTTCATCTCCTACTACCAATTTCCTCAATGGAGGTTCTTTGAAATTGGGTAACACAAAAATGGAAACTGTTGATTTGGTACCGAGAATCATATACACGATCAAACAAAAGTAACCACTATGAAGGGATATGCATAGAAATAATAAGAAGCCGTACCAAGGACACGGTTTTGTTTCCGTATGCATAGATTCGTTGTTGTAAAGAAACTTTGATCAATCACTTTCAACAAATGATCAAAGAGAAATTCAGAAATCGATCGATAGAACTTAATATCTAATCGAACATTCCTTTTCCGCCCCACCACTATATCATTTTCTTTGCCAATCTTGCTTAGCGATGCCTATCCACCACAGTCGCCGTACCTCTCTAAAACCACTATATATACAAGCCCCAGTTGCAGCTACCACAACCATCACAGCAAAACCTGAAGTGCTTCCTTCACATCCCTCAGTAACCCACATTTGCTTAGCCCTCTTTGGCATTCTCTCGTCTCATCTTTCCCAAATTAAACTTACCCTTCCCAATTCCTAATCTAAAATCTGCATTCAACCCATTTGGCATTGTTCTATCCTTAAGCTGTTTGCCTACATTTGAACCTTCAGAAATTGCTAGAGTTTCTTGTGTTTAGGCAGTAATGGAGAGGGTGACAAGGATGGCATCAGAGAGGCCTGTGGTGATCTTCAGCAAGAGCACCTGCTGCATGTGCCACACCATCAAGACCCTCTTCTGTGACTTCGGGGTGAACCCAACAGTTCATGAGCTCGATGAGATACCTAGAGGGATAGAAATTGAGCAAGCTCTTTCAAGCCTTGGGCGCAGCCCATCAGTGCCAGCCGTGTTTATTGGTGGTGAGCTTGTGGGTGGAGCCAATGAAGTCATGAGCCTTCACCTTAACCGTTCCTTGAAACCAATGCTTAAGCGAGCAGGAGCTCTCTGGGTTTGAGAAAGTACTGACACCGACCTTGTCATCAGGCTCTAAAATCCGTTTGTTTTGGTTCTATAACTATGAGATTATGTAGGGGTCGTTTATATAGAGTAATATATCCATAGTAGTATATAGAGTTTATGTTACTAAAGTTTTGTAATAATAAGGCTGACTTGACTGAGGAGTGGTCTAGCCTTTTTTGTATTGCAATGTAGCATTGTATTTTCGTTAATTATAATAAACTGTTGCGTGTTTAAGCATCATGCCAATAGTGGTTCATCAGCATTTTCACAGACTAAGTTCAAATTAATTTATACACTCTAACCAGTAGAGCTAAGACCTAAGTATAGAAAACAGCTAAGTTTCTTCCTGTAATTTTTAAATTAACATAAAAAAGGGGCGGGAAAAAGTGAAATTAACTACCACTTATTAGCCATCCAAGATGGATGAGAACAAACTATTGGGTTTAGTCCTTCGTCCTTCAACCCATTTTAGCTGGGGTTTGTAGTTTCAAGTTCGTATACCTTTCTTGAGGCACTCTTTTAAAACCCATCTAACCAGTGGCTTCAATTTTTTCCATTTTTCTATTTTGGGGGGTTGCCGGGCTTATATAGGGCATCCAGAAATATAAACTTGAGTTGCATTCCTAAAACATGGTACTACCTTGTTAAAAGAGTAATGCTAGGTACCAGCATTAATTATGACTTATAAATATAAAACCAGCAAGTCTTACTAAGCAACGTGGCCTATTATGAGACAGCAATAGCAACATATATGATTAGGACATAAGCATATGATCTTGCTCTTGCACTTAGTCGATGTGGGATAAGATAAAGGCACCGAATGGAATAAGCTTACGAGTGAATGTGACATATGTAACATGATTAATTCCTCTCTGTCACATCATCGATAGAGGGGGAAATAAAAAAAAGGAGAAAAACTAATGGGGCATTTGATGGAGTTAAAGAGACTCTCAAATTGACGAAAGCTGGCTGCCTCGTAGAGAAAAGTCTAGTTCAGGAATGAACATGATAAAGACTGATGGACCACCTCCAACTCTATCTGTTTTCACTTCTAATGCTTTATGTTTTCCAGAATTATGTTACAACTTATAAGAAAAAAGAACGACAGGTAAGAACCAGTAGTGGTCAGATAAAGTCGTAACCATATTTTATAAATAATTAACACTATCAGTATCACTAACTATATTCAACTTCTCACCTAGCCATCCTTGTCTTTGTTCCAAATAAATTAAATTTCCAAAGGATGCCCAAATAAATGTTTAGACGGAACAAAATCAAGGCAACAAATTTTAGGTACAGATCGAGAACAAGATTCAGGTGTGAAAGCCTTTTCGAACACATTAGCAAAGCAGAGACTTGAACCAATTTAAAATGAAGCGGCTCATCAGCACAGCTGTTGAGAATTAGAGGTGTTTATACATATATATAGACACAAACACACATAAAGGAAAATAAGAGAAGCAGGCAAGCAGCACCCCCACTTTAAAATATGCATCAGCTAGCTTTGATATAACTCCAAGGTAAGCAGCTTCCAGCATTTACACCCACTTGGAAGAAACTCATGCCCATTTTACCTTTTAATAGAGTTTAAGGTAAGCTAATTAATAAAATTGGGTTAAACTAAAAGCAGCAGTAATCATATATATATGAAAGCATGCAACCCACATATCTTAACTACTGGAGTGATCCAAATTTACCTTCTATTTACCACCATGATTATTTGCATACACGTTAGCTACTGATTTTGAAGCCTTTGCAGATATAGGGGCATTGCTTTCATTGCCTATCTAGCAGCATATAAAGCCTCCTAAGTTTCAGAGAGAGCCCCGTGAGATTGAATCATACCTGTGAATTGAATCCATGACCATGGCAAAGTCTACATTTTCTTCTCCTTGTATCAACACCCTTTTCTGTTAAACATGAATGAAAGTCACGAGGAAAATGTTGTGCAACTGTATGCATTTTCATTACAAAAAGAAAATGATGAAATTTTTTTTGAAAGGGCAATGGTAGCGCTTCCCTCCCTGCCGTTAAAGGTGCTTCTGCTGCGCCAATGTCAGCAATAAGTTACCATGAAAGCAGAAACAAACTTCATGTGACCATTGTTACTAAATTTGCAAAATCAGTAATATATTTGGCACTCTAAGATAAGAGTACTCCAAAATAAACCAAAAATCTAAACATCACATCCATTATATCACCTACTCTATGAATGTCGTCAGTTTGGGTACTCAGATTGCAAAATGTCAATCAAATTGGTAGAGAAGCAAACATAAAACAAACGCAGCTGCTTCAAATTTTAAAAAACTGATTTTATCAGCCTAAACTATTCTCTTTTCTTATTTTTTTCATTATATGTAGAACAAAAAATGTCACAAAATCCTCTGGTCTCATAAGAATCAATAGTCATCAAATTGTACATTAACATGTTCAGATTCGAATGATTAAAATTTTGACTAGAAGACCACTCATGCTTTTACATGACAATGATAGATCAATTTGGTTGTCATCCACCATTACCCAAAACTTTGTTTACCTTGTTCAATTTTGTTGTTGCTACACCATTTTATCTGTGGTAGCTTCCACCTTACGGGTTATACAAGATACATCAAAATGCTTCAGTTTTGGGTAACACCCACCCCACTCCATGTACAGTTGGAGAGAGCCTTTCTATTGTTAACCAGGAGAAGTTGACATGGAAAGGTGATCTAGCCTGCTATTTGGCCATGCTGAAGGGCTATTTTCCACTACATAAAAGAAAAAGTTGAAATCCAGGAAACTGTAATGAGAAAAAAGAACTTTGATTGCTGCACTAATAGCTTCCTTAAACTTCAAAATATGTCCTATTTTCATCTTCAGTCTCAATCAGGCTGATCTATGATGTCAAGTGTAAGTAACGGAAGATGGCAGAAGTAACAGGAGCATTAAGTTCTCGTCCCAAAAATAGCTTCACATGTGCCTGATCTTCCAATCATGGAGGAGCCAAATTAAATCCAACTACATCCAGGTACCTTGATGGATTTATTTGCTTCCACCTCCATTCTCAACCTCTTGGCATCATCCCATTTTCCAACGGAAGCATATATGCTAGAAAGAAGAGAACAATAACCAGCTATATCACTCTCCAACTTAATGCAGTGCTGAACAGCAATTTCCCCCAGTTCAACATTGTTGTGTAACCTGCAAGCAAGAAGTAGAGCTCCCCAAACCCCAGCATTTGGTTGCATTGGCATATTTATTATGAGCTTATACGCTTCATCCAACCATCCTGCCCTCCCTATAAGATCAACCATAATTCCATAATGATCAACTGAAGGCACAAGTCCATTGTCCTTCATGGAGTTAAAGCAGCGGTAGCCTTGTTCAACCAATCCAGCATGATTATAGGCAGTTAGGAGTCCAGTGTAGGTAACTAAATTTGGGCAAATATACTCTCCAAGCATCTGTTCATATAATTTTATTGCATCAAATGCCCTACCATTTATTCCACATCCATAGATCATAGCAGAATATGCAACCAAATCCCTCTTTCTCAAGCTATAAAATAGCTCATACGCCTTGTCTATGCATCCACACTTAGAATACAAGTCAATTAAAGCAGTAACTAAATGATCATCCAGGACAATTCCAAAGTCATTCATGTGTAACTCAATCCAGCGCCAATGTTTTAGATCCCCCAATTGTGAACAAGCTGATATAACACTAGCAATGGTCATCTTATCTGGATGAATATTGATGTCTGGTTTAAGCATGTCGTTTAATAGTGCAAGGGCCTCCTTCGGTTTGCTATTTTGAGCATAGCAAGCTATCATAGCATTAAATGAGAGCAAGTCTTTCTCACCCATCTGGTCAAAGAGCTTACGAGGAGACTCAACATCCCCGCTCCTTGAGTACCCAGCAATCATTGTCATCCAAGAAACACTGTTTCTCACTGGCATTACATCAAATATTTCTCGTGCCGATACTATGCTTCCATAGTCAATGTAACCACTGATCACTGTATTCCAGGAAGCCAAGTTTCTCTCAGGCATTTTTTGAAACAAAGAAAAGGCCTGGTCCATATTTCCTGTTTTTGCATATCCTGAGAGCATAGAGTTCCAAGATATGACATCTTTCATTGGAATCTTATCCAAAAACAGTTGAGCCGCAGCCAAGTTACCAGCTTTTACATACCCAGATAACATAGAATTCCAAGAAACCACATTTTTCTGGGCCATTTCATCAAATATCTTACGGGCAGTCTCCATATCACCTACTTTTGAGTAGAAATCAAGAAGGGCTGTTTGTACGTAAACACAACTAGTGAATCCATATGCCTGAACTTGCCCATGAATTGATATACCACCTAATTTATACTCAAGCCTAGCACATGACTTCAACGCAGAGGATATAGCATGTGAACTAGGATGCAATCCTATCCTCTGCATTTGACCGTACAGAGAAATAGCTTCCATGAACTGACCCTTCTGAGAGAAAAACCGAATGGTGCTACCCCATGAGAAGGAATCTGGATTACGTAAATGGTGAAGAATTAACTGGACATAAAGAGCAATACTTTTATAGTTACTGACATCCCAGAGAAGTATATGATGCACCAAAAGGGGTTCAAGATTATTTAGACCATTAAGCAGGATACGGGCATGAATTTGTTTTGCCTGGTTTAGAGTTGAACAACTCTTTAGCAAGGTTATCAATTTTGAAACTAGCATTGGGTTCTTTTAACGAACTATAACCATTTGGAGTGGCTGGTCTATCGAATTTATTAGACTCTGCATTTGAAAACTCTAGAAACCCTATAGGCTTTACTTAATGGAGATGGGTTATGTCCGTTGGTATTCAAAAGATTGGTTTTGGCAATTCCCAGAAACTTTCAAGACTGTTTATCCCAATGAAGCCTTTCTCTGTCAACTATACAGAACTTTTGAGTGCAACCTATATGACTGAATTTTGATCTCGTGCTATTGCTAAGGTGTCGTTTAGCCCACACGATTTAATAATTTTTTTTATGTATTTTAAGATAAATTTTTTTCTTACAAGAATTCCAAACAACCAAAATTTACATAAATGAATGCCTTACAACTGTACGGGGATACATACGCCTTATTCACGGTTACAACTAAACATGGTATGACTCAAGCAAACAAATTTGTAATTATTATAAACAAATTCAACAAGCGCAAAAGACATAATCTGGAACTAAATTTCGTGCGTTTTACTCGAAATGCATGAAAAATTTTATTTTTATACGAAATCGAAATGAAATGTCATTTCAATTTTAAAATAGTAACGAATCGTAAGATTTCGATTTATTTCGGTGAAAATCGATCGAAATGAAACCAAACGAATCAAAATGAAAAGAAAAAGAAAAAGAGGAATTATGATAATTTTTATTACTTTTATATGAGTTGAATTGATTATTGTAATCATGTGGAGAGACATTATCAATTTTATCTTAAATTATATTCATATTCTGGATATTTACCTCATAGACATTCAACTGTTAACTGATTCAAACTTTTTAATAATCATTATTAATTATGTATTATGTAATTTAAAACTTTGAGTATAATATATAATTTGTATTAAGTTTTTATATGTCACGTGTTGTCAAAATTTATAAACATTAATTATATTAATATTATTTGAATGAGGATGTAATTATTTAATATTATATTATCTAATTATATATATATATTATTATTATTATATTAAAATTTTTTATAATTAAAAAAATATTATTTAAACTTATTTAAAATTTTTTTTTAAAATTTTTTTATTTTTTAAAATTTTTTCTTATTTTCTAAATCGCTAAAACAATAAAAATTTAATACCTTATCTGTAATCATTATTTGATTTCTATAGACGCAGCTCCAAACTTAGAGGATGCATAATATAAAATCTCACTAACAATGATAACTGTCGTTGAATAGAATGCAAAGAGCACTTTGTCCTTTACTCCTCACACAATCCCCAACACGTGGGGCAAGGGATTCGATGTTTCTTTATTTTTGCCCTCACCCGAGTCTCTGGGCCCACAAACCGTCCCAATAAATGCCCACTGGGCCCCACCCCCAACCTTGCTTTGCTCTCTTGTCTCATTTTCTGTAAACTGAAAACTCACTCTCCATTCTCCACACTCTCTCTCTCCAGCTCCAGCTAGCTTCACTATCATTTCTTCAAATATTTACGGCACGGCGTAACTTAGATTCAACCGTATCCAACCAAACCATTCTCGTCTCACACGAACAGGACAAGACAGAAACTATTTTTTTTGGTTGTCACAAGACAGCAACTACTGCTACGAGCTAACGTGCGCCGTCGTACTCTGTTCTGTTTCTCTCTCTATTTTACTACTTCCAGCTAATAACTCTGGTTAATGTCGAGTTTCTAGTACTATCGTTGGAACAAAGGCCTTACTTAGCCTTAGCCTGATCGATTCGGTGCCGTTTGGTGTTTGCTTTTTCTTTTCGCAAACGACTTTCTCAGTAATCAAACGGAGGTTAGTTTTTCTTTTCTGGGACTCAGAGCTGCAGGTGAGCTTTCTAGTCACCGAGGCAACATTTACCCTTTTCCTACCTTTGTTGACTTTAAGGTTCCTAATCATGGTACCTTTTTTCTGGGCAAAGAGGGGAAAAACAAAATCTTGGTAGCTCTTTACCAAGAAGAAGTGAAGAACTGAGTATAATGTGGCTTCCCTTTGTGAAGTTTTAGGGTTTATTTATTTTCAATTTGTTTCTTGTTCTCTCAGTTTTCAGGTGATTCCTGCCACAGGAGGTCTGTTTTGAACTTTGAAGAAAATGTTTGGATTCTCTCGCCGGCGCACGAAACATGGGAGGTGAAGTTCCCCCCTCCTCCCTCTTCTAAGCGAATTTTTCGTATACCAATTGAGAGGACCTCTTGTTTTTCATTGAATGTGATTACATAAATTGATAATTTGGATCAAAGTGTTACAAATGAAGTAATGTTGAGTGATTATTGTTTTGCCTCAGGTTGAAGGTCCAGCTTTCGGACAACACTCAGGGAACTAGAAGTCCCGTAAGGCAACCCAGACGAAATGGCAAGTCCAATGTAAGCTTTTCAGTTCCCTTCCTGGTGGGTTTGCCTCAATAAGTATGCACGCTGATTTGTTTAGTTTTCTTCTAGGGGGGAGTTGCAGGGACAAGTGGTCATTCTGGTGAACTTGATTGCCAGTGTTCATCTGCTGGGCCTGAGATAAGTACTTCTACATTGGGCAGCTCAGAGAACTGGAAGGTGTTGTCAATTGCAGGAGACAAGCCCACTCCTAGATCCAGTGTAGATAGTTTTATGATTCTTTTTCCATTTTATATTTGTTCCAGAGTTATTTTATGGAAGTGTTACTGTAGAAGCTCATCTATACGGCCAAAAGTCTGAAGTGTTTTTCATTGTGAATAGCATGCAGCAGCTGTCATTGGGAATAAAATGATAGTGGTTGGCGGAGAATCTGGGAATGGGTTGTTGGATGACGTCCAGGTGAGGGAACATTTATTGTTTTGGAAGATATATGAGTGGGGGATTGTTGCTTTGAGGATGAGGGGATGAGCAGCACCATTAATATCAACTAATTATGTGGTCGTTGGTTTCTCTGGCAAAATGTGATCTGGATGCTCTTCATTTTTTCTTGTCAGGTGCTAAATTTTGACAGATTTTCCTGGTCCACAGCATCATCATCAAGGCTTTACATGTCGCCAAGCAGTTTGCCACTAAAGATTCCGGCATGCAAGGGTCATAGTTTGGTACCATAATTTATTTTATTAGCAACACAATCTCAGCATACTAGCATGTCTAATCTTTGTGGTCTCAGTAATGCTCTCATCTTGTTGTTTCACATTTGGCATTGCTTCATTGTACAAGAGATAGAATAATGTCTTTGTCGAGATGAGAATTCTAGTAAAGTAAGTTTCTCAAAAAATTTGAAATCATGCACGGTATTCATCAATAAATTCTGCATGCTATAAATGTGCTTCTTAATCATATGATTGGAACTTTGAATCTATACTCAATTAAAGCATTTCCCAAATCTAAAAGTTTGACAAATCAAATCTCACTGCATGATCACCTTGATCACATGAAGCGAGGGGTGGAACTAGAATGAAAAGAATGGAGGGGTCGGCAAATTAATCAGGGACATACTAGAAAAACATGCAACTTTTGAGAAGGCCAAGTCTACATGTCAGAATATATGGAATTCTTGAGTTTTTTTTTAGTAGGGGGACCATAAATGGACAAAATGCTACACTTCCAAACTGGGTGTATGTATATTTGGAGTTGAAACACAAGATTTTCTTATAATTGATATTTAAAACAACATTGTCTTGTTGATACTTGAAATGGTGTTATGAATGTCAATTAGAAAACCTTTCTTTTACTGTGCTCATATGTAAGTTCTATCTTCTGGTGTAATGTTCTAAATTTATGATTTTCCTCCATAATTATATCTTTGTGTGGATTTTGGAAAAGATGACTTTATTTTCCAATGATTCAAAATGAGATGTACAAGATAAATAGGAGAATGTAATCAAAACTGTTGACCTTACTCCTACAAATATGGAAACAAAATAAAGCAGGAAATAAAATACAATAAAGAGATAATAAAGAGGCCAGCTATCATTGGAGATTTGATTTTGAATCAATCTCTGAATGATAGGTTTAACAACTAAAGATGGAAACTTCCTAAATAGCAGCAAACATCACGAGATTCCACACTCCCCCTCAAGCTTGGATAGAAGTATATAAATTGCTCATGATTTAGGGCTTTAGTGAGAATATTAGCAGTTTGTTGAGATGAAGGAGTATAATCCACTTGAATAACCTTCTGATCAATCTTTTCTTTAATAAAATGACGATCAATTTCAACATGCTTTGTCCTGTCATGATGGACTGGATTTTTAACAATCCGAATAGTAGCTTGATTGTCACATCTTAGCTCAATAAGACCATTAGTGGATAATTTCAGTTTTGCAATAAGCCTTGTTAACCAAATCCCTTCACATATTCCTAGTGCCATAGCCCTGATAATGCAGGGCTGGGTAGGAAGGTAGCTATAATCCGAAGAACAGTTGGGATTAGAGAGTGTGCGATAGAGACAAATAGGAAAATAGGGTTCTTCTCGAAGAAACCTCTAACTTTCATTAAGTTCAAATAATACATAAGCCAAAGATCCCCATACAGTCGGGCAGAGAGTACATATACAAGGGAGAAGAAAGCTTCATCACGTGATAACCACATGACCAACTAAATATACAAATAAACACATTAGGGCACAAGCTACTTATATACAAATCTGAACTACTTATAAAAGGGCACGTGCTAGTCCCAAGCACACTAAAACAGCAGATTGCATCCATATAGGAAGGAAAACCAGCTGACAACTAATATTAAAACAGAGTCAGGAGATGCTCCTGCATCAGTCTCCCCCACTTGAAAGTGGTCTGCTGTCGGTGATACCCTTCTATCATCATCTTTGAATAGGGCACTTTCGGCTTCCCACAGAAAAAAGACTAATCAGCTCTACCTTAATTAGATGATGGTTATTAATTGTAACAGCAACCTTCATCCTGAACTGCCCTTCACCTTTCTCAATGCCCTCAATCTTGTAATTGACTGCCCAGCACATGAATTTATCAAGGATTAAATGCTTAACTATAAAGTACTCACTGGCAGTGCTATTTCTGCATTCACTATTCTCAACAAAGCCATTAATTTCAAATATAATTAACTCTGGATGAACCTGGGGTGCAACAGTGACTGCTTCTTCCTGTGTGAAACCTTCAATGGCATCTAGCTCACTCATTCTAGGTCCCAAGAAAACAGCAACACCTGGTGTATAGATAATAAGGGGTAAGAGTACGGATTGTCCATGATCATTCATCATATATAGTCCCAAATTTGTAAGGAAAAGGTCTAAGCCAATAGCTAATTGCCACTCAAAGAAAATATCTGCCTGTTACTCCATTCTTGTGCCCTTTGTCAAATCTATAAGTAAGGCTACTAAGCAAACCAGGAGAAAGAAGATATTGTCCAACCCATGTGCCTGATTCTTGCCTAGAAGCAGCCCGTAAAACAGCACATGCCACGCAGGGTAGTGACATTATAAATGAGGATATTGAAATCTTCCCAATATCTTGATACTTACTTAAAACCAGACTTGCAAAACAATTATGTCTTCCTTGAACATCACCAAGGCAGAAAAGTATCATTAATTTACCAAGGAACTTCCAGTCTGTGGGAACATTCACTAAGTCAGGGGCCATCCATATCTGATTAGTAAGTAAAGTCCCAACAACCTTCCCACTAAAATTATTTACTCCGGTAACTCTCACAACCAAGCTTGGAAATCTTCTAGACTCACTACTCCTTTGTAACCTTGTTGGTTCTTCATTTTTCCTCATGATTGGAACCATAGGACTCAGAAAATACCACACCCATCACCATCACAACACAGTTGCTACCCATAATTTCAACTTCACTAATGGGGGAAAAATTAGGCAGATGCTTTGGACTTGCTTTGTTAGTATCAAGTCCAGCAAGGAAAACACTCTGCATGGTACTTCCTAACAACAGTCTCCTTTAATTCATCCTCCTTGTCTTTCAGAGATTCAGACGAGTGTAAGCTTAAAGAATTTTGTGGTACCATTATTGTGTGACCTTTACAATCTTCAAGTTTACTCTTAGGATGAGCTGCATCAGGTTTAGGTGTATAGAAAATAACATTTTCTTCTCCTTTTTCCTGTAAAGGCTTGACTAGATCACTATGGGTATGCAACACATAGTCAGACTCTACTTGGGTGCCAATTTTGGAAGCATTTGTTTTCACAAAAGTATCTATCTCGAGGGAAGGATCACATTGAGACACCATAAAAAGGTACTCAACATCATTCTTTTCCTTAAGCCTAACAATTTGACTTGTCACTCCATCATCTGAAATTCCTCCATCATTAACTTCTATGTCAATCAACTCCTCACTCTTTTCACCTACAACATTATTGGAAGAGACCACCATTTTACATGTGACAAAAGTCTTTCATTTCGACAAACTATCACTATAGACAATTCCACACTCCTAAGAATACCAGAATTCAACTCAGCAACAGAGGGAAAGTACCCTAATGTGGACGATGCCCTCTTTGAATTATTCTTGTCACCAGAACAGGGGATTTCTAAGCTATGGCTCAGGCCAGTAGTAAACACATCCAAGAACCTACTAATTATAACCTCAACAACACCGCGGCCTACAAGGGAATCCCACTTTTGTAAGAACAAATTCTCGAGGAACTCTAGTGTAGTTGAAGACACATAATCAGCATCACCCACAACCAAAGTAAGCACTCCCGACTGTATGGCTTTCCCAGAAATGTTGGAAGACCGCTAAGATGGAAACCATAAACCCCTCCATCATCTTCTGGACTAGATGTTACTTCTTTAATTTGAATCTCTTCAACCAAATACTAGCGGTCATTAACTTGGCTTTCTTCTCTAACATACTCCTAAAGGGAAGATGATTCTTCATCCATAACTGGAATTATAACTATAACCTTGTCCTCAGTACGATTGTGAAATATGCAAACTCTAGGAATGGTGAGTTGCAACTTTGCATTCAGAACTGGTGAGTTAGTAAAGTCCCTAGCACCACTATTAAGGCCTACTACCACATCTTGAACAAACCCCCTTTTTAATGCTTCAAAAGGTTTGTGCAATTTGGCATATATCTCTTTCAACATAGAATCCCAACGTTCACTACACTTCTTACTAGTAGTAAACACAAGTTTGTCCGATGGTTCACATAGAATCCAATTGTCAATTCTAACAGGAGGGGCCAGTCATCTTGAACACCAATTTCCTTCTCAACATAGCCACGTGTGGTTGATTGTTTTCTGTACACGTGAAGCCCCAATCAACATAGCTACCACATTAACATTCCATGGGTCCACTCTTATGGTCCCATTAAAAGGTGGTAAACAACCTACAAACTTGAAGACAACAAATGCACTTGCATCGACAGCACTCTCTTTAGTTTTCTCTAAACTTAGTAACCTGGAGTTAGTCAAATTGGAAACACATTCTGGGCTTTTTCTAAGGTGCTCAGTCAGCAGCTCGATACTTGTTCATTCAGATACATTCCCATCACTGCCAACAACGCTCGTCACCTTTGAAGAGGTCGAAAATTGTACACGCAAAAACTCAAAACGCTCTTGACATTCCTGACGTTCCTCTTTTGTCGCAATTTTCCTTTTTGTATCAGCAACTCGATACTTGTTCATTCAGATACATACCCATCACTGCCAGCAACGCTCGTCACCTTTGAAGAGGTCGAAAATTGTACACGCAAAAACTCAAAACGCTCCTGACGTTCCTCTTTCGCTGCAATTTTCCTTTTTGTATCCCAGTCTAACTCAGTATCATTAAGTTGACCCCAACTAGTAATCGACCCACATTGGCCCCCCACAGCCATTGTCTCAGTAACCGACGCAATATTCATACCACTTCCAGCACCCCAATCGCCTTTGCAATCTTCGCTTGTTCCTGAAGTGATTATTGCTAGTGGTCCCACTAAAATCTCCTTAGCAACACTCGACACAGGGGCACCCACCAACTTTAGACTTTAATTTTCTTCGTTTTCATCAAATTTGAAGTCACAGAGTTGAACGTGAATGTCCAATTCTGAGTCTCCCCTTTCCACTTCTTCAGGGTATTCTTTGTAAACAGGGTTAATTATATGCTCATCTACTTCTTTTACCAAACCAGTCATTCCTAAAATGATTTTAGTTCTGAATCCTATAGCACCACCACTTCCTTTTGAGGCCGAACATGCTGATGCGAAAACCTTATTATCATACAACTCCTGACAAGTGCTCCAAGCTAGGACTTCCATCGAAAGTGTCCTCGCCTTGTATGGGTTTGTCATACACTTGATTTCCCAAATTTGTAACTAAAATTACTGAACTCGCGAAATACGGAATCCACGTTGAACAATGCTTCATCTATGTGACTCCCTGGGAGTTCCACATGTGCTTCCACTCGTCTTTGATGCTGCAGAGCTTGGACAGCTCTTGTCAAGTTTTGCTTGCTTTTCCTGATTTCCTTTACTGCTACAGTGACCGGTCATAAGCTTTGATACCACTTAATGCAGGGCTGGGTAGGAAGGTAGCAATAATATGAAGAATAGTTGGGATTAGAGAATGTGCAATAGAGACAAATAGGAAAATAGGGTTCTTCTCGGAGAAACCTCTAACTTTCACTAATTTCAAATAATACATAAGCCAAGGATCCCCATACAGTCGGGCAGAGAGTACATATACAAGGGAGAAGAAAGCTTCATCACGTGATAACCACATAACCAACTAAATATACAAATAAACACAGCAGGGAAAATAATACATATCCGAACTACTTATAAAAGGGCACGTGCTAGTCACAAGCACACTAAAACAGCATATTACATCCATATAGGAAGGAAAACCAGCAGACAACTAATATTAAAATAGAGCCAGGAGATGCTCCTGCATCACATGAACTCTGCTTTAGCACTACTTCTAGAGACAACTGATTGCTTCTTGCTTCTCCAAGAAACCTGATTTCCCATTACATAGGTACAATAGCCTGAGGTGGATCTTCTGTCAGTCAAGGGCCCTCCCCAGTCAGCATCAGTGAAGATTTCTATATCTCTGTTAATTCCCCTTTTAAAAAAAAGACTTTTCCCTGGAGGTTTCTTGAGATACCTAAGTATCCTATAAACAGCTTCAAGGTGTTCATTGGTAAGATTATTCATGAATTGACTGACTACACTAACTGAAAAACTGATGTCAGGTTTAGTGTGAGATAAATAGATGAGTTTTCCCATTAGCCTTTGATATCTTCCTTTATCAGTTGATGTGGCCCCTTCTTTGATGTCCAGTTTATTAGAGACGTCCATGGGAGTGTCAACTGGTTTGCACCTAAGCATTCCTATTTCTTTTAGAAGGTCAAGAGTATATTTTCTTTGAGATATAGGTATGCCCAACTTCAACCTAGCAATTTCTATCCCAAGAAAGTATTTCAAGGCCCCCAAGTCTTTTATCTCAAATTCTTTAGATAGAACTCCTTTTAAATGATCTAACTCTATAGCATCATCCCCAGCCACTATAATATCATCCATATAGACAATCAAAATTGCAATTTTACCTGCTGACGATCTCTTAGAACATAGAGTATGATCTAATTGGCCTTAAGTGTATCCATGTTTCTTAACAGCTATGGTGAACCAATTAAACCAAGCCCTAGGAGATTGCTTGAGGCCATACAAATTTTTTTTAAGTCTGCACACACTCTTACTGGTACTTGGATTCTCAAGACCAGTAGGAATTTGCACATACACTTCTTCTTCTAAATCACCATTGAGAAATGCATTTTTGACGTCTAGTTGGTGGAGTGGCCAATCTAAGTTTGCAGCTAAAGAGATGAGCACATGGACACTGTTCAACTTTGCAATTTGGGCAAATGTTTCTTGGTAATCAATTCCATATGTCTAAATAAAGCCTCTTGCCACAAGTCTCGCCTTATATCTTTTCAATGCTCCCATCTGCCTTGTACTTGACATTAAATATCCATTTACATCACACAAGTTGCTTTCCATGAGGAAGATCTATGAGTTCCCAGGTGCCATTCTTTTCTAGGGCTTGAATTTCATCTTGAACTGTTTTCCTCCAATATGGATGTTTCAGTGCTTCTTGCATACATTGGAGAATATTGATATTAGTTAAGCTTGAGGTAAAAGCCTTATAAAAATTTGACAATCTCATCTGTCACAAAATTAGCAATGGGATACCGAGTGCAAGTTCTGGTACCTTTTCTTTGAGCAATAGGTAAATCAAGGTTATCTTCAGAAGCATAAATGGATTGAGAGCTAGAATTACCTTGAGTCACAGATCTTGAGTCATGAGCAGTGAAGTGATCTATCTCCCTTGGGGTCTTGTGAGTCTTTGAGTAACCTTTAAATCTCCCTGTTTGCTCTTCATGGGGTATGGATTCAGATTGGTGGTGTAAATAAGATTGGTTCACTTTCTCAGGCTGAATCAAGGTTTCGGGCAGAATAGGAATGAGAGGTTGGGAGTGGCTCGGTTGAGTAGAAGAATTTGGTATAATGGATGAAGTTTGCCCAAATTGATATTCTATCTGAATTGGTAGATCATTCTCCCCCTGAATATTAGTTTTAGGATAAAAGGATTGATTTTCAAAAAATGTTACATCCATGGTGTTGTATAATTTGCAGGTTGTTGGTGAGTAACATTTGTATCCTTTTTGGTGAGGAGAATAGCCTAGAAAGATACACCTAATGGCTGTGAGGTCAAGCTTACTTCTTTGATGAGGATGAATATGAACAAAAGAAGTACACCCAAATGTTTTTGAAGGCAAAGTCGAGAGAATTTTGGTGTGAGGGAGAAATTGAGTAAGGATGTGATAGGGAATTTGGAAACGAGGACTCTTGAAGGCATTCTATTTATTAGATAAGCTGAAGTGAGAACAGCTTTCCCCCATAATTGTTTAGGGACATTATGAGTGAGCATAATAGAGAGGGCAACTTCAAGAACATGGCGGTTTCTTCTCTTAGCTATGCCATTTTGTTGAGGGGTGTTTATGCAAGAGGTTTGGTGAATGATACCATTTTCTAGTAAATAATTTCCAAGGACTGAGTGAAAATATTCCTTCCCATTATCAGTTTGAAAAACTTGAATTTTTGTTTTGAATTGAGTTTGGATCATGGAGTGAAATTTTTTTGAATAGGGGTCCAGCTTCAGATTTTGATTTCATAAGAAAGATCCAAGTAATTCTTGTGTGATCATCAATAAAAGAAATGAACCACCAATCCCCAGAAATATTGTTTACCCGAGAAGGTCCCCATATATCACTATGTATAATGGAAAAAGGATGAGTGGGATTGTATGATTGGGCTGGATAAGAATTGGGAGTGTGTTTGGAGATTTGACAAATGTCACACTGAAAAATGTTTGCATTTTTATTGAATAAGCTTGGAAATAGTTTCTCAAGATACATGAAATTAAGGTGTCCCAACTTATAGTGCCATAACATAACAGAACTTTCATTATTTGATCTAACACTTTGACTAGCAGCACAATAGCTATTTGGAACTTGATCATCACCCTTGAGGAGATAGAGCCCTTCACTTTCCTTAGCATTGCCAATCATCCTCCTTGAAGCCATATCTTGGAAAACACAATGAGTTAAGGGAAATTTAGCAATGCTATTCATGTCCCTAGTCAATTTGCTGATAGACAATAGATTATAGGTCAAATCAGGGACATAAAGTACAGATTTCAGAGTTATATCCTTTGAAATATGAATTGTTCCAATTCTAGCCACTTTGGATAGAGTTCCATCTGCTATCCTAACCTTGTGATGTTATGAACAATTATTGATTTGACTAAATAAAGAGGCATTACCCGTCATCTGATGCGCTAGAATCAGTAATCTAGGGCAGTTGGATCTCAGATTTTCACTCAAAAAATTACCTTTTTGGGCTACAATACCTGTATTGATATTAGGTGTAGCAGGTGGTTGAAGTTGGTTAAGTGTCTTCTACAACATTTTGATTTACTTTCTATTGAATGGTGCTGTCTTTATAGTTGGTTTTTCTTCTGTAGTGACAGCAAACCCTTGGTTCTCCCTATCCTGTAAGGATTTGTTAGGCTTCCAATCAGTTGGTTTTCCATGGAGTTTCCAGCAAGTTTTCTTTGTTGTCGTGATTGAAGTGCTGGACTCTCTTAACATAAGTTTCTTCCTACTTTCCTCTTGTCTAACTTCAGCACACGCTTCTCTGATAGAGGGCAGTGGTCTCATGCCAAATATTCTCCCACGAACTTCATCCAGGTTCTTATTGAGGCCCAGAAGAAATTTTGCCACACGATCCCTCTCAATAATCTTCCTGAAATTAGTAGCATCAGTGGTGCACTCCCACTTCACTTCTTCGATAACATCTAATGGCTGCCACAACCGAGTTAGTGCATTGTAATATTGAGTGACTGAAAATTCTCCTTGGTGTAAATCATGAAGACTACCTTTTAATTTCCAACAGCTCAGCTGTATTGTCTTTGTCAGAATAAGTTTCCTTAACAGCAGCCCATATTTCCTTGGCAGAATCATAAAACATAAAATTCTGACCAATCTCATTTTCCATGGTGTTGATTAACCATGACATAACCATGTTATTGTCAGTTTTCCATGAGCGAAAGGAAGCATCTTCCTTACATGGTTGTTTGATTGCACCCGAGACATAATCATCTTTTCTTTTCCCAGGAATAAGCATTAACTCAGACTTGGACCATTTTCCATGGTGTTGATTAACCATGACATAACCATGTTATTGTCAGTTTTCCATGAGCGAAAGGAAGCATCTTCC
>JASKGM010000009.1:19325884-19341177 GCA_034509205.1 Ceratonia siliqua | reverse complement strand
TGGTTGTTTGATTGCACCCGAGACATAATCATCTTTTCTTTTCCCAGGAATAAGCATTAACTCAGACTTGGACCATTGAATGTAATTTTAGCCGTTTAGTTTGTGTCTGGTGATGGGAATAGAGAGATGATCTGAGACGCCATGGCCACTGTGAGATGGAGGCTTCTGGAACTAGCATCAAAGGTGGTGCTCTCAATGGAGGCCATACCAAAGAATTGTGGATTAACAGGAGGATTTGATACCATGTGTGTTTTCCAATGATTCAAAATGAGAAGTATGTAGAAGATAAATAGGAGAAGGTAATCAAAACTGTTGACCTTACTCCTACAAATATGGAAACAAAATAAAGCTGGAAATAAAATACAATAAACAGGCCTATCATTGGAGATTTGATAGTGAATCAATCTCTGAATGATAGCTGTAACAAATAAAGATGGAAACTTCCTAAATAGCAGCAAACATCATGAGATTCCACGCTTTGTTGTGCCATGGAGTTTTTGGTCTCCTCGTTTGCATTTCTTAAAGTTGACAATTGGCGTAACATAGAGTATTGAAGGAAAGCTGCCCGAATTAACCAAAAAGGAAGAGGAATTATATTTTATTTATGACATTGAAAATTTCAGGCCTCCAACTTTGGAGTAAAAGTTGATCAAAAGCATAACTAGAGATAGAAGTAGGAAAAGAAACAGGAAAGAAAAAGAAACAATCTCCTTTCCTAAAAAAGCAAAGGAAAATTAATCAGATATATATCTCAAAGTGGCATATAGAAACTTGTCAAGGAGTAAAAAGAAGGGTAATCAGGGCTACTGCTATATATTCTTCTTGATGAGCTTCATGGCCATTTCATGATGATATCCTGAATCAAGTTTATTGCTTTGAATGGTCTTTATTTTTAAAAAAACTATCCTTGATAATCATTTGTCTCCTGTCCCAATTCTCTTATGCTTCAAGATAATTTGACCAGGTTTCCTGGGGAAAAAAGGCACTCCTCATTGGAGGGAAAACCGACCCTGGAAGTGACAGAATTTCAGGTGGAGTTCCATGTCCTTCTCACACGTGTAATGATTTTGTTCTGGTTCTGTTATGATATTGTTCTGATTATCTTTTTGGTGTTTGTAGTTTGGGCATTTGATACAGAGACAGAGTGCTGGTCGCACATGGAATCAAAAGGAGACATACCGGTAGGAATTTTCACTTGATAAAACTGCTAATGCTTTGTAGAAGTTGCTTTGGCCATTGCACTATATCTATATGGAACCCTCATACTGGGGAGAGTTCTGCTAGATTACATAATTTGCTTCATCATATGAATATATTATATTATGATAATAATTTATGATCATTTAAAATTTAAAATTCTGTAAAAAAATTGACCTAGACTGTAATTGAGGACTGCCCAGCGGAAGGAACAGCGTTACAGCTGTGCCTTGGTCACATTGATTTTCTCACAAGACAAGAGTGTAATTCTCACATTATATGTGACACGTTACATTGGCAGGAAGTCATGAGCATAAACAATTGCACAGAAATAGTATTAGGAATAAGGTCTGTAATGATACATTACAAGAACTGTATATTTCTCCTTTTTTGTCAATTAAAACCATTATGTTGATTTTGACACGTGGACCTTTGTATCATAGAACTAAGCAGTGCTGATCATATATTTTGTTCTGCGCAGGTTGCTCGCAGTGGTCACACTGTTGTTAGGGCAAGCTCTTTCTTAATATTGTTTGGGGGTGAAGATGCAAAAAGGAGGAAACTGAATGACCTACATATGTTTGATCTCAAGTCCTTGACTTGGCTTCCACTTCACTGCACGTAAGTGTGTTTAGGCTTTTGATAAGAAAATAAAAAAGAAGGAAGGATTGGATTTCAATGTGATCATCAATTGATAATCCCCTATTACGAATGCTACGTTGCTTTGGAAATTTAATGTTCTTTTTATTTCCTCCTGCCTCCCAAAATATTGTATTACTTGCAGGGGAACAGGACCTTCTCCAAGATCCAACCATGTGGCAGCTCTTTATGATGATAAAATGCTTTTTATATTTGGAGGAGCATCAAAATCCAGGACCTTAAATGATTTATATTCACTTGACTTTGAATCGGTATGTTAGCTCTCTTGGTTTTATTATGTCTGTACTGAAATACCATGTAGTGAACGTGCTTGGTTTCTCTAAGAAGTAAATTATAACTTAATCTACTATATAATTTGACGAAATGATATGTTCTCTTAGATGGCTTGGTCAAGGATAAAGATAAAAGGTTTCCATCCATTACCTAGAGCTGGTTGCTGTGGTGTTCTCTGTGGTACTAAATGGTATATTGCAGGGGGTGGAAGCAGGAAAAAACGTATGTTTCATAATCAAAGAAGCATTTGTTCATAGCATAAGAACATGATATTTATTTGTGTTTCTTGAACTTATGCTTTTATGCTTCAACTTTGGAGAAGTAATTTATGCAAGATGTTTTAACTTTTCTGAATTATAGTTGCAAAATTTCAAGTAACAGTATCAGATTTGAGTTATTACTCCTGCATTATTTTTTACCTTCTTTATTTAATCAGTTTACCATCACAATGCTTTTGATTGTACAGACTTTGTGAACATTCTGCTTAGTTTTGGAGTTTCAAACTTTAGGTAACATTAAAATTGGGGCCCATCATTTAATCCATGTTAGCTGGGATCTGAAGAGAATTGCCTTGACCACTGGATAAACAATACTTATATAGTGAGAAGAGCATACAAAAAGGAGAAATAATGAAATATGAAATGAGAACATTTGAAAAAGAGAGCCACTTGTGAAAGGAAAGTAAGGGAAGGGGAAAAAAGAAAAGAAAATATTTTGTTTTAAAAAGCTTTCAAGCATTTCGAGGTTTTTTCTCCTGGCACAAAAATAGCTAGCTGAAATCATGTTCTATATATTAGCATGGAAGTTAATATTCTTGAATTATATTTAAGTGTAGTTTGGTTAATGCTTATTTATGCATTGAGCTCTGATGAAATCTGAGAAAATGTATAGGAAAGATAGCAATAGACAGTGAGTGGGGGAGAGAGAAGGGAGATAGGGCACAGGGAAAAGTGAGGCTCAAAGTGTATCTACCTTGATGTCTAAAGCTCTTAATTATAGTAGTTATAAAGGGGTAAAAAAAAGGAAAGAATTTCCTTTAAACCTCTAATTCTAATCAAACCTCCCAAATTCAGACCAGCATTTAATTTTCTTTCCAAAATAGCTCTCTTAATCGTAGGAAAGTATTAAAGAAGATTCTTTGAATTTTCCAATAAGTTGTAATCTCTACTATTCAGTGTTACTATTACTATACCCTCTCTTCCTGTTTCACAATTATATATATTTTTTAATTTTCTATTCTTCCCCTACATTTTCCAGGACATGGAGAAACTTTAATATTTGATATTTTAAAAGTTGAATGGTCTGTAGCAATTGCATCACCTCCATCTTCAATCACTACCAACAAGGTGAACTATGCTTATTTTCCCCCATCTCTTTAAGCCATGTTCATCTTCTGCTGGCCTCATGCTGTATAATTTATTGTATTATTTCAAATTCAAAGATCATTGATAGCTATTTATAATAATATGGTGCTTCATTTCATAAGGCAAAATGGAGTAGCACAGGGAAGGAAACAACAGACCCAAACAATCTATGACTTGCAAACGCAAGATTTTAGAAGGAAATCTAGAAATCCGGAAATCCATCCAGAAACACTGTTCAATGAACAGTAGACAGTTGACCGCCAGACTGAGAAATGGGAAAATGCAACTTGATATTCAATAATCCCCTCAGACAATTACATATCAGATTTAACAAATATCCCTAGGAGAAATTACAGAAATACCCCCAGAATACACAGATCTTAGCCAATAAGGAAAACACAACAGCACCAATACACACATTAACTTCTAACATCAAACTAATAATACAACACACACTGTAACACCAGAAATTATTAGCAAACAGAGTAAATAACAGAATAAACCAGCAGCTCTCATTCCTTAGGCTTCTTGAGATGAGATGAGGCAAGCGTTCTACATCAGACCCCTTTTCTTGAGAAAACTCGCCCTTGAGTTGATACCTGGCTGAGACGTCCCCCACAATCATAACAAGCGAATGAATCAGCCACTTTAAATATGTTGGAGATCCCAAACTCTTTAGGCAAGTCTACCATATAAGCATGAGAGTTAACCCTCTTAATAACCCTGTAAGGACCTTGCTTTCTTGGTTGTGACTTGTTGCAAGTACCAACGGGAAATCTTTCCCTCCTTAACAACAGCATTACAAAATCCCCTTCGTTGAATTTCTTGCTCCTTTTATGCTAGCCAACAGTTGTCTTGTACCTGGCATAGGGTTCTTCTCACTTATTGCTAGTTTCTTATGAATAGTGTGCACACTTACAGAAGGATGTTTGATTGTTTGTTCTAACTGCACTACAGTTAGAAATGACTTTCCTTTCATTTTAGAAGCTCTGGGACTATGACTTGTACTTTTGGATGGCTTCATGACTATATTATGTTCCCTCCATCAAAATACACACACTTGGTCTCTTCCTTTGTATGTAATGCCCTCATCATATTGCCACGGTCTCCTTAACAATACATGTGTGGCATCCATAGCAATCACACTACATGTCACCATGTCTGAATAACATTTCCCAATGGAAATGGGAACTTTACAAACTTTTTCCACCCTCACATGTGGTTCCGTCTTCACTCAACCAATCAAGTATGCTGATGGATGTGGTTCAGTAGGTAAATTCAGATGATCAACTAATTTTCTGGATATAAAATTATCACAACTTCCAGCATCTACTACTACATTGCATACTTTTTCTGCAATACAGCACAAGTACTGAAAAATATTATATCTTTGAGAAGTTTTTCCTCAGGTTGAGAACTCTGAACCCGCTGCACAGTTAAGTTGACCCGTTCACCTTCATAATCCTCTTCTAATCTCTTCTCCAGCAACTTCATATATTTCATCTTCGTATTCTAATTGTCTTCTCTTTTCTTCATCCTCTTGTTCTCCTTCATGCTCCACCAAATTGACAGGCTTCCTGGAAGGACATTCATTGGATTTATGCCCTAACTGCTTGCATCTATAACATTTTATTGCAGTTGGTTTAGCATAGGGGTTGAAACCCTTGGAAGTGCCTTCATAAAAGGGCTTACTAACTTGTTTCCCTTTACCATTTCCACCATCATTGACTCCCCTAGAAACATCAGTAAATTTAGGAGAAAGCTCAGAGGCACTCAATTCTAGTGCCTTACCCTTGGTAGCACTAGAACTACTCTCATTCCATCTTCGTCTGGAGTATGTTTTCATATTTCCCATATGTTCCATCAATTTAGCTTTCAAAGCCATATTACAAGCATAATTTACTTTCAATAGAATTTGGAGGCCAATCTTTTCCCTAATTTCTTCTCAGCCCTTCTACATATCTTGCCACTTTCTGAGACTCATTTTCATTCAAATTGTTCCGTAGAGACAATCTATTAAATTCAGCGGTATAATCCATTACATACTTATTACCTTGATGACATCTTTGATACAATCGAAATAAATGATGCTGATAATCAGGAGGCAAAAATCTTCTCATTAATTTCTACTTCATTTTCCTCCAACTCTTAATAGGTGCTTTTCCTTGTCTCATTTTGTCTTCCTGCAATTGATCCCACCAAACAACAGCTCCACTTTTAAATTTAAAGGCTACCCACTTCACCATTTTTCCTTCTGGTACCTCCATAACCTCAAAGAACCTTTCCACTTCAGGTATCCAGTCTAGGAACTCTTCAATATGGAGATTGCCATTAAAGGAAGGCAAGTTAGCTTTTATTCTATAATCTTTAGGTCCTCTCTGATATGGCTGGCCCCTATTATTCTGTCTATTATACTGCCCAGGCTGAAATAAAATTTTAGGCTTAGAATTTGAAGTTTCTCAAATGGAAATGGTGCATTTCGGGCATGGGTACCATGATTCTCCCTTCTCTGAGTTCGCCGAATGCCTTCAAATGGATCTATTTCATCTATACAGTAATTTCACACCTCTCTGACTCCCTGTCTGTGATTTTCATTCATTGTATTGTGAAGTTCTCCTGCTCGAGCACGTCCAAGACCTCCTCTCTGCTTGCCAGTTACTGTAGCTTCGTTATGAGTACCTCTCACGCCCAACTTTGCAAGCATGGCCCTCAACTCGGCCATTTGGTGACGTTGTTCAGTCACGGCGTCCACCATCGCACGCCTCTGTGAGTCAATGGCAGCCCATATAGCTACTTCTCCATGAGTAGCTTCGTTGGAGCGGTTTCCTATATCTCCACCAGTTGTTGAGCCTGGAAAAGCCATGCTTTGATACTACCTAGAGTAGCACAGGGAAAGAAACAACAGACCCAAACGACTTGTGACTTGCAAACTGGAAATCCATCCAGAAATACTGTTCAATGAACAGTAGACAGTCGAACACTAGACTGAGAAATGGGAAAATGCAACTTGATATTCAATAATCCCCTCAGACAATTACATATCAGATTTAACAAATATCCCTAGGAGAAAACACAGAAATACCCCCAGAATACACAGATTTTACCCAATAAGGAAAACACAACAGCACCACAAACACTAACTTCTAACATCAAACTAATAATACAACACAAACTGTAACACCAGAAGTTATTAGCATACACAGTAAATAACAGAATAAACCAGCAACTCTCATTCCTTAGGCTTCATGACATGAGATGAGGCAAGCATTCTATATCACAAAAGTTCCTTGGGCTTTCAAATATAAGTTTTGGTTTACATATTTTTCCTTTCTATTCATTGTCTGTAATCAATTAGAAGTGGTTTCTTTTGTGTTCAGTTTACCCTTTTTCACTTACAACGTTTTGGTGTCAAGCTGGTGGAAATTAGTATTTAATACTACATTATACAAGCCCAACATGTGGCCTAGTGATTAAATCTGAGACATCATTAATGTGTTCGATCTTACTGATCAATTCCCCGGCTACAATTTTTTTTTTCTTTTTTGAATATAAAATTTTTAATAATCTTTTCAACCTATAAGCTGTAAATAGTATTAATGCGTGCACTATGTAGCTCCTTACTGATAACTTGATTATGCCTAAATGCCTCATATTTGGCTCTAGGAGTCCAACTTATTCATTCCTATCACTTTTGATAGTTAATCTCCATAATAGATGGTTGTAGGTATGTTTGACCACACTTTCTTCTAGATAGTCTAAAAGCATGCTTATAAATAAGATCTTTTGTATTACCAGGGTTTCAGCCTGGTGCTTGTGCAGCAGAAGGAAAAGGACTTTCTTGTTGCGTTTGGGGGATCCAAAAAAGAAGCATCAAATCAGGTCTCAGAAAAAAAAAAATAAAGTTAGTGTATGAGTTAATTCTTATTGCACTTCCAACCTTCTTCTTCTTGACTGTAACAGGTGGAAATGTTGATAATGGAAAAGAATGAATCAGCACTGGGAAGACAATCAACTCCTACTAAAGCTCCAGTGTCTTTACTGTTTGAAAAACATTCATCATCCACTGGACTTGCCTCTCAACCTAATAATGATTCTACCCAGCGTTTAATTGAATCTGCTGCTAGACAAAATCTAGCTTCTGCAATTGAACATGGTTCTGGAAGGAAATCTCTGTCACAGTCCCTACTTGTAGATCCCAATTCTCTCTCTACTGATGTCTCTCTTCGCAAGCAATTTGATAATGATGAAGAATATAATACAGATGTTAGGATGGACAAGAATTCAGAAGATGAAAATTCTTTCCCTCAGGTAAAAGACTGAAATTTTCTCATATTTAATATGAACCACTTCTTGTACACCTTGAATTTTCTGATGTGTTTGAACACATGATGGACAAACCTTAGACTTTATACCCACTAAATATCCTAGACTTTTTTCCCCTCTTGTTTCAACCTGCATGAAGATAAATAAGGATTTCTTTACTTGAACTTTTTGTTATAAAACCTGTTATGACCCTTCCTCACCCTTCAGTGCATGTTAATAATAAGTGTTATTATATTATTTTGGACAGTTGAGTAAACCTTATATTGTGATGTCCAGAATATTTCTACTTGTAAACATCAATAGTCATTGCTATTCTGATCCTATTGCTAATGTTATGAAAAAATTTTAAAAAATAAAGTAATTTATGATGTGTTTCAGACAACAGACCACAGAACCAATCAAAATGATCCTGGATATCATCTGAACATAAGTGGAAGCAAGATCAGCATGGAGGAACCACATGTGTTGGTATCTGGAGGTTCAAATCAACAAAACCAAGCATTTCGAAATATCATGCCAGAAAGTGATGATGTGTCATTCCTAGGAAACAACAAATCAGGATCACTGTCCACTCCTTCAAATATGTATCATTATTATGAAACCAAAGTGGCTACCCTATTAAGGAAAAATGGGATTCTGGAGGGACAATTGGCTGCTGCACTGGCAAGCAGAGAAGCTGCAGAGAAAAGTTTAGCATCTGCTCTTAAAAGTAGGCAGGAGATGGAGAAAAAATTGGTTGACACAATGAAGGAGATGGATTTACTTGGGGAGAAGCTGGCTGGTGTGGAATTAGCCCAAGAGGAGGCTAACAACCTATCTAACATTGTCCACTCTGACAATGTAAGGCTGGAGCATGATGTGGCTTTCCTCAAGGCCGTTCTAGATGACACGCAGAAGGTATAAGCTGCATTATTTAATCGAATCACTAGCATACTTGTAAGTTATTATTGGCTGATTAAAAATTCGTTGAAGGAGTTGCACTCAACAAGAGGAGTTCTTGCTGGAGAAAGAGCCAGGGCATTCCAATTACAGGTACACGAATTTTGGATTGATTCCTAATATAAGGTTTGATTTATGATGTTACATAAATGTGTTTCAAAATTGAGTCTGTCTGAGGTGCTGGTTGCCATTCACTTCTTAAAATGTTTCCACTCATGTTTTTGCAAAAATATTGCATTGGCTTCATATTCTCAAACATGTCTTGCCATTTTAGAATATTCATTTTTTTTTTCTGTTTGGCGTATAATGTAATAATCTTGTTCATCATGTTTCCTTGGATTTCCTAAAGATGTTGCCACCTTTGTCTGGCCGCCCAGGTTGAAGTTTTTCATCTCAAACAGAGATTGCAGTCAATGGAAAATCGAACACCCACTCCCAGGAAACCTTTCCATGTCTAGCAAAGTGTTTTGAATGGTCAATTATACCAACAAATTTCAGCAAAAATGAGAGACAAATGATCCCATGAATGATGAGCAGGGGGCTGTCTTTCAGGGGAAAATGCTATTTAGGAATGGCGTTGGAGACTCGGGCCACCTTGTAATAGGTGCGCAGTTACTGGAGCTCAACACTTCTGCTCTCAAGACGGATGTAAGAAAAGTCGATCTGTGTACATGCATGAATCAGTGAATTCACCTCCCACGTCTCCTTCATTTATAGTATTTACCGTTTTGTAACTCTAAATCCATAGAATACTACTTTTCTGGCATTCAGTCGTATCAAGGAGCAATAATTCAGTAGAATGAGTAAATGATAATGTAGAAAATGAACAATAAAAAAGGCGTTTTCTACTCTACTCACGCATCGGGCTGTACAAGAGAGCTAGGAGCCATCAGATGTAAGTGGTATTTCATTTAACCATAGGATTAATTGTGGACTAAAAAAATGAGATTTTCTTATATAACTGAATGTTCTTTTCTGAGCATGGAATAGGACATAATTCTCTATTAAAAAAAAAGAAACAATGCGATGAGAACTACCTAATGAGCACCATAAATGAGAAAAACAAAAAACAAAAAAATTTGAGCACATATATTCTTGGCTTATTTTGCATGATAACCTACAAGTTATTATGATTAAAACCTAATTTTATGTCAGCTAGTAAACTTGTGTTGGGTAACCCACATTATCTAAAGTCCTCTGGAATGTTGCTTAAATGAAAATTAAGTCTCGGTCATGTGTAACCGAAGATTATTTCCGAAGTTGACAAAAAAATCCTTTCTTGAATAAATACAATCCTCAGCTTGCAAGTCCTATTTACACAATTTTTTAAAAATTTCGGCCTTTGCCGACCACATTGAATTCCTCACTGCTTCGTCACAAAGACAACCACTACGGTAAACTCCAAAATTAAGGTACTGAATTTCATCTAAGCCACTAAATTAAGGTATAGAAAATTTCATCACTCCATTTACCCTCGTAGCTTCTCAAAATTGGGGGAAAACTAGAAACAATTAACATAATAAGGATAAGAATCTTTTAACTGATGACACCCAACTTCAATTTACATTTCACCTATTGATGCAGTGAAACTCAGTTTCTCAACAGAAGAAGCTCCTAGACTCTTGAGAAAATTATTATGCAAACGAAAATAAGTGATAACTAAATCAAGAGGTGTAAGTAGTTTGCAGTAGAGGATAATAACCAATTATCATGTGGAATAAAGTTTTGCTAAGAAGCATGAATACTATCACAAGACACAAACACCAAAACACAATAATATTTTAATTATTCATGTATAATTTAAAATGTAAAGTTGACGGTACTCTAAATAAGCGCTTGTTATAATACAGCCTCAAAAATATTTCGACATCCAAATATTTTTTTTTTAATTTTTTGTCTAGATTTTTATTTTATTTTCACATTAATTAATTATTGTTTGTTATATAATTTTTTAAAAATATTTAAAAATATTTTTTACATTTTTTCATACTATTCATTCATAATTTTTTTTTGATATTATTTATTTATAAATAAAAATTAAAAAAAAATAAAAATATTTTAAATAATTCCTAAAAAATATATACAATAGACAATAATTTATTAATATTAAAGAATAAAAAAATAAAAATCCTATACTACCCACAAACGACCGTTGCATAGAATTTGCCAATACAAATATCGGACACAAACATGACTCCGTTTTCATAGTATCCGTGCTTCATACTTGTACACAACTACGAGAAACAAGCAACAGAGGATGAAAAAGGGCAAAGCCCTTGGAACAATTATTTTATAAGAACTTACCAAAAGAAGTTGTGGATTTTTCGCACGCACTGCAGACTCCCAACCCAATGTGGTTGATAAAAAATTTCAGTGCCTGCTACATTTTATGCCCACATATTAGGATACAAAAAGAATGCTTTATGAACTGCTTCATCAGAACAACCACCTCTTACAGACTTTGAAGGATCACTACATTAATTCCTTTACTAACTCAGGCCCTACCGCCCTAGGGAAAGTTCTCTATTGAACACTTGACTCCCAGAAATTGTCAGCAACTGAAGAATACCAACTCACAATGTTGAAATGGAAAACCAATCGCTATGAATGCCCTGCAAGTATCCAATTCACGATTTTCACACAGACCCTTAACCATACCAACAAAATTCAGCCTTTCCTGCCCACACGGATTTTCCAATTTCCTCATCACAAAAACCAGCTAGAGTACTCCAACTTCAAGGGATTCATCCGATTACTACCCTGAAGCTCTGAAATAATTAAGTGCTCCAAAACAGTATTGTAGTGAGTAATACATAAAAATCTCATGCACTTTCTTTCCGTCATAGTCATGGTTTGAATATATTAAAAAGGGAACACAACTGGAAAACATTTCACAAAATAAGTACTAGAAGCCTTTAACTAACAACACATCCAGCTTCAATATATGCATTTGACAAATCATGCAGTCAACCACCGCGTGGCTCAAGTGAAGGAGGCCCTGACTCTTTAAGAAAATAATTAATGCATTCAAACAAGTAGAATCTAAAAGTAATTCTATAAGTTCAAGACATAGAATAACGGAAACTAGATTTACTGCTATCTTGAAAATTTTATTTTCTCTTCTTCATACAACTTCAATAACTGAGGAGCTTCATCCTCAAAACGATTCACAAACTTTTGAAGGAACATCTCTTCAGAAATACAATATGGGTACACGATGAAGAGATTCTTAATTGAACCTCTTGAATGAAGATATTGCAAGACAGAGGTCCTCGGAATGAGTCTTTTCTCCAAACTCAACGAAAAAAGTACCGGATTATTGGCAAGCACAGCAGAGTCCCAACCCATGTCATTGACAAAAAAATTCATCACTGCCGTAATCTTACATACAGATTTTAGCATGCAATTCGGATGTTGTGCAAATGCTTTATAGATCTTTTCATCAGACCAGCCCCACCGCTTATACAAATCAACCTTACTTTTCCAGATGGATTTGCTTAATTTAGTTGTGGCGTACAAAGCAGGAATGAAAACTGATTTGGAAGGATCAATCCCCATTTCCTTTACTTCCCCAACTGCCACTTTAAACTTATCTACATCCATGGTAAGTAAGCTAGGCCATGTATAGAGTAATCCAGCAATGCAAGACTTGGAAACTCCCATGTTAAGCAAGTGTTTGATATTAGGTTCCAGGATATTACCAGAAATGATACGGTGACAACGTTTTATTGATGTAATGGCCCTCTTATCAGAACCAACGAATCCTTTTACCAAATTATAAGAAGGTATTATATGATTCTCTAAGCTTCTCAATAAGAATCCAGGGCTTAAGGTTACGATGTTGACAAGTTGGGAACATGACGCACCTTGAGACAGCAAAAAGTCTAGCTTGGGCCAAATGGTCTTTATAGGATTACTTAGAAGCAACCGTGGTGCCCTCCTGATGATCTCGCGCACCTGAGAGTCCGAGAAACCACAGTTTCTAAAGAGTTCGAGTACTAACTTCGGTTTTTCTGAGGTCTTGAGTTTGAGGTGCTGGGAAACCGCCAATGCTGTTTCTGGGGAGAACCCACAGTTGCTTATGAGATAATTCACCGTAAAAGACTGTTTCTCTGCAGTGCGTTTGGCTGTGCTGAACGTGCGATCGAATGTTGATAACCCATGTTGCAGAAAATCATAGCGCCTTGGAATTGGCGAGGTTCTTGCAAAACCCTTCAAGAAGGACATGGATTTGCGATGAGGATCGAAGGTAAATCTAGGGTTTGATCAATAACCAGAGGAGTCTCTGAAAGTGAAACCCTTATTTCTGGAGAAGCAAAACCCCACTGCCATACTGTGCAAAGCGGCGCCGTCCTTTTGGAGAGAAGACTCCATAACTATTTGCTTCATAAATTATTTCTTTTTTTACTTGTTACTTATATAATTTTATTTAAAATAAATTATTTGTAAATTTTTGAGTAAATTAGTTCAGTCTTAATTTAATTTAATATAAAATTATACACGTATTTTTTAAATTAAAAAATTATTATAATTTAACTAACTAAAATTTAAATTTAAATTTATTTAAACAATTTATATATATAAAATATTTCTTAAGTATTTTTAAATATGTTAATTATTAATTATAAAATTTTTATTTACTATATCTTTGTTTCTTCTTTCATGTTAGTATTATTAAGAAATAATAAATAAATGAGTGATTTAAATTTTATAAATTTTTATTTTTTATAAAGAATATTTTAAATATATAAATAATTTAATTAAAGTTAAATTTAAAATTAAATTAAGTTGTAATATTTTTTTAATTTTTAAGAAAAGTTATATTTTCATAATAAAAAAAATTTACTTAAAAATTTAATAATATCATTAATAATTCTTTATTTTTATTTTTAGAATATAAAAATTAATTTTAATTTTAAATCTCTTTAAATAAGAAATTAAGCTATGACTTTTTCTTTTGGTGAAAAAAATAATAAAGTTGATTTGTAACTATATCTCATACAAATTTAAATATTTTTATAAATTATAATATTTTTTAATTTATTTTTTTAAGTTTTTTTAATTATTTTTATTTATATTTTTAAATTTTATTTGAATTTTTTTTTACATTTTAAAATTTTTTTAAGTATTGTGTTTTAGTTATTTTTAAAAAAAATTTAACTTATTTTTAAATTTATTAATTAATTTCTCAAAATAAATTATAAAAAAAATCTAAATATACCATGCTCACTCCTAATCCAGCAGATACAATACATTAAAGAGGGACTAAGATATAGTACCCCCAAATTTATTTTTTATTTTTATTTAATTTTTTTTATGTTTATATTATTTATTAATTTTTTATTTATAGTGATTTTTTTGAAATGATTTCATATTTTTTTTGAAATTTTTTTATTTCTTTTAAATATTTATTTTTTTTAAATGTATGATTTTTTTAAAAAATTTTTTTGATTGTTTTTATTATTTTTTTAAATTTTTAAAAAATTTATCATTAGTTTATTATTATAAAAAAATTTTAAAATTTTAAAAAACTAATAAAATTTATTTTTAAAAAAATTTATAATTACTTTACAGTCACATATACAATCACATTTGTGACTGTAAAATAGTAAGACCCTACATTAAATTCGTTTTAGGGATTGACACCTTCCGATCTTACCCATTCAATGACTTTGGCGCCGGACATTTCCAAAATAGCGTATTTAATTTTTTAATTAATTTAATTTTATAACTATTTTAATTAATATTAAAAGGATTAAATTGTTGAAAAAAGTCAAAAAAATAATATTACTTAAATTAAAACTAAAAGGTCTAAATAATTTTGTCACGCCCCAATTTAGGACACGTGACCGGCGTAGAAAATTACCTGTCAGGTAATTTCCTACCAGCCTCATAGACTAATGCAGATAAACTTCAATGAAATTCATTTATAAGTAAATAATGAAACTAAACACACTTTCATAAAATAAATTCTAAGTCTAAAATTTATTAGAAATTTCGGCAGAGTTTCCCCTGAAATATGGACTATCCCAGGGTATAAACCTGCAAATAAAACAAGGTGGACAACCCACCACCAACCAGAAGCCTCAGTGGCTTATCAGAAAGACAGTAAAACAGTAAAAGGTCCATCACAGACTGTGTATTCAAACTACACAGAATTATGCAATTGAACTTACAGACCATAAAATAATTTGAAATGCAATTTAACCCTATCCAACACTTGTCCACAATTCTCAAATATCTTCTAATACTATTATTATTTAGATGATTTCCTACCAAGTCACTCAGCAGACTCAAAAGGTGCAGGCGAAGCTAAAGGTAAATTCTTAATCTGCGGATCTGAAAATGTTAAAATGAGGGGTGAGTCCACTGACTCAGTGAATAGAAAGCAAACTTACATATTGATACACAAATCCCATCCTGTAACGTGCATTACCGCTAATTTAATATGAAATCTCATTTTTTATATTCTTAAACATAGTAAGCACCTAATGCACATTACGTTCAGGAAAGAAAAATATTTCTTACTTTATATTC
>JASKGM010000009.1:19296956-19325784 GCA_034509205.1 Ceratonia siliqua | reverse complement strand
TTATAATAATACTAATTTAGTATTGATCAATTAAGAAAGACTTAGCATTATTCAATTATTTTCATAGTTACTATCTTTAAATTTGTGTCTTATCTTATGACTAAAGATCATATGGTAATATATTAGTAAGACTAAATGTTATTTGTATAGTATTTTTCTTAAATTACATGTATACTTTCGTTTATATTTAATTTTATTATTAACTATAATTGATTATCATTATTTTTTATATTAAATTAATGACTAAAACTAAAAATGTAAAAAATTATAAATATGATAGTGTACAAAAAACATTTCTCAAGAAAATATAATAAAAGTTAGTTATATACATTGAATTTAGTTAGTTATATCATATATGTACGAAAATTCTGCAATATAATTGATCATATATAATTTGTTTTTGTTTTTCTTCAAAACTTTATACAAAATATTTAAAGACTTATCTCATTAGGGTGTAGTGCTTTGCTATACATGCTAATTCACTATTTTTTATGAATTATTATTATTTGATTAAATAGTTGTTATCAATTATTTGTTTATCGATTTTACTTAAAAATAATAAACAAAATTAGTTGTATTTTTTTATGAATAATTACTCCCAAACTATCAAACCAAAATATTTAAAGACAATATAATAACTAACGTCTTCACATGCATTATGCTTTTTAAATAAAAAAAATTAAAACGTTAATCAAACACAATCTCTTAAAAAAAATAAAAATTTGAAACTTTAACCATATATTCTCTCAAAAAAAGAAAAAGGAAAACTTAGAAAGGTAATGTAAAAATGATAGGGAAAATATCATATAGTGAAATTATATTTCTGTATAGAACAAAATTATGAAATGTGTTATCATTGAAAAACAAAAGAAATGATAATTATTGAACAAGGTGGCAGCTACTTTGTTAATCCTTGTTTTTTTTTTCCTCTGCCGCGAGCTTGCGCCTTTTTGCTCAACCTGGGAATTCTTTCCCATGAATAGGGCCTTTTTGCGCAGTCCGTTTGGGCTTTTTGCCTTCTAGCCAGTACATTAGCCCGGATTGGAATGCATTTTAAAAATTATTCTTTTTACAAAAATAAAAAAATTTATTTAAATAACTGTTTTCATCATTTATTTTTAAAAATTATTTTTCAAAAATAACGGTTAAAAAATTAAAAAATAAAAAATTATTTTTTTGGTTTTAATTTATTTTCATCATCTGTTTTCTAAAAAATATAAAAAATAATTAATAAAAAATATTTTTATCTAAACAAAATTTTTTATTTTTTATTTTATAAAACTATATTTTAGAGTTATTTTTAAAAACTATTTAAAAAAATAATAAAACAAAAATGTTCTAAACAGGCCCTTAATCTTTTGTTGGTTTGATGAGTGTGTGTGTTTTTTTAATTTTTAAATTACATTTTAATAATTTATTATTATTTTTATTTTAAATTATTTATTATTTTTAAAATTTTATTTTGTTTCAAATTATTTATTATTTTATATTATCAATGAAATATTAATTATTATTTTTTTAACATTATTCATATTTATTATTATCTTTAATAGAGTAGTAACAAGAGTTTAAATTAACTTTAATAAAGATAATTTAGTCAAGTATAATTATTTTTTATTAAAATTGAGGTTATTTAATAACTACCTTAATTCTTATACTATTATCTTAAATGACAAATAATTTAAAACGGAATGAGTAAAATATAATAAGCTTGTTTTAAATGATTTTTATTTTTTTATTTTTAAAAATAATTATAAAAAATAATTTTATAAAAAAATAAAAACAGTTATTTCGTGTGTTTAAAAAAAAGTTAAAACACAAAAAAATATTATTTATTTTATAATTAGTATTTTTAAAAATATTTTTAAAAAATAATTAATAAAAATATTTACTCAACTTTTTTTAACATATTTACAAATTTTAAAAAATTATTTTTTATTTTATGAAAATAAAAAAATGATTAAAATAAATATTTTTATCAGTTAATAAATAAAAAATAATATTTTTTATATTTTAACTTTTTTATTTTTTAAAAATAAAAAATAACTGATTTTTTATATATTTTATAAAAAAATTTTATATAATTATTTTTTAAAAATAATAAAATAAAAATCCTTCCGCCTTCTTACTTTTTTTTACTTCTTTTGTAAGGCAGTTTCACGTGTAAAGGGTTCACACACGTACGAGATTGAGGACCGCGTTTGGGGTTATACTCTATGGGCAAAGGTCGGTTCATCGTGAGTTAGGATTTCAAGGGAGAGTTCTCTATGTACCTGGCCTCTCTTCACTTCTCGGAGTGTCATAGCCTGGATCTCCGATCAGGTAATCTTACATGTCCCACCTAATTTTAACGTTATTTGTAGTGTCTTTGTGTTTCCAATTGGATCTTTCACGCTAAAACTCCTCGAGAGACATTTTCCGTCAATTTTCACCGTTTGAAACTCTACCCAGTATTTGTCTTTTTATTTTAACGTTTTCTGGGTTTGATTCTGCCTTGCCAACAACGGAGCGCATTCTCGGAGAATAGCAGATTGTTCAGCTGGCCTTCCCTCTCTGTGTGTATTATTTGTTATATGGGTTATTGTGCTCTCACACAAACGAAGTTTATTGCACGATTTTGTGCGTTGATGATAATAATGATGTGATATTGTGGATAATAATCACAAAAAGACATGTTTTTTTCTTTTTGAGTTAGTTTTGGAATAGGAAGGAAAATGGGTTTATCTATATATGTTGATACACTAGTGTATAAAATAACATTCGGTTTCGAAAAATGTAAGACAGGATACAAGTGAGAAATTTGAGAGCTTTCTTCGAAAATTTTCGGCCCGAATATTCTTTATATAACAGATATGTCTCTGGATTACGGACCCACGGTCTCAAACTAAAGCACTCGCCCATTTTCATGTATTGATTAATGCTTTCCCTTTTTCCTTTTATTTTCTGGAATCATGTAGACAACTCTAGAGAACGCATCTATGAGCAGTACAACTTTTGCAGTTGCATGCTAATTAAATATGCTATGCACTATATGGGAGTGCACGAGGCTGACAAGCAAGGTTGGCTGGGTTTATGTGGCCACCGCTGAATATATGAATTCCATTATAGTTTGCATTACTGTGATTAGTCTTTGCATTGGGTTTAGTCATACCATTATTGTAAACTTATTCAGAGAAATAGCATAATATTACATTACACTTTGAATCTCCAAAATTTGTCAACAAGTTAAAGTTTATCTTGATATGACAATATGGTTTTTTGCTTGTTTGCTGCAGTTCAAATGAGATGGCATCCTCACATAATGTTGAGTTGGAGGCGGCAAAGTTTCTGCACAAACTCATTCAAGATTCTAAAGATGAGCCAGCCAAGTTGGCCACTAAACTCTATGTGGTGTGTTCTGTTTTCTCTTAAATAAAATTCTGTACTTGCTTTTTTACTCCCTATATACAATTAATTTAATTACTTTTGTGTATTTCAGATACTGCAACATATGAAATCAAGTGGGAAGGAACATTCAATGCCATACCAAGTGATATCAAGGTAAATATATGCAACCTATCACTCAAACACATGCATATATAGTTATTCAATTATTGACCCCCTTTTTCCTTTTATTTTAATTTTGAAAACTAATCATGATACTTTTTTACAGACGAGAGTGTATTTAGATAATGAACTTGAGAATTTGATTCTGATTGACTTCATAAGGACACATGGTTGCCGATAAGGATCTCCAGTTATGATAATTAAGATATTAATTAGCACTGGTGTGCCTGTGATGGAAATTGAAATAATTGTAGGAAAGTCTTGTTCAGTTGCTTGTGAGGTTGGATGCACAATGATGATTTGTTGGGTTTTGGACCCCCTATTCAAACAAATAGTGAGGTGTCTGCTTTGAATAATTGGGCTTGAATTATGTGCATAATGCTTAGGGCTACTGTCCAAATGAATATCTTAATTAATTTTGCCAATGGATGGTAAAGTCAAATCTTACGGCATATTTGTGATTCGTCCTGTAGAGTAGACTATCTTGACATTTTTTTTTCCTTGTGGTGTCTTAATAGTTCTAGCAAAGGTTATAGCTTATCATTCTTTGCACTGGACCTTTATTGGGTTGTTAATGTATAACCTGCCCATCTTTCATTTTATGAATTTTGATTTTCCCCCTTCTGACTTGATCTTGTCTGTTATAGAGCCATGGAAACTGTGATCAATCATAATGGTCTTGATATTGAAGCGCTGAAATCATCACGTCTTCCTTTAACTGGTGGAGCTCAAATAGGTAGTTACGCAAGAGAGCATTTTGCAGAAATAATGTTAATCTTCTTGTATCAGAGGGTTTCATGTCATTATTTGTTTGTTTGTTTTTAATGTAGGATCTTCACAGGCAGTAGGTGTTGCAAAGGATTCTAGAGTGGGCTTGGCTGAAAATGAGATGTCCAAAATGGAACCATTTGCTTCTAGCCGGCCACCAGTTGCCCCAAGTAGTGGAGCAGCTGATTATTATCAGGGATCTATAGGTCAAAGGAGTAGTCAGTCTTTTGATCAAGGAAGTCCATCTAGTTTGGACTCAAGGTCTGCTAACTCACAGTCACAAGACAGACGTGATACTGCCAACTGGGAAAGACAGGTGAATCAAAAGGATGGTAAAAAATCTACCACCAAGAGGAAGAGGGGAGATACATCATCACCCATGGAACCACACGCTGACATTCCTTCTCAACTTGATCCCCGCAACACCGGTGTTAATGTGAGGAAGGGGAAAATGACCAAGGCTGAACCATCGGATGGTCTTCCAGTTAAAAGTGGTGAGCAGACTAACTTTAACATGGTTTCAAGTAGTATTTAAATGGAGCATTTTCTGGTAGCATGAGAACAATGCATAGACCCAACCAAGAAGGTCATCATTTATTGGAAAAACAAACAGAGTTGACAAAGATTGGCAATCCAATGCTTTGTGCTCCAAATTCAAAGTATTTAGAAGATATGGAAGTTTCCTCTGCACATATTGCTCCAGGGCAGCAACAAGGTGGTTCCTTAAACACGTGGGATTAAAGGTGTATGGAATCAAAATAAAGCTGGGTTACCTTTTGAAAAATCTCAGGTTCCCAGGTTTTCTTCTATTGTTGTTCCTGGTAATATGTTGGAAGAAATTCCAATGCAGCAGTTAATACCTCCATCCCTTGGATCAAGTAAGGGATTTGGAAATTTGCAAAACCTAAGTCATGATATAGCTTGATGAACCATGCTTCTGAGCATGAGGTTTGCAAAAAATCTGGAATATTTAAATAAAATATAGAAGTGGTGAATTTTGAAGAAAGAGTGTACACATAACCATAGTATCAGACATCTTTGCAGATAGTTATTTATTTAATATTTTTTCCAACTCTGGTTCTTATTTCAGTATTGGCTGTTCATAAATTATATTTGAGTGTTCTAACTCTGGATACTTTTTGCTTTGTTATGAATACTTCTGCAAATGTCAAATTATGAAAATAAGGACTTAGGGAAATATCGGTTCTAGTTTGATTTAGATTTATCAAGAAAGAAACAAAATTTTGGAATTTCTTCATACAAGTATTAATGAAAACAATTTTCTGCTGAATTTCAGGTGTTTATGGTAAGGCTCATGGAGGGATGACAGTTGGTACTACTGCATATCCAATGACAGAACCGGTCTTCTCAAATTCAATGCAGTATAGTGGTGCACTTGAGCATGATGGAGGAAGCACAGCTACTTTAGCTGATGCACATAAAGTAGCACAGGTACTTCCTGTTTATTACGATGGGGAAGTTCAGTAACTTTAATTGATTTGCATAAAATATCTCTTGTTTTGTTCATTTCCCATGAAATGCATAAGTTGTGCCTGTTCACTTGGTTTTATCACCTAGCCAGGAATCCCTGTTGGAGGCTAATTTTATATAAGAGATCTGTACTGTTACAGTTGTTTGGCTGATGGGGGTGCTTCTTCTAGATCCTTATTAAATTAGAAGAAAGTATTAGAAAAGGGGGAAAAAAGGAAGAAAGTGGCTTGGACTTTGACGATGGTCACACAAATGTGTCCTTGTAGAATTTGAAATGGTTATTGGACAATGTGTTTAGAACTATAGGGCTGGTTGGTTTTATGTAGTGTTTTTGACCCCCCATAAAATGATGTGAATTTTGTTGTACTTCTATAGATTAGAGTCAGTTATATTGCCTTTTTCCAGAAGTTACGATCCAGAGATTTTTTTTTTTTTGATAAAAAAGAATCTATTAAGACAAAAAAGGTACAAACAGTTAGGATTAGAAATATTCCCAAAGAAGAAAAGAAAAGAAAAAACATCAAAGGATGAAGAATATCTGCTCAAAAGAGCAAACTGGTCCCTTTGCATTAGACAATGGAACTCCCTTAAAAAAACCCATGAGCTGAAACCACAAAGAGGCTTAGAAAACATGTTTACTCCCCAAAAAAGGTGAAGGAAGAAACTGCTGAGGGAAAATTTTGGCATGTCTCTACATCCAGATGCCCCAAACACCAGCCAAAAGAGCACAATTCCAAAGCACCTTATGGTTTATTCTCCTTACCCCCAAAACCTCAAAAGCGGATATAGTAGGCGATACTGCGAAGAGCTCAACCTCTCAAGAGGTTGAGATTTTTTGTAGTTAGATGCACTTTGAGAGTCATCCCTTCATAATTCATATGTTGAATTATAAATTAAAAAATATGGTGAGAATCTCAAGGTACATCTAACTGTGAGAGAAAAGACCTTCAAATTTGGTGTACCAATCTAATACTCTCCAAACAGCTTAGTCCACGACTGCCAAGCTACCTTACAATGCAAGAAAATATGGCTATTTGTTTCAGAGCATTTATGACACATAACACAAATGCCAGGGGAATGTGCCTTGTGAGGCCTATCCAGAGAAGTATTAGTATGGACAACATTTATTAATACTGTTACACATAATAAGGCCTTTGTTTTCCTTTTCCTATTTTTCTGGAGAGGGGTGTTCTTTTGCTCCCATTCCCCCCTCTATGGGGAAGTGTTGCGGCTATGTAATATGTATAGTTCAATAAAACTAATTTAGCCATATTAGCCTTTTCTGTTTTGGCCACTTTTTGAATGAAGTACAGTGGATATTTGCTTCTAACTGGGAGGGAGCATCTAATCCTAATTGTTTGGAAACCTGTGATGAATTCGGAAGAGAGGCAACTCTAACTTCCATTTCTTATTATGCTCTACTTTTTGCTTCTCGGTTTGTCTTTAAGCTTTTTCTTGCTTTGTACAATCTCATCTAATTCTGATTGACTTGGTGTGGCACTTTGATGATTATAGGTAGTTAATATTCTAGGTGTGGTTTAGTGGTGAGGGGTTTGGGTAGTTTGCAAAATTTTTTTTTGTGTAATGTGACTTCATGACATGTATATGAGTCTACTATTGCTTGACCAGATCATTTAATTGACAGGTTGGCAGGCAAAACAGTGCCTCGGAAATGACTATGCTTAGACAAGGTGGTCCTCCCAGAGATACAGGAAAATCCCCTGTTTCTTCTGCACCTGTATCATCTGCCACACCATTCAAAGAACAACAGTTAAAACAGCTTCGAGCTCAGTGCCTTGTTTTTCTAGCATTTAGGTAGATAGTTATGCTACCGCCTGTTAGTTATGAGACGAATTATCTTTTGAGTTGTTTTTTCAAATATTGTTGTTTACTGTGCAGAAATGGTTTGGCACCAAAGAAATTACATCTTGACATTGCACTGGGAAACACCTTTTCTAGAGAAGGTGACTAATTTTTAATTTATTTTATTTTTTCTGTTTTAGTTTATGTATTAAAGGTCTTCACTGACTAACTGGTGAGCAATGAGGTGGCAATACAGATAGTTCTCGCAAAGAACTGATTGACCACAAAGGGAAATCACAATCTTCAAATGAACCCAGTAATACATCTGGGATGATGATGCCATTTGGAGGACTGAATAATGTGAGACTAACTGATAAAAACCCTTCAGGGTCCTCTTCTGTGGGAAAAATTCTGGAGGCTGACTCATATTCAAAGGGAACTGAGAGCCCAAGAATGATGGAGGACAAAGGCAACCTGCATTCTGATGTCCATGCACTTGCAGAAGAAAGGAAACATCCCCTAGCCACAAAGGCAGAGGTTGAAAGACAAATTCAAGAAAGAGTGGCTGCACAAGCTTCTTCAAACACAATATTTCAGCAGCAAGATTCTATGAACACTAGGGGTGCTTTAGTTGTTAATAGCAATTTGGATGATGTCGACAATGGTAATCTGCAGGTTGGAAGGTCTAACCAGCCCTCTTCTGTCATGGGCCTGAATAAGCTAGTGAATCCTGAGATCAGTAACTGGACTGGATTTGTCGGTCATAATGAGGCTCTAAAGGGACCCCCACAGGTCTCTGCTGTTCAGCATGAGTTGCCTATGGAACGAAGAGAGAATATTCCTAGTCAGTTTCAAAATATTGGTAATAGTGGTGGATCCCGGACTCACAATTCTATTAATAACTTGACTTCTTATTCCTTAAAAGAGCACTGGAAACCTGCTCCAGGAACTGATAATGATCCTCAGGGAGTGGCCATGTTCAAGGATGTAAATGTAATGACCAAACATGTTTCTACGGGTGAGAACCCCACTCAATAAAACTGTGTCCTTGCAATCAGTTTCTTTGATGGTTAGGCCTGCATTACCTCTAATTCATATATCTCATTAGTTTCTGATATTGAAAAGTGATTACTTGCAGATGCGTTTAAAACAGTTGCAGTTGATGATGCATCAAGACATGGCATCCCTTTTGCTGCAGAGCAAGAAGGGAATGAGAGGTTGGTATCAGCTGATATGCCAGCATCTCCGAAATATACAATGTCAGAGAGATGGATTATGGATCAGCAGAAGAAGAGGCATCTACATGAGCAAAATTGGGTACAAAAACAGCAGAAAACAAGGCAAAAAATTGTTACATGTTTTAATAAGCTAAAGGTTTGTTGTAACTTTTTTTTTTTTTTAGTTTAATACTTGATATGTTCTCCATGTGTTTGATTTATTTGTGCACTGCGACACACACACATGGTATGTGGTTTGATGATGATTTAATGTTGTTTATTTCTCATGGCCTGTGCTTAAATACTTCTGATGTAGGAAAATGTGAGCTCATCCGAAGATATATCTGCGAAGACAAAAAGTGTCATAGAGCTGAAAAAACTTCAACTATTAGACCTCCAACGTCGTCTCCGCTGGTATTTTCTTTTCTTCTTATATTGAAGACTTTAGTTATCTGATCAGTTTAACAGCATATTTTTTCTTTGTTGGCAGTGAGTTCCTGAATGACTTTTTCAAACCGATTACATCTGAGATGGAACATTTGAAATCAGTTAAGAAACATAGGCATGGTAGGAGGGTTAAACAACTGGAAAAGTTTGAGCAGAAAATGAAGGAAGAGCGTCAGAAGAGAATTCGCGAGAGGCAGAAGGAGTTTTTCAGTGAGATAGAAGTTCACAAGTATGTGCTCCTGTGGTCCTGTTTCTCCATATTTTTTTCCAGTTTTGATGCATTGTAGTAGATAGCTAGAGACATGTCAGATGAACCTTTATTTGTTTGTGTTTTATTCCCATTCTTCTCTCAGTAACTTCCTTATTACTTGAATTTTAGGGAAAGGCTAGATGATGCATTCAAAATCAAGAGGGAACGGTGGAAGGGTATCAATAGATATGTAAAAGAGTTCCATAAAAGAAAAGAACGAATTCATCGTGAGAAGATTGATAGAATCCAGCGGGAAAAGATTAATTTGTTGAAAATAAATGATGTGGAGGGCTACCTACGTATGGTGCAGGTTGGTTTATCTGCTTACTAGATATAAATAGATGCCACTTGTATCGAAGTGTTCATACCTAATAGATTTGCCTAATATCATTTTATATGATTGCATTAGGATGCAAAATCAGATCGCGTGAAGCAACTTCTCAAAGAGACTGAGAAGTATCTTCAAAAGCTTGGATCCAAACTTCAGGAAGCAAAGACTGCAGCAGGACGTTTTGAGCATGATGTCAATGAGGCAGGAAGTGGCAGTTTTTTTGAGAAAAATGAAATAACTATTGAAAATGAGGATGAAAGTGATCAGGCAAAGGCAAGTTTTCCCCACCTCCCTCTTTCTTAAGTTTATATCTTGAACGTATAACTTATTTGTGATTTTGTTCCAATTTTGTTTTACAGCACTATCTGGAAAGCAATGAGAAGTATTATATGATGGCCCACAGGTATTATTTCTGCATTTGTATTTTCCTTAAATATTGGTTTTCTCGCTACTTTGAATTGCTATATTTATACTCTTTGCTAATAACTACATGCACAGGAACTGGGTTGGGGACTGGGGAGTTCTATTTATTTAATTATTTATTCTACAAAAATTCTAAAATATGTCTTTCTGAAATGACATTCACATTCAAGGTCTATTGAGTGTACTAATTTGTAAATCTCTTCTAGAAATTTCTGCTAGATTGAGTAATCCTCTTGCACCATTGTAAGCTAAATTTCTTTGTGCAGTATAAAGGAAAGCATTGCCGAGCAGCCATCTTGTCTGCATGGCGGCAAATTGAGGGAGTAAGTGAAATTTCCACCTTTATGTATTGTCTCTAGTTTTAATAGATATATTTGTGTGTATTTTTCCATGGGGATCAAAGTCTGGTTGCATTTAGTTGAGCAATGGGAATACCGTATTGTTGTAGTCTTATTATTATTTGTATGATCATTGGCTCAGTTGGGGGTGTTCTTCTCACTGTATGTTCTTTTTGATATATTTTTTTTTATTATTCTTTTTTGACAAGCAAGGAGTTTGGGTTTGCATTCCTTGTAATTGCAAATTTTGTCCTTTAGGTATCAAATGAATGGCCTGAGGTGGCTGGTTTCACTATACAACAATCATTTGAATGGAATCCTTGCTGATGAAATGGGACTGGGTAAAACTGTTCAGGTATGACTCAGTTCTGTTCTTGTGAGAAATTTAATACATGGAGATAGGTCCCTATTTTGTTCCGTTTTGTCTAATTTTTATTGTGTTTAAAATTAATTTGAGTCTTCCTACCTGCTAGATAATTTTTCTTTTGTTAGATTTTTCTGATTCTGTGAAAGTGCAGGGCCAAAATTACGTTCACTCCCAAGTGGCAGTTTCTACTTTTTGTCACACTGGGATGAATGTGGTTATTGCACCATAAATGTGGTTCTGGCCACGTAACCAAACATGCACTTGGTGTGCTATGCTTATTGATAATGGGAGCATATTTTGTATTAAATAATCTAAAGAGCTTTTAATCTACGAAATCCTGACGGCCTTTCGTTTTTCCAGGTTATTGCTTTAATTTGCTACCTGATGGAAACCAAAAATGATAGAGGACCTTTTCTTGTGGTTGTTCCCTCTTCAGTTCTACCTGGTTGGGAGTCAGAAATAAACTTTTGGGCTCCTAGTGTTCTTAAAATTGTCTATGCTGGACCACCAGAGGAGCGGCGTCGGTTATTCAAGTAATGGACATAAATACTGGCTTCTTGTCTGTTTGAAACTTATGTCTTGGTGTATGATTCTTAACTTTTGTTTCATATTGTAGGGAAAGGATTGTTCACCAGAAATTCAATGTCCTTTTGACAACGTATGAGTATCTGATGAACAAGCATGATAGACCCAAGCTGTGCAAATTACATTGGCACTATATAATAATTGATGAAGGCCACCGCATAAAGAATGCTTCTTGCAAGTTGAATGCGGACTTGAAACACTATCAGAGCTCTCATAGATTGTTGTTAACTGGAACACCCTTGCAGGTTAGTTTTTTTTCCTTCTTTCCTTTTTTTGTGGTTTTGGCTACTGGTTTACTTTGGATCTCTGCTTTTTGAACCTTTTTTTAGATTTTTTTTTAAGTATATACTCTTATTTGTTCTTTCTATGAATGACATGGAAGGTTCTGCTCAACCCTCGTTGGAGGCTCTGCTGACTCCTGCTTTGTCTTTGCTTTACTTTTTACCCTTATTTCCATGATAATGATGTTGTATTCATGCTATTCTCATATGCAGAACAATCTTGAGGAATTGTGGGCACTACTTAACTTCTTGTTACCTAACATATTCAATTCATCAGAGGACTTCTCTCAATGGTTCAATAAACCATTTCGGAGTAATGGGGATAATTCACCTGATGAAGTGAGCTTTTGATTTTTTTTTTTTTTTAATATATTGATGTTACACAGAATTCAACTGTAACTTTCACCTCATGGATTTTTATATGCTTACTGTGTTGTTTGCTTTTTGTAACAAGGCCTTACTGTCTGAGGAGGAGAATCTCTTGATCATAAACCGTCTGCATCAAGTTCTGAGGCCATTTGTACTTCGGAGGTTAAAACATAAGGTCCATAATACTGTACTTCAAGCTCATTAATCATAGTTTTCACCGTCCTTTAGAGTTTTCTGTACTATGACTGCAGTTCATTTATTGCTATTGATTGGCAAAGCAATAATTAATTGCTATTATGATAATATATACCTAATTCTGCATATATTATGTCTTCGTTATTTTTTGGTTGAGTTTTTTTAATATTTTCATCCATGCGTACTCGCTAAAAGTTATGTTTTAGAGGGGAAAATAGAGCTTTCTCTTGGTCTAAGAGACCAAGACACATACTTGCTTCGGCAATAACATTCTTGCTGCTCAAATATTGCAGTAGGCACCACAAAACTGAACTTTAAATAATGTGTTGTCTAAGAGTTATGCTAGAGTTTTGATGATAAATGTCCCATATAGTATAGAATTGATATTCAGCATGATTAAGGGTGGGGTGTATTTATATGATAGACAAGCTATAAACTTATATTCATGTCATCTGCTGCATTGCCTTGCTTGATTTGCTAACTTACGAGGACTTAGAAATATAATTTTTGACAACTGAAATTTTCCTAGTGTACCTTGCAGATATTATATCTGAAAGTCATTATAATGTGTTAATTATCTTGCATTTCCAACTTATTGTAGGTTGAAAATGAGCTGCCTGAAAAGATCGAGAGACTTATAAGATGTGAGGCTTCGGCATATCAAAAGCTTTTGATGAAGAGGGTGGAAGAAAATCTTGGTTCTATAGGCAGTTCAAAGGTGTCCTTTCGAGTCCTTTGTGTTCTGTGTTGAATGATTTGTTTCTTTATCTTTTGATAGTGGAAACGAGAATTTATTTCCCCCTTCTTTTCCTTTTAGACAAAAGAGCTTCTCTGTAAACATAAAAATATATATAAATTACTGTTTGGTGGTCTAATTTGAAGCTTCAATTGTTAGGCTCGATCCGTACACAACTCTGTCATGGAGCTTCGTAATATATGCAATCATCCATATCTCAGCCAGCTTCATGCAGAGGAGGTAAGTTTATATATCACTTAGAAAATGGAAATGTTGAGATTTAAAATAAATAAATTATTTTTAACGTGAAACTAAAAGATTGAAGAACATTTGGTGTTCTTTGAAGTAGTTGTCTTCAAGCATTTCCTTAATATTGTTCCGAAAAATCTGAAAAAGAAAGAAAATTCCTACAGATTATTTTTAAAAGTGTGTCCTCAAAAGGTTTGCCTTTTAGTTTCTGACTTCTATAATGCAGAAAGTAAAGAGCTCTTTGCATAGGCTATAACTTGTACTTTGTAAGATGGGTTTATTCAGTCTCTTTGAGATACTTTTTTTCCCTCCATCTATTTGTAAACTTGGTCAAGGATCATGTGATTCTCTATCTTTTGTTGTATGCCTCACAGCTTTTGCCTTTTCTAGGTGGATAACTTTATACCTAGGCATTATCTGCCACCGATTGTAAGACTTTGTGGGAAGCTTGAGATGTTGGACCGATTATTACCAAAGTTGAAGGCGACAGACCATCGGGTATGAAAGATTCCATATAACTAACCACTACAGTTAACTTCTTACCTATAGTATTGTCACTAGCTGTAATTACTATGAAGAATGAAATTTAGTTATACTTTTTTACTTGCTTCTTGTTCTTCAAGATTCTGGTGAGTAGTTGGCTAGCCGCCACTTCAGATGCTTAATTCGTTTGACATTTTCTTTTTTCATTTCTAAAGCTATGCAACTTCATTGGTTTTTCACTTACTGAAGTTCTTATTTTACAGTTTATTTTGGACATTTTATTTATAGTGTTTGAAATCATACTATCAATGCTTCTACAGGTTCTTTTCTTTTCGACAATGACTAGGCTTCTTGATGTTATGGAGGAATACTTAACACTAAAACAGTATCGTTACCTCCGGTTGGATGGGCATACATCTGGAAGTGATCGTGGTGCCCTCATTGACAAGTTTAACCAACCTGGTTCTCCATATTTTATATTCTTGCTTAGGTAATTCTGATGTTTAATAGAGTACTCGTTTGGCCGTTAAATATGCAATGGGGGTAAGAAAGAAAAATCTTCACGTGTAGGTTTCTAATTAGTTATTAGGAAATTTAGTTGCATTTCCTGCTTGGCATCTGTTTTAAGCATCAGTTGGCAAACCTAGAGGGATGGCCCAAATCTCATTCTGTGGTTAGAAATACAAGAAAAAATTATATCTTTTCATGTTATAGCTTTGATCGACTCACGCATTTGTGGATGTAAGCTATCTCTAACTTGTTTCATGCACATGCGCACTGACAAACAAACACATGCGCACTGACAAACATGCGCACTGACAAACAAACACATGCATATACTCCCCTCATATTAATATCTAAAACCAATTGAAGATTAATGAATGCAAGATTTAGTATGCAATGACCCTAAAAGCTGATGAGCATGCTTGCCCAAACTGAGATCTGAAATCCAAATAAAAAAATGTTACTTTAGGTTGTTGATGATATACATAGATAAAGCTGACTATAGATACTGATCCATTATTATACCAGTTAGAGTTGAAGAAATATAAGAAAACTACTAGAACTCAGTGAGCACAGCCAGTCTAAGTCTGAACATGGACATTATTGAGATGCACCTGTAGTAAAAAATGTAGTAACTTCTCCTAGATCAGCAGTTTCCTAACTTTAAAGAGCATAAGTGGTGACTGATACAGCTTATGGATGATGATGAAAGACAATGTCCCACAATAACTTGGAAACAATTGGATTCAAGTTTCTTTCTGAGGATGAAAATTTATACATAGAATCTTTCCTTGTATTCTTGTATTTTTTTACAGAAGTCATTTTTGAAATGGTGTTTGGCAAAATCTGTTTTTTCCCCAACTTTCCTTTGTTTGGATATACTTCTGTGAAGATTACAAATTGTGTCCTAATCTTTTTCAAGTTCTTGTATATTTTCATGTCTTATTAGCTTTAGTTTTGCTGACATGTATTTATGTGGTATAAGCATTCGAGCTGGTGGTGTTGGAGTAAATCTTCAAGCTGCTGACACAGTGATCATATTTGACACTGACTGGAATCCACAGGCAATAAGATTTCTATTATATTATTTTGAATTGGTTAGCTTTTGTTGCATGATGTTCTTTAGTCTTATTTGTTGGTGTATTGTCAGGTTGATCTTCAAGCACAGGCAAGGGCTCATAGAATTGGTCAAAAGAGGGATGTTCTAGTTCTTCGCTTTGAAACAGTTAGTATTTTTTCCCTTTGATTTATGTTAGGCGCCAATTATATATTAACAAAGAATCAATTTTCAATCTTGTACTTTATTTCCGGGATTATTATTTGATATATTTGAAGAATGCTGTATTTAGTATTTACAGCCACGTGAATCTTGGAATTTTAGGGAAGGTCTACTTTGGATGCCTGGTTGTAAATATCACAACCTCAAGATTTTAAAACAATCTGGCTTATTGAAGATGGTTATACTCCTTTCCAAACTGAAACTTGAAAATTGTGTAAATACTCAAGTTTCATGTCTCATAAGATGTAGTTTGGTTCTGTGAATGGTTTCTTTAAAAGAGTTTCCCTGTCTTGCATTCAGAGAGATTGGCCATCTTTTTTGCATTCTTAAACTGCTTAGGCTTAGAGTTTTCTTTTAGTTTCTCTGTTTAGAAGGATATCATATCCTCCTGTGTCATTGTATTTTTCTTCATCCTTTCTAACAAAATTTCTTCGTTTATTAGCAAAAAAAAAGTGTTGTAGAACCAAATTCATGCCATGTAGGATGGTGATCAGAATCTGGAATATGCTTGATAGACTGTGTAGAAATTCTAAATTTTAATGGTTTTCTATCTATCTATCTCTTTACTAACTATCTATTAGTTTAATAATGGAATTAGAAGCAATCAGTTATAATTGAAACAGAATTTTATACTGTTGTGGTGTATGTATCATTTAGTGGGGGAAAGCTTAAGGTGAGTGCCACAAATTAATGGGCGAACTGTTTAATTGGTATTGTCTTAACTAGGAGCAGCTGGATACATATCTTACTGCATTTTTGGTTCTCTTAGCATTGCGCTTACTTAAATACAATTTTATGGATATGTAGAAAATCCACATATTATCTTGCTCTATTTTGTGCTTGTGCTATTTTTTTTTGGAGGGGGCATCATCCTTGGCATGCTTCCTACTTGTTCATTTCTTAGGTAAATATTCTAGAAAATGACATGATTTTGAAATGATGTTGATGATATCGTTTTAAGTATTGCAAGTATGATTAATCATCTTAATGTCTTTTTTTGGAGGTTATTTTAAATCTGACCACCATGGGTATCTAGATTTTTTTAGTTAGGGGTTGATAATTGAGTTTATTTTATGTGGGAGAGAAACATATTTATTCATTTGCCTGGCTTTGGAATGCTGGAATATTATCTTTTTGGTTTGTTTGATTGCATTGTAAAAAGACTTTGCTTGGATTAAATTAATTTTATTTTTTAGATATACATATCAAAACCATACCTGGTTTTGTTCTAACAGCTTAAGATTTTGAGTTGAATTGGTTATTGACATGGTATTCGAGTTTGTATGACCAAGAGGTCAGGAGTTTGATCCTTGTTGCTCCATTCTTCAAAATTCAATCTAATTTCTGCACATGTTATGGTGGGCCTGTGCTTTTTGTCCATACTTCAATCTTAAAGGGCATTCACATGAGGGGATATGTTAGAGATGTATATCAAAACCATCTTGGTTCTTCTCATAACGGCTTAAGCTTTTGGGTTGAATTGGTTATTGACAGTCTCTATCAATCTATCTATCTATTGACAGAATAATACTTTGAATGTTATGCCATTCAATTTTGGATTATCATGATTCCTATTTTTTCTTTGGTATGTTATTTGTTGCATTGGCACATGTTTGCTAAAGTAATTTCCTATATAATAAGGTTCAAACTGTTGAAGAACAAGTCAGAGCTGCAGCTGAGCACAAACTAGGTGTTGCTAATCAGAGCATTACTGCTGGTTTTTTTGACAACAATACAAGGTTGGTATGATATTTATTTACCTTCTGTTCATCACAAAGTTTTTCAGTCAGTTCTTAATGTTTTTTGCCCATGGTTTATCTTAGTGCTGAAGATCGAAGAGAATACTTGGAGTCACTACTGCGTGAGTCTAAGAAAGAGGAAGCTGCACCCGTTTTGGATGATGATGCTCTAAATGATATCTTAGCCCGCAGGTACATATTTTCTGGGCGCTTTCACAATCTGGCTATCTATCCATGGCTTGATTCTTCTGGTTTGTTCTATGAGGAATTGGGTTGTAGGAGTTTCTCTTTCTACTTTAGCTTACAAGTGAATGTGCCTGTGTTTGAGAAGGATTATTTGGTGGGTGTGGCTGGAGTGAATGGAAATTCTTGAAATACCAGTCTTTACCACCCCAATATATTTTTTGGCGTAAACATATGGGGATGACTTTATTACAGAACGGGGTTGATGAATGGGGACAAACGAAGTTGTGACAAGAGAATATGGTTTAAGGGTTTTAGTCTTAGAAAACCTCTCACATCTGAAATTATATTAAGAATACTCAACACAATAAGTCCTAAAGGCCTATTTGTACTAGGAAAAACCTTCCTAATAAGCTTAGGAAACAGTCCTAATAAAACCAGGAAACACTACTAATAAAATTAGGTAATAAAATACAATTCATAATGAACTTGACCAGTAAATAGTGCATAGAAATCATTCTAGACGGTTCTTAACCGATAGAATACCCTACTAATTCAAATTTAATTACCCCAAAACTACCAAAAATAGCTAAACAGAATGCCTAAATATAATCCCTACGGAAAGGTCATGAAAAATCAAAACGTATTAATCAACCCCTTTCTGTCCTGCATAATGTCTCATTTGTATCAGGGTTGGGGAAAATGGGAGGAAAGCAAACTGGAGTTGATCCACTCCCAGTAATGGGGCCCCTTCTTAATGTATTTGTCATTTGAACATTTCTCCCTGTTCTCCTTTGCTGATTTAGGTCATAAATTGCCATGTTGTTGCTCTCTGTGCTAGGTGTTAGTATGTTGGCCTTGAATGTTGGGGGTCTTCTAATATCATAAGTGTTGCTCCAATTGATTCTGTTACTGCATTTATAGCATGATTTTTATTTCCTGTGAATATTGAAAATAAAATCATCTTTACAATTTTCTATAAAAAAAAAAATCATCTTTACAAATTTCAACGACCCTATAATGCAGTTTTTTTCCACTTAGACCCTCTTTCCACCCTAATCCTGTGTCAAAGAACATTATATAAGAAAAAAATTTAACAGAAATCTTACGTCTTTCTTGGCAGTGAAACGGAGCTAGATGTATTTGAGGCAGTTGACAAAAGAAGGCAGCAAGATGAGATGGTATGCTATTAAGTATTTTCTTGGGATTTGTGTCTATGGTATTTGTTCTGGAGTATCTTACTGGAGCTCCCAAAAAAAATTTATTGTAGGCTATATGGAAGAAACTGTTACTTGGGCAGGCTAATGATGGTTCTGAGCTTATTCCTCCCCTTCCTTCTCGTCTTGTAACTGATGATGACCTGAAAATTTTCTATAAAGCAATGAAGATATCTGATGTGCCTAAGGGTGTGGTAGCATCTAATGGAGTTAAGCGGAAGAGTGAATATCTTGGTGGCCTTGATACTCAACATTATGGCAGGGGAAAACGTACAAGAGAGGTTTGTATATTATATATGATTCTTTTGGGTTCTGAGTATTCCTTGCCTGCTCTTTGTATAACTATGCTTTACATGAATATACCTTTATATATTTATATGTATGTTAGTATGTATGCCTGAGCTGTTCCCAGGGCGTACATGGTTTTATACTACTGATGTAAACAACTTTACCCCTTGGTCTCTTCGTAAGTAAAAATGATGCTTTGTTTTTTGGCCATAGTACAAGTGATGTTCAAAAAGCAGATAAATGGAAAAAAGATCAAAGATTGAATATGTACATCCTTGTGTGTTCAGTATGGTATTTTGTCTAAATGCTTACAAACTTGTACATGATTGTTATAGGTACGGTCGTATGAAGAGCAATGGACTGAGGAAGAGTTTGAGAAGATGTGTCAGGTTGAATCTCCAGAATCACCCAAAGTAAAAGAGGAAGTGGTAGAAACAAGTTGTGCAACAAATGCTTCCAGCTCTTTTGCAGCTACTTCTAACATAGAATCTGCAGCTACTTCTAACATAGAATCTGCAGCCATCACTCCAGTGGTCCCAACACTGCCCTCTGTGGAGAGTTTGCCAGTACAGCAATCCAAAGAGATAACCCCACCAGCTAAACGTGGCCGTGGAAGGCCAAAAAGAATAACATCGGATAAGTCACCAGCTGCAGTCGTCCCTCTGACACCTTCTGCATCGGGTGAAGTGGACATGCATTTACAGAAAGCAGCTTTATCTGGGCCTTTAACATCATCCACTCCTGATTCTTTTGCTCAGTCTGCTGAAGTTGTAGGTACAATAGGACCTGTGCAGCAGTCTGATTCAGGTGTTGCTCCTAGCTCACAGGCTGCTGTTCCTTTATCTACTGTTGCATCCAATTCTCAATCTACTGCAAGTTCTATTTCTGTATCTATACAAGCAAGAGGACAAGGACGGAAAACTCAAAATGGAGGGGAAACACCAAGGCGTAGAGGGAAGAAGCAGGGTGTGGCGTCACCTCCTATCCCTGGTGGATCTGTTGGTCCTGATTTGAAGGTGAATGAGCAATTAGAAGATAAATCCATGAATCCATCTGCAGTTCAAGCTACCTACCAGAGCGGCACCGTTTCTGGCACTTCTACAGTACACCATACAAATACTGTATCAGCTTCTGCTTCAAACAGTGGAAAGGATCACCATTTGGGTGTTGGGATTGCCTTGAATTCTCAGTTATCCCCTCCTTTGTCCTCTGTTACTCCTGTGCCTCAAACTGCTCCTACTTGCTCCACTGTTCCTATACAAAGTAAGGGGCAAAATCGGAAGTCACAAAATGTAGCAGGAGCTTCCAGGCGCAGGGGAAAGAAACAGGCATCAATATCATCTGCTATTCCAGATATATCAGGTCATCAGGATTTGCATCTAAATTCTAGCATACAGGTTTCATCAGGCAGTGTGTTGGGTGATAAAGCCACTGATGTAAAAAGCTTGCAAGAGAATGATGTTCAAGAATCAAAACATGTTCTGCAGGAGCAGGCATCACAGAACCCTAGTGATTGGGATATAAAAGCAACAGAAAAATCAGATGATTTAACCAAGCAGACAGTGATCTCGTCATCAACTCATGATTGTACTACCAAAGCTCCAGGTGAATATATAGTGTATTTCAATATTGAAATTTTAACATCTATATTAGGAAAGACCTAGGACGTAATTTAAGGAACTCCTTGTGCAGGGCCAGATTTGGAGGAGGTTCAGATTCCCAATGTTCATGATTTTGCTTCAGTGGCAAAGGAGAGTGCTTTTGAAATCTCTTCATCCAAGAAAAAAATTAGCGAGAATTCAGAGAACGAAACTGTCTTTGTCCCAACTTTACCTGTTACTGAGGTGACAAAGGACCAGATTACAGAGGGCAAAGCGGTAGAAGCTTCAAAAACTGTCCCTTCAATTATTGGTCCTCCAACCAATTCCATGCCTGGTAGTGCAACTATGGAAAGCATTGGTAAGTCTTTAGATCATATGGGTGTGAAGGTTGTTCCCAGTGTCCCATTAAGCATTTCTTGTCCTTCCACCCTGGGCTCTGAGGCTACTCATCCTTGCCCATCTGAATCTTTACCAGCCAAAAGACAAGGTCGTAAAGCTCAAAACAGAGTGGAGCCACCACGGCGTAGGGGGAAAAGACCAGCTTCGGCATTACCCGTTGTTCTTGATGCTCATGCTGGTCAGGATCCTAAACTGAGTCAGCATTCCCATAATTCTTCTGAGGATTCATTGACGGGTAATGCCACTACCTTAGGTAAGCAAGGAGGTGAGGTCCAGGAACGGACAAATGCTACTCAAGCTCAAGTATTCCAGATCCATTTGCCTAGTGGTGCAGCTGTTCATGATTCAAAAAGAAAAGAGAGAGCCACCAATTCAGCCCTAAATAAGCAGCAGAAAGGTGCATCAATAAAGACCGATAGTGCTCCTGGATCCTCAGATAAGGTTGCTGCTTTTGGCCGAATTCAGAATGTTAATGATGTTGCTCGAGTGATGAAGGAAGTTTTCTCTGGAACTTGCTTGGCGAAGCCTAAAGCACATGATTCTGTTGGGAGTGAAGATAGGAATACCCCTATCGTACATGTAACAACTAAAACTGCAGTGGAATCATTGAATAGCCAGAGTTTGGAGGATAAATCTCATTCTGATATACCAACTGCTGGAGCAGCATGTCTAATTTCAGCCCTTTCAGTGAACGAGGATGAAAAACAATCAGAGGAGATATCCAGTAATCAGAATCCTGAGGGTAAAGCAAATTCAGATATAGCAACTACTGGAACAGTGTGTCTGACTTCAGCTGTTTCAGTGAATGGAAATGAAAAACAACCTGGGACTACATCTGATTCAATAGTAGTTTTGAATGAGACGCTGACTAATGTTAGTGAGCCTGGAACCAGTGTCAGTGGTGGTGGTGTTAAAGAAAAGGAAGAGCAGACACAAGATTGTATTGAAACCTCAACCGCTCAGAGTGAGATGGAGGCTCTACGTACAAGTCCACTTAATACTGCCCATGAGACTGGTGGATCTTCTGAGAATCTTCCTACTGGTGATGGGTCTTCATTAGAGAAGTCTTCAAGCTCCTCTCCCCTTGACATTGGTGGCACTGAATGCCCTTCGATTCCCTTGAAAACTGACCATTGTAGTAATAATCCTGATTCTGGTCAGGATGATACCTTCAATCTGGGTCATTCAGCCACAACAGAACCTTCTGGTATCACTGAGAGTACTTCTGATAAAAAATTGGGGTCTTGTGCTGAGTATCCTTCAAAATCTTCACCTCTTACTTCTTGTCGTGATGGCTCTGGGTTATTGATGAATTGTGAAATTGTGGGTGATCAACCTGATGTGACCCCATCTAGTCCTGCAACGACTCCTCATTCAAGGACAATGGTAGTTTCTAGTATGACTGAACCTGCTGATATTAATTCTGAAAAGGAAATTGAGTATCCGTTACAAGCTTCTGCTGAACTTTCTCTTGATGGGTCCAAAATTTCTACATCAGCCGACTTAGATAGTAATAATACTGCAGAGCATCCAATCATTAGCTTGGATACTGCCCCTTCAGGTTTGCTGGAGCCCGTGATTCAGATTAGGATTGAAAATAATTCTCAAAATGCATTAGAACGACAGAGCTCAGAATCACCTGAAATGGAAGGCCTTGGGATCCCTAAACCTGTTCTTGCAGACCAGCAGCATTCAGGTCTTGATAATTTTGATCGGGATAATTCTCAGAAGTTGGGAGAATCTTCAGTGCAATCTGAAACTACCAAATGCTCTTTTGACACCACTGTGGAGGGACCATCGAGCTTTCAGAAAGTCATCATTGCAGAAGCTGCTTGTTTACCAGTCACTACTACTTCAACTTTGCATGAGACTCCACTTCTCGAGGGCCTCTCAGAATCCGTATGTGAGGAAAGAAGGGGCGAAGGGGATTCCGTATGTGAAGAGTTGCAGTCAGTTGTTGCTAATCCTACCAATAGTGACATGGAAATAGACCCATCAGACAGTAACAGAATTAATGTTCCTCAGGTTGGTGAGCTTGTGCCTGAGAATACATCTTCAAGGATAAATATTTCTTCTTCCTCAGCAATCGAGGAAGAAAAATTCAACAACCATTCACATGAGGATCCTGTTGATAGGTCAGTGGTGTCAGAACCTTTTGGGTCAGAAGCTGTAGTGAATAATTCTGTGGGTGTTTCTCAGATTGGTGATCTTGTAGAGGAAATTATATCTGACACTGCAGTTCTGTCCTCATCATCCTTGGTGAAAGAGGAAAACAGAGGATCATCTGAAACAAGTCTAATTAAGGGTTCTGAACCTCTGGAAGAGTCTATGGATAAGGGTGTGGGCAACACCTGTGTGGACCTGCAGGAAGCAAAAGCTGCTAAAGCAGAAACTGATGTTCAGATGGACTCATCTGTTAGTCAGATCTTGCATGAAAATTGTGAGGTTTTGCAAGAAAACTTGAATTTACCCTCTTCCTGTTTGACAACAGAGGAAGAAAAATTAGGAGGCTCATTTACGAGGAGCCTATCTAGCAGTACATTACCATTGGATGAATTGAATCATTCTGAAATTGAGCTGGGCAATGGAAATACATCTCAGGTTGGTGAGGTTCTCCGTGAAGACAATAATACATCAATGAACTTGTGTTTGCCGCCGTCTCCCTTGGTGAGTAATGAAGAAAGGATCAGTAGTTTATCTGATGATGCTTCACAAGGGAATTCATTGTCTCTGAAAGTAATAGAGCGTTCTGATGACTTAGGTGATAAGTTGGATGTGCCTCAGGTTGACCAAGTTGAAACTATTACACATACTGTTCAGCCTTCGTCTTTCCAAGTAGAAGAGGAAGAACAGATAAGGGTAGCATCTGAGAATAATTCAGTTATGAGGCTTGTACCCCAGGATGATGTGGAATGCTCCAAGGTGGATCAGAGTAATTGTAACGTTACATGTCAAGCTGGTGTTCGTTTGACAGAAAATAAAGGGTTGGAAATCAATAACATGCCTTCATATTCCTCAGTGACTGAAGGTGAAAAGACTGCCAGCCACTCTGGGGAGGGTGAGCCATCATTGCAAGAAGCAAAAGATTCTGAAGTTGAAATAAGTGATCAAATGGAGGCATCTAAGGCTTCTGAGGTTGACCCAGAAAGACAAACTTCAAGAAACTTGGATGTACCTTCATCTTCCTTGGTGACAGAAGAAGATAAGATTGTTGTCTCATCTGACAAGGTTCTATGTGGTCCACTAGCACCAGGGGAATCAAGAGATTTTTGTACTCAAGAAGAGAGTTGTGGGGATGCCACTGAGGTATGTATTAGCATATTTGTCACATTGTCCCACCAATTTGCTTTATGACTTTATTTCTGCGGGTCCTATAATGAATCCATTACAACAACAGGAATCAGATTATTTTGAAGCTGAGACAGGTAATGAAATGGAGATAGCTCAGGTGCCTGGGGTTGATCCAGAGAGACTTACATCCCAAAACATAGATGTAACTTCTTCCTTGGTGATGGTACAAGATAAGACTGATGTGCCATATGATAAGGGTCATCTCTGCAATCTACTAGCTGTGGGGGAACCAAAAGATTGTCTTAATGGTGAGAAGAGTCTTAAGGATGCCACCGAGGTATGTTATTTGGTATCTATTAGCATTCTGGCACAGTAATTATCCCTTCCATTTCTTTAATGAATTCATTTCTACAGGTTCCCGTCACGAATCCATCACCACTGCTGGAATCAAATCATTGTGAAGCTGAGACAGGGGATCAGATGGAGTCATCTCAGGTTGCTGGAATTAATCCAGAAAGACTTGAATTAAGAAACATGGATGTACATTCATCTTCCTTGGGGATTGAGGAAAATAAGATTGATGTGTCAGATGATAAGGGTCCTCAATGCAGTTTGCTAGCACCAGGGGAACCAATAGGTTGTTTGACTGAAGAGGAGAGTTGTAGAGATGCCACTGTGGTAAGTCATTTTGCAACTGCTAGTGCATCTGACACAGTAATTATCCCTTCAATTTCCTTCTTGAATTCATTTCTGCAGGGTCCTATTACAAATTCATCACCACTGCAGGAATCACACCGTGAGGCTAAGATGAGTGATCAAATGGAGTCATCACAGATTTCTGAAAATAATCCAGAAAAACTAGCATTGACAAAGATGGATGTACCTTCGTCTTCCATGGGGATTGAGGAAAGTAAGATTGATGTGTCATATGATAATCCTCTCTGCAGTTCACTAACACCAGGGGAACCAAAAGGTTGTTTGACTGGAGAGGGGAGTTGTAGGGATGCTACTGTGGTAAGCCATTTTGCATCTGTTAGTATATCTGGCTCAGTAGTTATGCCTTCAATTTCCTTCATGAATTTATTTCTGCAGGGTCCCATTACAAATCCATCACCACTGCAGGAATCAAATCATCGTGAAGCTGAGATGGGTGATCGAATGGAGTCATCTCAGATTGCTGGAAATAATCCAGAAAGTTTTTCATTGAGAAACATGGATGTACCTTCATCTTCCATGGGGATTGAGGAAAGTAAGATTTATCTGTCTGTTGATAAGGGTCCTCTCTGCAGTTCACTTGGACCAGGGGAACCAGAAGGTTGTTTGACTGGAGAGGAGAGTTGTAGGGATGCCACTGTGGTAAACCATTTTGCACCTGTTAAGTGTATCCGGCTCAGTAGTTATGCCTTCAATTTTCTTCATGAATTCATTTCTGCAGGGTCCCATTACAAATCCAGTACCACTCCAGGCATTAAGTAATTCTGAAGCTGAGATGAGTGAAAAAGGCAACGAGTCACTGGTAAAGTTATCCTTTAGACTTTGTCCAAACCTTGTATCTTAATACTTTAGGTCAGTAGGTTCGATGATTTTAAGATAACTGAGTGGAATAATTATGTATCCATCTATTTAGAATCATACTGTGCCAGTGCAAGAGCTCATCTCCTAGTGGAAAGCAAAGCAAATTAAATATAGCCTATCTCTGCGTTTGCATATAAAATATAAACACTTATTTGTAATATGCTGCCTTGGAAAAATCATAATGCACTTTTTACATTACTTTCTCCACTTCTATTGTCTAATATTTCAAATTAGTAAATTAGACGAATGGGACATGATTTTATATACATCTTGTTTGTTGTTAAATCTACATAAAAACAATGTATGTGATTTATCGTTTCCTTGAATTCTGACTTGTGATTCCATCTATGTGCATCTTAGATTGGCAGGATGCCTGCAGATGATAAATCCAGATATGTGGCTTTGACTGCGTCTTCAGGAGAGGGTAAAAATGAGTTGGAGGCCGTGTCTGACAAGGGTCTAGTAGGCACCTCTGAAGAACTGTATGAATCAAAAGGTTGTAGAGCTGATATGGAGGATCAGACAGATATTATTGAGAGCTGTGCAACTGAGACAGCAAACGTATCACAAATTCCATGTTCCTCAGCCTCAGGTGAAAAGGGGGAGTGCTTATCTGAGAAGGGCAAAGTTGGCAGCACAGAAAAAATGCAGGTATTGAAAGAATCTGATGCTGATACAAGGGATGGAAAGGATGTTACTAAGGGTTGTTCACCTGTGCTAGAAACAGTATCAATAGGCGGGGTTTCACCCCAATGTTCTTCAGCAGCAGAGGGTGAACATGTGGAGAGCTCGGAAGCTGTTGTTGCTAACAAGGATAATCATGTCATGCAAGATAAAGACATGGACCAACCTTGTTCTTCAGCTGCAGAGGGTGAAATTGCAGATAGCTCGTTTGAGAAGGGTAACACTGCCTGCTTAGGAGTACAGCAGGAATCAAAAGAACGTGAAGTGACTGAGGATAGAAGGAACATTATACAAGACTCTGAGATTGTAAACGAAAAAGCACCCGAGAACACAAATCCATCTCCTAGTTCTTCACCATTGGAGGGTGGTAATGTACAGAGCTTCTCTGAGAAAGAGCTGGCTGAGAGTTCTCTGGTACCAGAAGTTAAAGAATCTGAAACTAGGTAATTAAATCTGTCTGTATATATACTTATATGTAGAAGATATTTGTACAGATGTAATTTCCTGTTGATTCCAACGAGTTCTCACATTGCTCGATGTTGGAATCTTGATAATATAGTCCGACATCTGCCTGTTTTGGCTGTGGATTTATTGTAGGAATGGTTTCACTTCTATTATTAGCAATCATCCTTTTCATTTAGATTTTTTTCAAAATAATTAATTAATAAATCAAATGGCAGGGGGTTTCTATAAATGACTCATTATTAATAGAAAATACGTATAAAATAGTGCATTTAAGGGGATTTTCACCCTACTATTCCATTTTTTTTTAAAAAAAAACCAGCCTAGTTATAATACAAAAAGTGATATTCTCCCGTTCCCTCTCTTTCACAAATCTTTTACATTTTTTCTCATATATATTATCTATTAATCATTTATTATTTATTATAATATTTATAATGAAAATTGAGGTGTGCGAGGAGTGTGGGAGAGAGGAGTGTAAAAATATTCTTTTTCTTTGTCATTGTTTAATTTTTGCGCACAGATTTACATATTTATTTCAAAAAAATTTTAAATATATAATATTCTCCTATGCCAAATATTTATTTAAAATCTATTTACATAAAATTGAAATAAAAAATATCAAATATTATATTGAATATGAAATAATCTTCAATTATATTTTAAAGGAAAAATCATTTATTGGTGCCATACTAAATTCTTACCTAGTATTCTATGGACACTATGGACACCATATTGCTATATAGTGTATTTTTTATTCTCTATAAAAATTTAATTAATTATAAAAAAGTTATTATATTATATTATAATTATAATAGAATATTATTTTTTATAACAAAATAATTACTTTTTATAACTAAATAATAATTTTTTATAATCAAAGAGCAGTGGTGAATCTTGAACCAAAATAGTGGGGAGGAGAAAAGACCACCATATTTTTTTGTCATTATAGAACATCACTTAAATTTAATTAATATAATAATATAAATAATAAATACAATATAATTTGACTAGTATAATTCAATTTTTAAGTTCAATGTTTTAGTGTTGTTTTTTTTTTTTTTTTTGAGCACTTGTGCCCATACTATTTCCAACTGTCACCTCTTTAATGTTTTAACTTTAGTTAAATATAGCTTTGAAGAAGAGATGAAATCTAGAATGTTTCTTATATGCTCGTGAGAGACAAACTAAGTGAATAAGTTTTGATAGAGCACGAATCCTAACCTTTTTGCCTGAGATCATTTGCACTAAAGGACAAAATTATTTTGTTCAAAAAAATAATAATAACATCTTAGATTTGTAGAAAAGCAAAAAAGAATACCAGTTAAAAAGTTGAGATCTGGATTCGTTTTGATACCTTGTAATAAATAATAAATAATTAATAATGAGATCACAAAGGCACAAATCCACAACTAAGCAAAGGGGAAGGGTACCACTGAACTAAAAAGGAAATATGGATAAAAAAATTAAAAATTGGGAAATTGGGAAAAAAATATTAGTTTACAATTTAAAAAAATTATTTGCATAAAAGAAATTATAGGGGCAAATATTTTATTAATAAATATATTTACATGAAAAGAAAAATTTTAAGAGTAATGTCACCCCTTGTCTCTACAAAAAACTATCGATATTAGTTTAAGTGAATATTTCTTAGTATAAAGTGTTAGATGATTTCAACATTTAAGATTCAAATTTCACTCTCCCTTAATATTGTATGTTATCAATTT
>JASKGM010000009.1:19286559-19296856 GCA_034509205.1 Ceratonia siliqua | reverse complement strand
CAAAAAAATAAATAATTTTTAAAAATCTAGGTCTTCTTCTTTTTCCACCCACCTTCGAATTTTGCCATGGCCCATGTACCAACCACAAAGTACCAACCACAACTTGGAATCTGCCATCTGAAATTGTGTCTGATGAATGTCACATCGTGGACCATTGACACCTTTTAATACCCTCGAATCTCGATCGCTGCGTCGTAGTCAAACAAGGTGGCAATGGAGTCTCGCGACGCCTTGGTAACTCTTCCTTCACATTCTTCTTTACTCTTTTTCTGTTTGGTTGCTCAGAAAATCTAAACTTCAAATACAATTTGCTGCCAGCGACTTGGCAGGAGAAGCAATCTCTACTTTTTGACTTCCCAAGTTGATTCTTCTCTTACCTGTCACGAATTCACCACTTGGTTACAATTTTTATTTTCTATGCTTGCTTCGCTTTTAGACTATTTTAACAAACTTTGGTTCAGATGTGTTATAATCATTGCTTGTCTTGTGATTTTCAGCTTCCATCTTCTTTCGGTCAAATGGGAAGTGAAGAAATGAGGAAGAATGCAACCTTAATTTGTGTTCCTATAATGGCGGAATCAATTGACAAGATGAAGATTGATATAGATAAGGCTAAAGCTAGTGGTGCTGACCTTGTTGAAATACGATTAGACTCTTTGAAGAACTTCAGCCCTTATCAAGATCTTAACACTTTAACTAAAGAGTCTCCTTTGCCGGCATTATTTACTTACAGGTTTGTCAATGCGATTAATTTTAGGCTCGTAGCTATTCTGGTGTATGCGAAGTCTGAATTGCTGATTAATGCATTGTAGATAACGAAATTCAACCTTTCCTGAGAGGAGGAAAACCAGGAACTAATCCAATAGTGGTCAAGGCTATTTAATGGTGAAACACTGAACTATAATTGTGATAAAGAGAAGATATAGGATGCGTCAGTGGCCATTTGCTGCAGTGGAAAGTTGTTACTTATAAATATTTCTTCGTAAAATCTGGGCCAAATGTATATAATGACACTCTCTGGGGTCTGCTACACAGCCTTACTTTTTGGATTCAAAAATAAAAAATAAAAGAAAGAAGATGCGAATGGACCCTTAAAGGAGTTGGAAAAATTCAACTTTCAAAGAGTCAAATCAAATAAAAATGTTTTGCTTGGACATTGATGTTACATACGATGGTGATACTGATCAAGTTTTCATTTGTGTTAGTCTACATATTATGTGAAAATTTCATAGTTTGGAGGTCTTCAGCTCTGACAATGTATAAAGTATTACAGAGACGAAGTAGATCTTTGTAGTTTCTTTCTTAACCCCTTTTCTTCACTGTATTCTCATCTTTCTAAATTTCTCCACCTTCCCAACTAAATTGTTTTTTTGCTGATCCTAAATAGTATTCATATATGAAATTGCTTCCTAATGTGTGAGATTCTCCTATCCCTGACCTTTCTGATTTTATATATTCTTTAAGGCCGAAGTGGGAAGGTGGCATGTATGATGGTGATGAAAACAAGCGCTTGGATGCACTACGATTAGCCATTGAGTTGGGAGCTGATTACATTGATGTTGAACTAAAGGTTATTTTTCCATCTTTTAACGTAACTGGACCATTCCAATAATGGCCTCATTATTATGTGAATACTTAAATATATATAACCCAAAATTTTTACTCAATACTTGAAAAGCAGATATGCTTGGTGGATTCTATTGATCTGATAATTCTAATATACAAAAAACTAAAATTATCTGAATAAAGTACCTTAGTTTGGTCAATAATGCAATCTAGTTCTATGAAGTATGAACTAAATGTGGCTGGACTTGTAATTGCTTTGTTTGAGATACATATCATTCCATTCTATTCCTCATATGCTATGCTTTTAGTTTACCAATTCCATGCTTTACAAATCAGTATTCATTTTGATGATGCTGAAGAAAATCCACATCTGAAGTTTCTGGTTAAATTTCCAGTCTTTACATAATTCCGGTGGAAATATTGGGATTGATCTCACCCTTCTAACATCTGATAATAAGTTTTTCTTTAGGAATTCTTCTGCAGGCTGAATGCCTATAACATCTCTGTTTTTGATATTGATGATCAAAGCAGCATTTAGAAATATAGGGTGGTGGACCTGAAAAACATATAATTTATCCGTATCTGCTATTTGAGTTCTTCTCCCCCTTTATAAATCCAGATACTGTCTTCATATTATTTTCTATCCAATGCCTATAACTTAATGAAACTTTCTTATATCTGCTACCTCTCCAAAGGCTGCTCATCAGTTCTATGACTCCATACGTGGGAAGATACTCGAGAAAACCAAGGTCATTGTTTCGTCTCACAACTATCAGTATACTCCACCAACTGAGGATCTAGCCAACCTTGTGGCAAGGATACAAGCAACTGGGGCAGACATAGTGAAGATCGCTACAACCGCCTTGGAGATCACTGATGTGGCACGCATTTTTCAAATAACAGTGCATTCCCAAGTAAGCCACGTATGTAGCATTTTGGTGCATGGTAATCTTAAGATTAAGATTAATCGATAGAGACTCTGTTTGCTGTATAATTCACCTTTTGTCACTAAGAAATCACGTAAGTGGGCAAAATGGAGGCTAAACTGATCATGTTACAAAATTCAGAAGCACAACTATTCATGAATTTTGCCAATAAAGGACATTCTGAACAAACTTTCTAGTCCACAAACCTTCTCCTTTTTTCTTTTATGAGCTGTTAACCTAATACATCATTAGTCTTAATTAGTGTAGGATAAAGAATACTTCCAGGTTAGTTAGGAGCTGAATTTCCTGTCATTGATAGATAAGTCAGTATTCGGTAAACATTGTTGCCAAGGTGCAGCTTCACTGAAAGAGGATCTGATGCAATCGCAACTAATGAACATTGAATCTAATGTTGGCCCCACCCATTTTAAAAGCATGTAATGAGGGTAGGAAATTTATGTCTTGAAGCACTCGGCCTATGCATCTTACATTTCAAAAAGGGATCCAATAGGGTTGGGTTGTACCACTGTCTTATATGTACATCATATGATGTTGAAAGTCTACGATGCTAATTTCAAGTTCTGTGCCCCACTGCCCCTCTGAGTGGTACTCCTCAGGCCTGATTATAATTTGATTAGCCACACTAAATTTATGTTTATTGATTGAGGTTTTCCATATGATAAGAAATAATTTAGTAAACCTATTAATGAAATTTCCAGGTTCCAGTTATTGCACTTGTTATGGGTGACAGGGGATTGATTTCACGTATACTTTGTGCAAAATTTGGTGGCTATCTCACTTTTGGTACCCTTGAGTCGGGAGTAGTTTCAGCTCCTGGTCAACCAACAATTAAGGATCTGCTGTGCCTATACAATTTCAGACAACTGAGTCCTGATACAAAAGTACTTGGGATTATTGGAAAGCCAGTCAGCCATAGCAAATCCCCCATATTGTACAATGAAGCCTTCAAGTCAGTTGGATTTGATGGAGTTTTTGTACATTTACTGGTTGATGACCTTGCCAATTTTCTCCAGACTTACTCATCAACAGATTTTGTGGGATTCAGGTTCTACCTCCTAACAAACATTGTTGACTTTCTGCTATCTAATGTTTGATTCTTCTTGCATTCCTGCTATGGTCACATCATGGTAACAGTTTTCAGATTCATTTAACTGATAGTCAACCTTCTAGGGTTTGCTTAAGAACAGTGTATGAACAATAAGCTGTTTGAACTAGTACTTGTACTTATGTGGCTTGGGTTTGTTAATATATATCTGCTAGGTAGGGAGGATACTGAGCAACATCTGAATCTGAGAAAGGGTTATCGAGGTAATTCATAGGCTCAAGCATTGATTTGGCAAATCCAATAAGGATGCAAAACCTTCTTAGGCCTTTGCATAAGTTTACTTAATGGCTAACTTGATTTGAAGTTTGGAATGCTTAAGGTATGTTAGCTTACATCAACTAGTTGGTGTTTAAGGGGTGTTTCTCTAATATTTCCAATCTGCTGGACATGGACTGTAGTTGGACTATATGCCTTTTATGATACTTTTGCTATGCTATTGAGCTATATAAATCATTTAATTGTCTTTGGTTTTAATACTTCTATACAAGTCTCAGGACCATAAGGTTTTTTAAGGTCTGTACATATAATAGTAATCCTTATAATTCTAGGGCTCTAGGACATAAAAGTAAGGAAAATTCGACAGCTGTGAAGCTGTGCCCTTATAATTATATTACGTAATACAATAAAACCATAGCTTTGATTTTTGAGAAACCCTTCATATGATGCCAAGTTTGTCTTCTACTTCTATGAATATCTTCCCACTATTGAACTTGTGAAAATTTTTTTACCCTCCTTTTCTTTCTTTCTTTTGTTGCTCCCTATGTCCCTTTCAGTGTTCAGATGTGCAATACAGCATTTCATTGTCATCTATCTCGATGTGCAAGATAGTTTTAAACTCTCACACAACCTACCAGAATTTGATCTTTACATAATTGTATTTCAGTGTTACTATTCCCCACAAGGAGGCTGCACTTAAGTGCTGTGATGAGGTTGACCCAGTAGCTAAGGTATTTGATAATGATCTCACATTATAATGTATGTTTGACAATCTTCGATCAGTATTTGGCTAGCTTTTTATTGTGTTCTTATATATAAATTCTTCAACCTGGGTATAAGTGCAGTCAATAGGAGCTGTGAATTGCATTGTAAGGAGATCAACTGATGGGAAATTGATTGGATATAATACAGATTATGTTGGTGCTATTTCTGCCATTGAGGATGGGCTACGAGGTCTTTGTCGCATTTATTGGCTAAGCATTTCTTGTTGTCATTGTTGTTGGTAAATATTCCTCTGGAGATGATGTGTACTTCAATTATTTCCTGGCAGGTAAAGTTATTAGTGGCACAACTATTTCACCATTAGCTGGTAAGCTGTTTGTTGTGATTGGAGCTGGTGGTGCTGGGAAGGCACTTGCTTATGGTGCAAAAGAGAAAGGAGCGAGGGTTGTGATTGCCAACCGCACCTATGGTAAACTTCACGATTTGCGTTCTCCTTCTTGAAACACTTATATTGTTAACTATGTTTTAGAGAGAGAGAGATAGAGTGAGTGCAATGTTCTTCTAAAATTGGTTTAAGGATGACAATTGTGTTTTTGAGACTTTTCTGGTCTTTTTATTTGGGAACAAAAAAATAAAAGAGGCAGTTAGGCTGAAGCACTCTCCCAGCATGCCCTGTTTTGCCACCATGCATCTGGAGGAAACCCCCAGCACCTATTTTCAGAATTGATAATGGGGTTCCTCCGTAATGGGGTTACATTGGGGACATAGATATGCCGTCACAGCAAAGGTCTACAGGTGGGAGTACATATAACTGCATGTGTTTATATGCACCCATATATTATCAATGTCTCTATCAATAGACCTGCTAAAGACCCAAATACCCATTTGCGTGTTTATGGATTATTTTACATATCCATAAAAACTTCTATATCTTGCTATTACCATACACATCAAGCACTAAAATATGTATTCTTGTGAATGTTTCTTTGTACAGTTGTTAGTATCATATGCTTTATGACATAATATTTCTTGCCCGAGATAATTATAATGCATTAACTTTGTAGCTTTTCTTACAGACAGAGCATGTTAGCTATTACCTTTCTTTCTTGATTAGATTTAATTTGGACTGATGTATTATTTATGCATAGATCGTGCCAGAGAACTGGCTGACATAATTGGAGGAGATGCTTTAGCCCTTGCCAATTTGGATAATTACCACCCAGAGGATGGTATGATTCTTGCAAACACAACATCAATTGGCATGCAACCAAAAGTTGATGAAACGCCTATTTCCAAGGTTTGACCTTTGATATGCTGGAGTGTTATACCAATTAGGGTCTTGCAATCTTGTTAAATGGAAGTTTTGATCTGATCTGTAATTTGCGGTTATATATAACCAGCACTTCCTAAACCAGATTGGATTTCTGCTTTAGGCATTGTGCATGGTAAATATACATTTCATTTATAATTTTATGTCTTTTAATTTTGTAAGGTTATTCTTACTTCCTTAATATATGTTTCTGTATAATGTGATTCGTTTTATGGTAACCTGGCAATGTTTGGCAAGTTAGAAGTAGCTCTCTTAAGAGGTGTTTAAGGTATAATTGGAAATCTGACATTGCGATTGACTATTGGCAGCTTTTGAGAAAGATAGATAAGAAATAAGGCATTTTTTAGTTTTTGTGATAAAGAGGAATTTTTTCGTTATGATTTGAACAAGCACAATGCAAATCAGTGTTATTATGTTGTAGAAAAGCACAGAGCTCTACTTGTAGACTGGTGGTCAGGAAAAATATACTGGTCCATGGAGTAATCGGAAAATTCCATCTAGGTTTCTTTAACAAAAAGTTTCCTCTCTGTTACTTAATGTGGTTATTTTGTGATAAAGTGTGGCTATTCAGTTGTAATAAATTTTGATTATTCTGTTGCAAAATTTGTCTAGGAACCAAACTGGAATTCAAATAAAAAGAACTGAACTAGAATTTTCCCAAATAAAAATAATATATCCAACCCTTGTGAAGATTATATGCCTAAATTTATGGGATATGAAACTAGCTTCTACTTTCTAATTTGATAACTGACTAAAGGTAAATGCAGGACCAAATGTAATCCTTAATCAAAATAACCATATAAGAATAAAGAAATATACTTGGTTTATGTTGTTTGGCTGATATAGTTTTTTATCTTTTAAGAAGTCCTGAGTGGTTTGTGATGCTGATCATATCTTATAATAAAACAAGTTCCGGTTTGTTTAGTCCGACTGAATTAGGTTTGTTGTTATGGGCTTAATGTCTAGATTCTCCCTTAGCTAGGTCAGTGAATTTGTCTACTAGTTTTGAAATATTGATGTTCTGTATGATTGTATTTTCATTTTGTAGAATGAATTCAGCTTTTCTTTTAAAAATAAAAGAGAAGCCAAAGACTGAGCTAGCATAGATTTAGTTCTCATTCTTGAAGCAGAAATGAAGCATTGGCCCTAATCCAAATGAATATTTTTTCACTTTCACAGACCATTTAAGGTTTGGCTAAGGGTGTTTCTGTTCTGGATGAGTTATAAAGTCAAATATTAGCATGAAGCCACAAAAATCCCATGATATTGAACATGAGTACAGTTGAAGGCCAGAGAATCAAATTTATTCATTTATTTGTGTTTTTTATTTTTGCAGCATACTTTGAAATATTACTCCCTGGTTTTTGATGCCGTCTACACCCCCAAAATGACCAGACTCTTGAAGGAAGCGGAAGAATCAGGAGCCACTATTGTTACAGGATTGGAGATGTTTATTGGACAGGCATATGAACAGTATGAGAAGTTTACTGGGTTGCCGGGTAAGCTGTATGTAAATTCAGTACATTAGTTCAATGTACTTTTCCACCCTGTCTTTACTTAATTTGATCTGATTGATTTGGATGTCTTATTTTCTTTCCTTGGTACTATTTTGCATATGCAGCACCAAAGGAGCTTTTCAGAAAAATTATGGAAAACTACTAAGGTTTGCAAGCCCTAACTTTAACCACGCTGATCATGTTTTCCCACGTATTTTAACTGTTTGTTAATCTTCTACTTCATCTGTGTTTTTTGTTTACTTATTGTTGTAGACAATGCAATTAGTGAACGTGATAGTGTGTTTCTAGCTATTTAACTTATAAACAGTAAATGCAGCACTCATTGTGAATGTGATGTGTTCCTCTTTTTGTTAAAAATATTGTTTCATTTCTTTGAAAAGCATTAATTTGTTTAATGCTCAATGAGTGAAGCACTGTAACGGCAGACAATGAATGCTGTTTCATTTGCAGTTGTCCCTATTGATATAGATGATACCCGCTGAGTAATTTTTTCGTATTTTCTGCTTTCTTTTCTTGTCTTAAAATTAATTTCAAGCAAAATCTGGTTTTGCTGGTTGCTGCCCATCTGCTTATCGTGCATTGAGCATTCTCTTAAGCAATGACCACTGGTCTTATTAACTAGATTTTCGTTTAATTATTCTCATAATATTTTTGATGTAATAGAATGAGTGCAATGATGCCAGTTTAGATGTGAAATTGTAGTAGGGGGTTCTTGCAAAGAGATCGATTGCTGTTGCATTACATTCCAAGAAGCAGGAAGGCCAGCACTGCTTCCATTCATTGTTTAAAGGCAGATTATGTAGACTGTGAAACATGTACCTTAGCCCCATTAAAAAATAATGAAATTGTTGCGACGGTCTCCAGCCATTTGGATGGTGAACAGCTTGCTTTAGGATAGAATGACTTTCTGCAGTTGTCCTCCCAGTCCCAATGTCTGCTACTGGAACACATTTTTGTATGCCATTTGAGTTAATATTTTGTATTGTAACATTACTTTGAAAGATTCTTGGCAATAAATAAATAAAAAAAAACTTGTTTGTGAATTCTAAATTGTTAATTTTTTGAATTCAGAACGTGACTCCTTTATTAGTTCATGATATACAAAAGTCATTGACCTGAATGGTTCAGGGTAACATGACTGGAATAACTAGTTTATTTAAAGGGTTATACAGGTTCCGTGTGTGATCTGGAAGAGTAATGTTAATTCTTACAAATAAAATATTTACAAACTTCTCAAAAGCAAGCAGTTTCATATCAAGGAGATTAGTATTACTCAATCTTAAATCTTTTACCAAAAGTAATTTATTTAAGAGCTCAATCAAATATAAGAGGAAAAATATGTATTGAATTGTCCATGAATTTGAAGTGCTAACCTCAAATTCAACAGTCATCCATAAAAATGCTAACAAATATTCACATTACAAAATAACCATCATCTTTAGATGGTAAATACATCAGAAATTTCGTACAAGGAGAATGTGAGTGACGATGGCTACGGGTTCTTAAAGCCTTCAAAAAGAGCCGAGAGCAATGGATTACCATGCAATTTTAAAGAAGATCATGGGGAGGCAGCTAAAATGAATGCTCAGAGTGGTTTAGCTGCTGATCTGAAAGATGTTCTGAGAAGTGAACAGAAACACAATTTTTATTCCGAAGAGAGCTTATTAAAATACAAGCAGTGGTGGGAGGATCAAAGAAGATGGCTGAAGCACCTCCAAAGCAACCCAGTATCCCAATGTTTATGTCTATCCTGATGCTGAAAGAATTTGAGTTTGGTTAAATAGTGTCTTATTATGTTGAGAAGACTGCGAAGTTGAAAGGCTGTGAGAGTCTTTTCTACGTAAATGTGAAGGTATTCAAATTCTATCAGTGGAGAGCGTTCCATCTTTTAATATGGCTGGTGAGAAAAGAGTAGTCATTCCTAAAGACTCTTATGAACTTGATCCTGCAAGTTTGACTAATAAACTTGAAGATTTTGAAGTTAAGGTTGGTGATAGTCCATTTAGTGGCGTGACTACTGAGTACAAGATCTTCATATACGTAGAAAGTAGAGACCCATGAACCTACCTTCCAGGCTAATTTTGAAATAAGCAATATGGCCATGGAGATAAGGTTGAAGTTCCTAGTGCTCCTTCAGCTTCTATCCGGAGGCTAATCTAGCTATCACGTATTTCTATAATGGAGAGCATGCTGCCCTGCCCTAGGATCATTCAAATAACATGACTTAAATATCTTTAAATTTATTGTATCTAAAGTATTAATTTTTGTGAAGTAAGACTAGTTTAAGATAGTATAATATTTGTTACTTTTTTTATTTAAAATAATAAAATGAAAATTGGTTTTTTTTACATAAGTGTGTATATAATAATTTATAGTATCAATATAGTAAAAAATTAAGAAATAATGATAAATTGGTATATTTGTATTTTAATAAGATATTCGAATATCATTTAAAAAATAAGATATGTGTAGTATATTATTAAATCTAAAGAGAAATAAATATAAGTCTTTGTTATGTTACTTTAGAAGTAGTCATACTTTTGAAATAATTTTTTATTTTTAAAAATTTTTATTTTAAGAAATAATTCAAAAAGAAATCAAAAGATTTTTTTTACTTTGTTTTTTAAATTCTTATGTTATGAAATTTTTTTAATTTATTTTTAAATTTGTTTAAATTATTTTTTAAAATAAATTATAAAAAAAATACTAGCATGACTACTTTAAAGTAATATAACAAAACCCATAAATATAATATATCTTTTTTTTTTAATGTTAGCATTCTCCTTTATATAAATGTGCGTTGCTGCTATTCTATTCTAGGAGTATCGGATGCTCGTGGAGTAAGATTAGCTAACTCTTTATATAAAATAAAAGGGAATTTCTCCTCAGGAGA
>JASKGM010000009.1:19231566-19247361 GCA_034509205.1 Ceratonia siliqua | reverse complement strand
TTTTATTGATAAAAGGGGTAATTTTAATAAATTAAAATCCATTAAAGCACAAACAATTTAGGGTAACCGTCCTTAGGAACGAACGTCGTGGGGTGCCTAACACCTTCTCCACACGTAATTAGACTCCCGAACCCTTCCTTTGGTTTCAAGGGCCAGTTTTCATTTATTTTTAAGGATCCCAATTATCCTTCTAATTAATTGGTAGCGACTCCAAATTTTCTCTGTATTTTTCCTTACGCGCCTACAAAGTCATAAAATGACGGTTTTTCGCCGGCCGTCACGTTGTGACAGCGTGTGAGGGTGGAAAAAGCTTGTAAAGTTCCCATTTTCATTGGGAAACATTATTCAGATGTGGTGACATGTAGTGTGATTGATATAAATGTCACACATGTATTGTTAGGGAGCCCGTGGCAATATGATGTGGGCATTACATACAAAGGAAGAGACCATGTGTGTGTATTTCGATGGAAGGGGCATAATATAGTCATGAAGCCATCCAAAATTATAAGTCATAGTCCCAAAGCTTCTACAGAGAAAGGAAAGTCATTTCTAACTATTGTGCAATCAGAACAAACACTTCAGAAGCAGTCAAGCATCCTCCTGTAAGTGTGCAGATTGTTCATAAGAAAGCTAGCAAGAAGTTAGAAGAACCCTATGCTAGGTACAAGACAACTGCTGGCCAGTATAAGAGGCGTAAGAAATTCAGGGAAGGGGCTTTTGTAACGGTATTGTTAAAGAATAAAAGATTTCCCGCTGGTACTTGCAATAAGTCACAGCCAAGAAAGCAAGGTCCCTACAGAACTATTAAGAAGGTTAACTCTGATGCTTATGTGGTAGACTTGCTTAAAGAGTTTGGACTCTCCAAGACATTTAATGTGTCTGATTTATATGAATACTATGATCGTGGAGAGCATCTTAGCCAGACACCAACTCAAGGGCGAGTTTTTCTCAAGAAAGGAGGACTGATGCAGGAAACATTGCCTTATTCCAAGCTGGATAATGTCAAGAAGTCAAAAGAATGAATGTTGTTTGTAATATTATGTTTTCTATTTCTGATGCTAGTTATTTGGTGTCATATACTGTTCTGTTTGTCTTATTTATGGTATTTGCTAGTGTGGTAATATCGGTTGTATGTTAGGGACAAATGTGTCTTTCCAGATTTGTTATTTCTTTTCCAGACTTGCTATATGTGTCTTTGCTTGTATTCTGAAATTAGTTTTTATGAAATATATGAAAGTTTTCTGCTTCAAGACCCCGAGTGTTCTGTTCTTGAGTGTACTGTTCATCAACAGTATTTCTCTGTTGGAAAATCCTGCATTTGCAGATTTTCTTCCCATTTTCAGATTCTGTTCTGCGTCAAGAAATGTATGTATATTTCTTTGATAATGACATAAATAAAAAAGATTTGGTGTATTCATGTCAAAGAACATTACAAATGTTCCCATTCTACATGCGAGGTCGGACAGACCTCATTTGATGACATACATTTATAAAGGAGTAGGAGCATCCCCATAACAAAGCATCCACTTGTTAAACTGAAGCATTTTAAAAGTAAGAAGCATCTAATTGATTTTCAAGTTTGCAACGCTCAAGAAGAAGAAAGTGCCATGGCTATCAGTCCAGCCAGCTCTCATCTTGCACTAGCAATCTCATTAGTAGACTTCATAGTTTATTAATTTCAAGGAATATAAAAATCAGAACTGGGAACCAAAATGTGAATTAACATCTTCTTATGTCTCTATAAATATATTAATAATAATAATAAAAAAGGGCTAGCAAACCAGAAGTCACTGGCTTTCACAAGTAGAAGTCAGAAATTGCAGCAGTTCCAGCACATACTGTAACATTTGCTATTGACTCTGTTGTAACAGACCCGACATTGACAATATGGATAATGGGCGACATACTAGCATAAACCTGCAATATACATTGAAGTCAATTTGTTAATTGTGGGTTGGAATTAAAACCAAAAAAAATAGTAGACAGTCAAAACTTCTATAAGATTCGCAAACTAAAGTCAGCATTGGTCATTTATACTAACAAAAGGAAACCATCCACCTTAGTAATGTCCATAAATGCCATCTTATTCACCACTCAACTCAAACTTACAAGATAGTGTTGATCTGGTGAAAGAGATGTATCAGTAATTGTCCACCTCAAGTTTCTAGCAGAAATGTCCTTCACAACTTTCCAGCCCCTGTCAACATCATAGACCCTGATGTGGCTTCCCTGTTTCATATCAAGGCGTAAAAAACCGAAAGTCAAGTTTTACAGACCCTTTTTTCTGTTAAGTCATTTAATCAATATTATTAAACTTTTACATCTTCAATATAACAGAATCATCTTCAGTTTCATACATGCATACATACATATGCTTCTACATATACACACTCAATCACAGACACATATATAAGAATAACTATTACTATAACAATAACAGGAAAAACCTGAAATCCAGCAATAAAGAGAGAACCATCAGCTGAAAATTGTGAAACATAGGCACGGCTTTTCATCCGATCCACCATCCATGGACCATTGATAGGCAAATAGCGGCTTAAAACATGACAGCCATCTGCAGATGAGAATCTCCCCCGTCCGGAATAATTACCTTCTCTACCCATTAACATTCTTGCAGTTGATACAGGTAAACTCATCCTACCAGGCACAACACGCCCCAAACGCTTATGGGGACCTGATCCAAGTTTCGTGAGTTGCTCAATTTCATGATCAAGATAACTTGTCCTTTCTCCAACTGATCCAGTTGCAAGAGATTCATTACTGGCACTACCATCATTGCAGGTATATGTATCTTTGTCAAACCGACTCATAATTTATTCTTTGCTTTTTACTGTCTACCTGCAAACAGCACATAATATTGTTTTAGACCCCCTGCACCAGAATCAAAGACACACAAAAATATGCAGAGCCCACATATGTTGCTCAAAAGGAGGAAGCCAGACCAAAAGATGGAATACATGATAAACAGATAACCTAATCATTTTGAGTTGTGAAATTCAAAAACGATCATCTATACTAGAATTCAAACGCAAATAGAGAAACTGTTTCACACCACAAAGAAGTTAGCCAAACAAAGATTTACAAAGATGTCGCCCATAGCCATACTACACAAAAATCACATCGTTTTGCTACAAATGAGCTCGTGAATCGTTATTCAAACAGTAGAAATCATGCATAGTTCTGTTCTGCAACATCGTAAAAACGAAAAACCATTTCATGTTCATTCCTTTTTAGTTGACATGAATAATTTTAGTGCAACAGAGACATGTAAATTCCATTTCAACATTTGTACCATAAATGAATTATCCAGCAGGAAAACTCAACTATCACACTGCTCAAGTAAGGTTCTTGACACACTGTTTTGTCACTCAGAAAATGAAGACAAAAATTAATCAAAAAAAAGAGACGAGCTTTAACCCAAATTTGAGCATTTAAAGCCAAAAAAAGATTGGGGCCAAATGAAACTCAATTCCCCAGAACTGCAGCTTATCAAACAGTTTCAGGCAACACCAGCACTGTAATTTCTAAATTGGACGCGAAAAATCAAGACCGGGAACCAAACAAGATTCATGCTCACCTCTGATTCGAATCGGTAGTTCTTGGGATTCAGCGACGAGTCAGAAATTCTAGCTCCGACTTTGAAAGCGCCTCGGGTGTGATGAAATAAATAGTTGAACCGTCAATGTCTCTGTAGTTTCAGATACATTCCTCGTCTCTTAATTTTTGTTTTTATTGATTTTTTGAAAATTTTTAATACATGCTACATGTATTTCATTAATACTATATTTTTATATGATATTAACAAATTTTATTTTTTTATTTTTATTTTATAAAAAATATTATTCAATTATAAAAAATAATTAATTATAACAATAATTATTTTTTATAAAAATGATGAAAAATAATTTAACAGTATATAAATATATAATATTCATGAAATACAATATAAAATTTTGATATTTTTAAACATTAATAAATAATTTTTTTCTTTTACCAATAAATAAAAGGAACTCCAGGGTTTTTTTTACTAATAAATAAATAAATTTTATTATAAATCAAAGTTTATACTAACCTATCTTTGACAGCAACTATCCCGGAAGAACCACATCTATGATAGATTTTCAGTAGCACCATATACCACCTACAACCACATTTGATTTTAATTAATCAAATTCAGTTTATTATTAAGGGAGACTAAGCTTTAGTCTCCTAATTTATTTGTAATTTTTTCATTAATTTTTTTATACTATTTATTAGTTTTTTATTTATAGTAATTTTTTTGAAATGATTTTATATTTTTTTGAATTTTTTTTATTTTTTCTTCAAAATATTTACTTTTTTTTAAATGTTAGATTCTTTTTGAATTCTTTTTATTTTTTTAAATTTTTTTAAAATTTATCATTAGTTTATCATTATTAAAAAATTTTAAAATTTTTAAAAATATATATATTTTTTAAAAAAACTTAAAGTTACATTTGGAACTGTATGGTATGTTAGGGTGGATAGTAAGGCCCTAACATTAATCATATCAATTTTAATTATAATCATTAATCATTTTTATAATCGATTAAGATGAAACATAATCGGTCATGTACATAATTAAATTCGGATAGCACAAGTATTGATGGTATCTTATAATTGGTCATAGTCAGATTCCATGTAATTGGCTTTAGTGAACTGCACAAGATGTAGTTAAAGAAATTAGGCCTGAACAGTCATAATCTTTTAAAAAAAAATTTTAAAAAGGGACATCTCATAACACGTGTAACAAAAAAAATTCAAATTAAATTAAGGTCGCTCAACGTCCATTAAACAATTATGATTTAACTAAATCCTATATTGTTACCTTGTAACTCATAAGCAACTGTACGGGATCCAATTTCTAATTGGTCATATCTTGCATTGGCAAAATAAATTTCAGGGATAATTTGCTAATATATTAATATGATTTTTTCTAATTTTATTTAAAACCTCTCAAGTAGCATCTCATAAATAAATTCAATACCCCCTTCTTATATTATTAAATATCCAAGCAGATTAGTTGCTTTAAGATGTTAATAGATATAATAATATTTAACAAAATTATGGAGAATTTGATCACTCTGTTGCTATTGATTTAATCTCACAACTAAGTAAGAAATAAAAATGGTTAAAATAACTATTTCCTCATGGCATTCTTTTTATCCGCAAAAATCTGCAACATAAACTCCTCACAATTCTTTTATTCTCATAACTTAGATTAAGTGAAAATTAACTAATACTAAAAGTGGACAGATGAATTGGTACAATATAAAAATAAATTTAAATTTTTTTTATAAAATAGAACTGCAACTAATTCAAAACACATGTTTTTAAAATATTATGAAAGTATTCCCTGAAAATCTTTAAGGTACCAAAAAAATAAAGTACCTAAGAACTAGTCAGTTTCAATTTCAAAAATAAAATTTAAAGAACAGGAAGGGGATAAAGATGAATACTAATTTATCCAGATTTAGTCTCAATGTGAAATCTACGTCCAGTCTCTTTGACTCTTAAGAGATTTTTCTTCATTATTCAATATCTCCTTACAACTCTGATTTGTCCTTGTTCAATAGAAACAAATGGTTTCATTGTTCACCATAAATAAGATGGTTTTCAAACTCACCATATACTATAAACACAAATTATTTTCACATGCTCACCACAAATAATATAAAAAATTTAAGATGAAAAGAGAGACTTTTTAAATAGTAGATAATTTATCTTTTGTGCTCACTTTTTCTTTCTAATTTTTTTATGAAATTTCACAAGGTAAAAAATAAAACCAAAAAAATTAATATGCAAATATTTTTCTTAGGTTTAGATGCACATATTCTATCTTTATTTTCTTCCTTCATCAGTCTGATTTGACTTTGATATTTGTTTCTTTTTCCATGCTTCCTGCAATTTCCTTTCATTGGTATCTTCTTGTGTGGCTGTTGAATTTGTGTAACTTGATTCTCTCAAATCTGGCCTAAATCATATCCTATGTTATTTGGCCAAGACTTTCTTCTTTCCTTATTAGCTTGAACCTCCTTTTTTCTTTTAGTTTTAACTTTTGTTCTGTTAGTTGCCTTTTATGTTTTGAAAATCACTCATTTAAATAGTATCTCGTTTATTTTTTAAAGGTGAACACTACGTTACAGCCCCATTTTTGGGGCTGTAACGTACAGCCCATGTAAAAAAATAGTGTTTTTTTAATTTTTTGGCTTAATTTTTTTTATTTTTTAACATTAATTAATTAGTATCTATGTCATATAATTTTTTAGAAATTTTTTTAAATTTTTTTACATCTTTTATACACTATTCATTCATAATTTTTTAACACTATTCATTCATAAACAAAAAATATTTTTAAAAAATATAAAAACGTTTTAAAAAAATTTTTAAAAAATATATGATGTAAATAATAATTTATTAATATTAAAAAGTAAAAATAATTAAAAAAATAGAAAAAAAATTATGGGTTGTAGCCTACCGCCCCAAACTTGGGGCGGTAGGCTAAAGCTTTCATTTTTTAAATTGTCACGTGACTTTATCCCTTTTCAGTGGTTCCATGTATTTGTTTTGCATTTAATTACTTTATATTCATGCTTTTTTCTCTTTCTTTATAAGGTGTTTTAGTTAATTATTTCTTTTTATTTTGTATTTTTGTTTATTCATTAAAATCCAAGTTGAACTCTTGGCTGAGTCAAGCAATTAATCCACAATTGGCTTACTTTTTGCTAGCTTTATAATAAGTTCAATTTTCTTTAAACCCCAAAAAATAAAAACAAAAGAGACACGGCACAATGACCTTGCCATTTACAAAATTTCTCAACCGTGAATTAATAATATAATAAAAACATATCAATCAATTACTTTATATAACACCAGTGCAACTCATCTATAGCTCTCATATACCCTGCAGATAGCTACACTAATTCTCTTATTTCATGCCTTCACCAGTGAAGGTCTCCATTTATTCATATGGAGCTCAAAGAATCTGATACAGCTTGATGGTGATCATTAATTGGACAGGGTCATCCTGCTGTGTTTTTTTGGCTTGGGTTCCCACCATCATAAAGATAGAGAGATAGTTGAGACCATCACTTCGAGACCTGTCCAGAATTTATCCATCTAATCTTTTCTAGCCCTTTTCCTCTATGAATTGATGCATGCCTGAATTTCTTCTAGTGTTTTTCCTTTGGTTTCTGGGACTAACTTTGCCACGAAGAGAATGGTTAAGAGGGAACATCCAGCATACAAAAATAAAGTACCTGAAAAAAGAGAATTGAAAACTTATATTACAAAGTGAACTAAGATAAACAAAGCAACTCTAATCAACCAAGTTTCCAGTTTGTGCTTACCAGGAGAACTCCAACTCATGAGAAAGTTGAAAGTATATGAAACTACCCAAGCTCCTAACCAGTTCACCAAAACCACCAAGCTGCCAGCAGTTCCCTTCACATGTATGGGAAAGATCTGCCATATTGAAATTAGTATTAGAACATATCTTATATTGGCCTACCATCAGTATTACTTCACTTTCCAGGAGTTTCAAGTACAGGAAAAGAAAATAATCTTCATAAATTCTTATGCTGCATGCATTGTCTTTTGAATGGAAATGGTGGAAATTCTATCTCCCATGTTTATTGGGCTTCCCTCTGTTTATCTTTTCCTCATTTCGCCATCTTATCACTTTTCAAGGGGTTTTATTTAGGAGAGATAATAAGTAGCTACAGTTGGCATTATTTCTCTTTCTAATTTTGAAAACAAAAGCTTGACATGTTACATCTATTAATAAATAGTTTTTCTGAAATATGTATCGGTAGTAACCATTTCAGTATTAACTCTAATCTTTAATGCTAGGCTGCAAGACCATAAACCAGTAAAGATGTTTTTGTCAAGAGATACATACCTCAGACATTATCACCCAAGGAACTGGTCCCATTCCAATTGAAAATGCTGCTATGTAGATCTGATTACAAGGAGGGTCAAAAAGATGATAGAATTTCAGGTTAAACTGCAATACCTTAGGAAAAGAAAATACAATAACAATACCAACAACTGCGGAACAAGACTTACCAGCACACCAGCAACAGCTAATACTGGTACCCATCCGAGCAATAAGCTCTGACCCTGATCAATGGAGTCACAAAGAAGAATTTTAGAATTGAGACACACACACATAAAACCTATGGTTTGGTGATATAATACTAACGACTTGCCTTGAGAAAGAAAGCAGTTCCTGTAAGAAAGCAGCCAATGAATGTCCCAGTTGCAGAAACCTGCATAATGCATATGTATGAGCACGCTTATAAGACATCAAAGCTCCTATTCCACTTACTTTTAGATGACGAAAAAAATAATATTCAAATCATATTTACCATTATAAGTGGTCTTCTTCCAGACTTATCCATCAAAATGGCTCCCAACACAGTTACTGGAACCTGTCATTCATTTTAAAAGATAAATTTCACACAGTCAAATGAAGTTATAGGATTAATGTCTAAGAAATCGGTAGAGGGATCAACCACCTGCATACAAGCATAGGCTATGGTGCCAATTTTGCCTGAAGAAAGTCCTGCAAATCAAGTTATACAGGGTAGGTATTATTTATTTATTTTTTTTGTGGGGGTTTGAATACTAGCATATATTTTGTCACTTACCAGCTGCTACGAAAGTCTCGGCTGTATAGAATCCAATACCATTAATTCCAACCGATTGTTGGCATACCATTAATCCTACCCCAATCTGAAATTGTTTCGTATAGTTAGAATCCTTGAAGTAGTCACATACGTCATGATTAAATTTCTGCATAATGAGTTACTTACAACTACAGAGCGCACGTGTTTGCTTTGGAACAAATCCAGAAACTTGGTTTTGGGAAGGCTTTGAAGAGTTTCAATATAATCCTATTAGAAAACAACGAGTCAGCTACTCAAACGTATCAGATTGATTAGAAAGTTTTACTGTGTTCAATTAATTAAGGGAGCTTTGGAAGTACCTGAATTTCTTGAGCTTCATGAGAGATATCAACATCTTTGCCCCGAAGTCTCCTTAAAGCTACTTGAAATTCCTTTTCATGGCCAACCTTTGCCTGCAAACAATGATTTTCATTTTATTAATTGCATTGCTATCTTCCTCTTATCCTTTATCTTGAAGAAGAAAACAATAGATCTCTTTAGGCCATAAATTTTAGCTTAATGCTTACCAGCCATCTGGGTGACTCAGGGATAAAGAACAAACCAATCAGCAAGGAAATGCAAGGCAGAAGCCCTTCAAAGTTCAAACCAAGCCAACAGTTAGACCTTTTTCTCCATGATTGGCTATACCTTAAGTGAAAATTAAAAACTAATCTTGTAACTTACCAGCTAGAGCTAGTGTTCTCCAAGTTATGACACTTCCCATTAAGAATGAGACTGATGCTCCAATAACAATCATAAGCTGCAGAACAATTAGAGTCAAGGCCAAATTAAGTTTAACTCAATCTTATTCCACTTTTAACCAGAGAACAAAAGTATAACAATGTATTATTCTCCAACCTGATTTGTTGTTGCAAGCCCTCCCCGAAGGTTCTTGGGTGCTATTTCTGCTATATATACTGGGACCTGTTCCAATTTGCTAAATTTTTGTTAAAATTTTGTAAAATCATCATTAAGAGTCGACTGTAAAAATGATCAGTTGACATATACAGCATGTTCTCAAACTTTCTGAATAAAAATTAACAGAAGTTGCATGGTTTTTTTTTTTAGCTTACGGCTATCAATTATTTACCACGTATGAGATAACTCCAATTCCATATCCTGTGAAAAATCTTCCCGTGTCAAGTGAGTTAGAACCCTGCAGTAGATAAAATCGTACAAATGAACCTCCTTTACGTTTTGCAACAATTCCATAATGAGGAAAACAGATGGAGGAATTTGAATCGTGCAGAAAATGCATACCTTGGAGAAGAAGACGGCTAACCATCCTGTAATGCAAAAACCAGCTGATATTCTCATTGCCTGTTTCCCATGCAAATTAAGACTTAGCAAAGTGGAGAGCCACTACAGATGTTTGATAGATTTTTAGATTAATTTAAACATACATACCCCTTTCCGGCCAATAAAATCTGTAATCTGTCCACTTGTTACAGCTCCAAGCATTGCACCAATGGTCACTAGAGAGCCAAACATGGAAAACTGCCATCCCAAGACAAGAAAAGGAAGCATTAATAGGCTTTCAGATAATAAATATAAATGTCAATAAAGAGGAGAAACTAGAATATGAACCTCAGCAAGAGATAGATTAAGATCTGCCCTGATTTCTGCTTGAGTGGGTGCTGAATAGCCCACCTGCCAAAATAATAACTTAAGCTAAAACTACAAACCTTTTTTTGTTTTTCTGGTGTGGTTTTTGGTTTGGTGCCTAACCCAGAAAACAAAAACAAAAACAAAAAGGAAGATGACATTTAGTAATTTTTATTTTCAGAATGTTTCTTAAGCCATGCACCGAATTTTGAAAGGCAAAAGAAAAAGAAAACAAGAAAAGAGTGAAAGTTTTTTTTTCCCTTAATTTTTAAGGAATTATGAGTTTACTAATGAATTTTCTCAGAAGGCTTGAAGATACTTACACAAGTTCCAAATGCGAAAGAACCACAAACAGCAACAAATGTGCTAAGCAAAACCATTCCAATGGATCCATTTTCCACCCTATTATCAGATTCAACATCCTTACGAGCATCATCTTTGTCTTTCTGAATGAAGGGCTCTTGCAAACCCCGAAGCCCATTGGCTTCTCCACTCTCAACATCCTTGTACTGTTCAATTGCCATTCTCTCAATAGCAATGAAGGACACAGAAACAAAATAGAGTTAAGGGCAACACAGTGAACAGATGGAGGACATACAAAACATGTTGTGTTGGATGGTATTTATAGCAAGATATTTTATACTATTTGTCTTCTTGTGTTCATTGGGACATTCAGAGAAAAGGCATGCTACCGACAGAGTTGGATTAGATTGGAAATTTGGAATGGCATGTGGGGATGAAGCTGTCACTGACGTGGTGATGACAACAGGCCAATTCAGAGCTTCTGATTCTGAGAGGGAAATGGATTAGAAGAAGGTTGAAGGGGCTGACCGCATGTGGTTCCTGTGCCGAGCCTATGATTGCTCTTGTTTATTCTGAGCTTACGTGGTTCTTACTCGGATGGGACGGCCACCAATAAATCTCAATTCAATATGTTCCCCAAAGTAGGCTGCAAGTTGTTGGCTACACAATGATTGGCCAATGGAAACAACACGCCACTGCTGGTCTCATTATAAAATGCAAGTATTAGAAATGGCAGCTTTTAAGCCTGAAGCGAGATTAAGAAAATTGGATTAGGATGGCTAAGTTATGCAAACTTGGAGGTGCCATTGGAATATCCTTGGTCTAATTAATTTAATAACTATAAGAAGATAATTTTTTTTCTTGGGAGCATTATTAACGAAACATGCCATTAATTAAGATTAAAGAATTGAATGTCAATCTTAGAAAATTAACAAGAAAATAAAACCCATCTCCCTCTTATATAACCCAAATGTTAATTTTAAACATTTCTTCTATGTTTTTTTAATAACACGTAATATTTTACATATAAGAATATGATACTCAGAATACTTAAGAATTTGATATCTCATTAATCATTGGTTAATAATTTTCTCAACTTAAAATGTTTAGTGTAATTTTTTTCCTTCCATTAGAGACTGTGCACTAGTGCAGCCTATGATGATCACTCTTATTAAAAACTTCACCCCACCCATTTTAAATGAGATTTAAATATGAAATTATAAAAATAGAATACCTACTACTTTTCTCATGAGAGTTTCATCTAAACAAGTCATGGTAATAAGAAATATTATTAAAAAAAATAAACCTAAATAAACAAATTTATTATAATATTTATGATTTTGAAAATATTACATCTATCTCTTGACATATAATATAATTACAAAGTTTTCTCTTATTTTTAATATTATATTTCACTCTTTTTTTAGAATTAAGGATTAATTTATTTTAAAGTTTAAACTGAAAAAAAATTAAAACTTTATTTTATTGTCTATAACAGCTGTAAACTTGTGATTTTTCTAAGCCTTTCCAATTTTTGAAAAACATTAAGGAAACCTTATTAGGCCATGGATTTCATTCACACCCATTCCTTTGAAAAATTATTAAATAGATTTTTTTAGATAATAATTCAACGCCCAAAAGAAGTGGGACATTAAAACTGTAATGTTGAAGTCAATTAATATTAAAAAAATATATTACTTAAACAAAAATTATTAATGACCCATTTGAATGAACTATTTTTTCTCGAGAACAAGCACTTTTTTTTTTTTTTATAAAAAACAAGTACTTCTAGGATAAAAAATTAAAAGTGATTGTTTGGATATTTTTTAAAAATAGTAGAAGTACTTAAAAAAAAGCAGAAAATTATTTATTTTAGCTAAAAACCTTACCTTCACAAAAAGTAATTGCAGTGAAAGAAAGAAAAATGACTGGTCCTAGTTTATTGAAAATTTTTTAATAAAAAAATTATTTTAAATATATTTTTTAATGATTGTATCCAAATATAAAATAATTTTTTATTTTAATAAAAAAAATTTAATTGAAGCACTTTCGTAACAAATTTTTTTTAAGTCCATTCAAATGAACTTTAAGTATATTTATTTAAAATATATATATATAATATAAGTTTTAATGATATTTTATTTTTAATATATATATATATAATTAATTTAATTTATAAATTCTCAACTTGGAGGGACAGACACGAGACAGCTATCTAATTTGATTGGGGATGTGGTAGGCAGATTTGGTTTGGTAATTGGCATCCACCATTTTAGACTCCTGAAAAACAATATTATCTTATTTTTGGACGTAGGACAGATTTTTAGTTCAAATCTAGCTACCAATAAATAATTTTAATTTTTAATAATTATAGCTGTATGTGACTCATGCTGTTTTTGACATTAATTAATATATAATTAAAAGAGAGTGTTGAATGGACCATTCAATTTCCACATTGTCCATTGCCCTCTCTCATTTTTTCCCTTTATATCATATTTTTTAATAAAAAGAATATGCTACCTTAATATCTTGTATTTAATATAATAATATATTAAAGGAATAATATAATTAAATTTTATAAAATTTAACAAAACTACAAATTTCAAACTTGACATCTTTGTTTTTCTGTAAGATTTTTGTGAAATGATTATAAAATGTAAATATGTATTGCCTCCATTCATCTTGATATATGATAAATATAGAGATGTATTTCAAATATATAAAATTAATGAATAAAATACCAGACGGCTTTGTATACATATGTTTCTTCAAGAAAAGGGAAACATAAAAAAAGAACTGAGTAATATTAATTATATAACTAAGAATAAGTTATTTTAATTTTCTTAATTTAATAATATAATACTCAATATTTAATATGTAAATCACTTGGCATGAAGAAAAAAAAAATCCCACGATTACACGTGATATGCAAAATAAGTGAGCAATAATAATAATCATCCTATTTCCATTAATTTATCTTAAAAATAAAATTCTTAAAATTATATTATTGTTTCTTTTTCTTTGATCATTTCAGATACACCATATTATATAACTAAACAATTGAATAAGTTTATAAGATTAAGACTTTAGAGTTAGTAAATTAAATAAAAAAAATATAACGTAAAAAACAACCTAGACATATACATCATAATGCTAGGAGTTGGTATATTCTTTTGTTCCATTTTGCAAGCTAAAAAAATAATTTTATAAATTATTTTAAAATATTTTGAAATATTATTTTTTGAATGATATTTTATAAGATTTTATGTCTTAAAAAGTTTAAGAATATACTTTCAAATGATACTAAAAAAAATAAGAAATTATGAGACACCATCATATAATATGATTTAAATATACAAAGAAACAATTTTTTATTATTAATAAAATTAACGAAAAAAGTTCAAATTTATAATTTATTATCCATAGATAAAAACTAAAGGAACAAAATATTTTGTAATACTTCTATAGATATGGTATTTTAAAATATCTTTTATACCATTAAATTAAGGCATCATTATAAAATTATTAAAAATAATAAAAATAATTTTATAAAATACTGTTATAAAATATAATATCTCAAAACTAAATCATTTTTAAGTATTTATATTTTACAAAAATATCAATTGAGTAAGCTAATAAAATGTTATGTGCCAAGAACATCTCAAGAATCTTGTTTCTTTTATATAAATAATAACTTATAAAATGCTTATTTAATAGAATACTCCTTTTCTTTGGAGATTATAAGGTTAATAATTAGCATCAACATTTATTAAATTTTGTGATTACACTGGTTTTTATGCATTTCTCTAATAAGAAAGAGATAAAAAATTTCATCTAAATTTTGTGGAAGATTAAAAATTAAAATGCCATGCTCCTGGGAATCGTCAATCAGCACAGCCATAAAAAAGAGTTCCAGATTAATAGGAGATGGAATCTGTGATTCGTACGTACAATTAATGCCCTCACGTTCGGTCACACCTCCGCCGCCAAAATCCTCCGTACGCCTTGCTCCCCATATTTTTGTACTTTACAAATTGATTTCTATACTCATTTTACCAAAAACATATATTATTGAATGTCTTATAAAACATTATTCATAATAGCAAAATTTTAATTAAAGTTGGGAAATTGTAAGATAATTTAAAGTACATGAATTTTTTATTTTTTATTTTATTTAATTATTGGTTATATTATATATTTTTTTAAATTTTTTTTACTTTTTATATATTCTTTATTCATAATTTTTTTATATTATGTATAGATAAAAAATTTAAAATAATTTAAAATTTTTTTAAAAAATATATAACATAATAAATAATTAATTAATATCAAAAAAATTAAGATAAAAAATAAAAAATAATATAATCCAATTTAAGTTACCATTTTAAAATAAGGTTGTAGCTTAATACAATACATAATTTCACTTTTTTTATTATTTAGTTTTCTTATTTTTGATATTTTTTAAAAATTTTATATTGTTCATTCAATAATTTTTTATAATTTTATTTTTTAAATAAAAAATTTTATAACAAAAATAATTTATTAATATCAAAAAATAATAAAAAAAAGAAGTGAAAAAGAAATATGTGCCTAATTTGCTATAGCACCAAGTAACAGCTTTAATTAATGGGCCTTGGTGCAGTTTTATTTTTGAGTTGAACTATATATTTTGACATGATGTTTTTTATTTTTTTGTTTTAATTTTTTAATTTTTTTTTAATTTTTTTAAGTTTTTTATATATTATTCCTTCATAATTTTTTAATACTATTCATTTCCAAATAAAATTTTTTTTAAAATTTCTAAAAAAGTGTATAACATAAACACTAATTTATTAATTTTAAAAAATTAAAAATTAAAAAATTAAAAAATATATGCTGCCGCCACACATGACAATAGCATAAAATTTCTCTTAATTAATATTAAGCACTATTAATATTTTTTTATAAATATAATTATTTAATTATAAAATATAAAAAATAATTATTTTGTTATGAAAATAATTATTCTATTATAACCCTAAAATAATATTTGTATAATTAAATAATTAAATAAAAATTAAAAAATTTAATAACCATAAACATCATATAAAAATGTAATATCACGTAAAGTCCTATATAATATTTTTTCAATATATATATATATATATATATATATATATATATATAGAGAGAGAGAGAGAGA
>JASKGM010000009.1:19201168-19231466 GCA_034509205.1 Ceratonia siliqua | reverse complement strand
AAGAAAATTAAAAAAAGTCCAAAGATACTTTGTTGTTGCTTTTTTATGTTTATTCACTTTATTTTTTAATAATTATAATTTTTTCAAATTCTTTAAAATAAAAAATAAAATAATTAAAATATAAAATTTTAAAAATAAAATACGGAAGCTATCTAGGAATCGTTGAACAACTTGAACTGAAGCGGAGAGCGTCTCCCAGAGGGAGAAGCCCTTTAAAAAAATTGGCGTATGCTGCTATGTGCGGCGAGCACACGGTATTCTTTCGTAAAAGGCGAAAGAATAGTTCGCTCTGTGCTCACCGCGCGGCTCCGTGGATTCTCTGGCTCATCGACTTGGGTTTTTCTACTCTCTCTCCCGTCAACATCTTCCAGTAATGCTCGGTGTGGGACTCGTAAGGCTGGGCTGGTTTCATATTTTAATTTAATTTGTCAAAATGTGGCAGCTTTATTCTAATCAAACTCATCTTCTGCGTTCTCTCTACTTGTAACAATAGTGAAAGGAAGAGTTTCAATGGGACTTTAAATATTGAATTTATAGTGCTAATTAATAGAATATAAAAGAAGGGAGCAGATAGATGAAATTAAGCTTCAACATTTGCACTGCGTTATATGTTAAATGCTCGAAATAACTAGACATCCACACACTGATTTAGTAGCTCTGAAAGGTCAACAAAGCAAAATGCTAGAGTTGAAAATGGGCAATGGACACAACAAATCTCGATATACGCAAAAGAGAGGAACCGAAGGCAAAAATTAATAATTGGGCTTCACAAAAATCAGCATTTCGGTCAAAACAACACAACGAACTCTACTTTCTCCTTTTATCTTTTATTATTTGTTGATTTTGATCAGAAACTGATTTAGCAGTTATAAGGACAACATAAGCTAATAACATCTTATTAGTATCCAAGTTTTGCATTATGCAACGATTTTTAGTTGCAGCAAACAACCTTAAGTTGCTGTTAATGGAAACATATAACTAATAGTACAATTACAAAGTAGGTATAAATATATAGCAGGAAAGAGGACGATCACTTAAAGTACAGACCATAAACCAAATTTGTCTATGGCACAAGAACTTTGGGAGGTGGGGTTAATTCCCATACACCTGTTGCAGAACAAGGGGGTGTTATTCTGGCAACCTTCTGTTTTAGTTTTCTGCACTGTCTAATGACATTTTTCTGAGAAGCTGCACTTACTTTTACTATGTCTACCTTCACTATGTGATGATCAGAAGTCCCTTTAGAAGAAATAACTGAGTATGATCCTGGAACAAATTTGTAGGGTGAGTTTGGTGAAGTCAAAATGTAGTCCACTCTTGTGCCATACTTGCATGTCCCCTGCACATCTATTTTTGAACATTCTCATCAAAATCTGAACATCTATAAGCTAAAATCAGCTAGCAGAGAAGTGATTGGAGAAGAAATATAAGTACTTTGGCCTTTGGTCATGATCACTATTGGCTCGCATTCTCCGGCAGAGTCCTTTGCATCAACATAGTCTTTTGATTTCATATAGTTCATCACTTCTGTCTTTGGCCTTGGCTTTCCGAGTTTCTCATAATACTACAGCAAAAACATATTCTCAGAGGCAGAAAACACTAAATTTAGTGTTAAGTAGTTGTGTGTGAGAACATTACCTTTACTATATCTGTCCATCTTTCTGCTGAGTAATCTGCTCCATTCAGAGAATTGAGACCTCCTGCCAAGATGTGGGGAGGGTCATTGGAGCGGATTATTGCATTTACCTGCTTCATTCTCCAATTCTCATCCAAATGATCGAGTTGAGTAGAGTGAAAATTTATTTCTCCTGCCCAAGGCACATCAATTGTGGCCTTCAAAACGTTCCTGCATCACACAAACGGGTGTCATTTCATTTTGCAGTCACAAAAAAATGTAAGCTTTTTTATCATCTTTCATGTTTCCAATGGAAGATAGGGGAAGCACCTAAAATCATCATCATCAGCAATCTTCTGAACTTTCCACCTCTTAATTGGCCATTTCGATAATATGGCATTTCCATATTCTGGAGCCCAACTCTCAGCAAACACATATTTCATCCCCAAGGCACTTGCCAAATCTGATAGAGGCTTCATGCTTTTTTCTTCCTCTGCCTTCACATCCTGCAGGGCCAATAAATCAGCATCTATCTCCCTGAGAACTTCCAGGATGCTTCTGCTGCTCATGAATTTCTCAGTGCTTCCGTAGCAATTCATAATGGGAGGAAAGCATATTGGGGACCTGGCTGGGACTTGGCTTCTTGCATGAGTTCTTCCAATGATTGTGTTTGATGTACCCTCTTCATCATCATCCGTGGAAGCAAGCAGTCTACTGTTTGCTAATGAAATCTCATTGTCAGGAAGATTAATGGAAACCTTCAAATTTGATCGTGAAAGAATCTTCGACTCAGAGAGATTCTGAACTTTACTCAGGGAAGCGTGCAATGGAGATTGCTTTAGTATACTCTTGGGATAATCAACCTTCATAGAACTCTTATTATAAGATCCTCGTTCATGGTTGGAGACAACCCATTCATCAGCTTCTGAAAAAGCAGGTGCAAGGGAGAACATGGCAACATTGAAAGTAGCGATCCGGATAGGCCTTCCAGAATCAGACTGGACAAAGTGGCCATTTGTGTGACCTGCAGATTTATTGGTACACAGTTGTGCTCTAGAATGACCCTTGGAGTTTAACTTTCTAAACCTTTTGATGACAACTTTAGACCTTGGGCGCTTCCATATCAGCCAACAAATCCTTGAATAGAGGTACCGGAGTTTTCTTCTAAGCACACTTAACATCTTAACACAGAATCTAACTGGTTAATGAAGGAGAATATAAGTGGGAGTTTCTAATTTCATGAGATGTTTGTTCTTTCTTTAATCACCATAATTTGTGTCCCACATTACAGAAAAGAAACAAGTCAATATATGCAAAGAATAGAGACAAAAGTAGGTGCTAACTACTCCACAGCGTGAGACAGACAGAGCTAGGACAGTTGACAATGGAGGCATGTTGTTGAGCTTCTTTTCCCACACAACAAAACAACGTCAACTGCTACAATGACAATAGCAAAAAGAGTCCAGGTTCTAATACTACGACTATAAGTGTCCTGAAATAACACTGAATTATGTTACAGCTGCAAGCCTGCAACTAAGGTCCAATTGAAGCTTCAATAATGCATAAGACTTTGTTGACAAATTGTTTTTTAATAAAGTATTTTTAACAAGGTACTACATTCATACTTATAAAATTTTTTATATTATTATAAGATACTATTATAAAATTATTTTAAACAAAAAATATAAATTTCATAAATCACCGCTTTAAAATACTTTATCTTGAACATAATTACATAATTAACCTTTTTTTTTTGTTAGTCTTGTACTCTGTGATCTCAAGTCATGTTGACTCCTAACAGTCATTGCGTAGTTGAAACAGATAACTGTTCTTAAACAGTTGAAGATGGAAATCTTGCCTCCTCGAATGTACTATATAACGTATAAAAAGCAGTAATTTAATTTCCCTCCCCACCACGAGGATATTTGAGGAAGATAGGATTCCTTGGGGTCCTTTTCACAGAACAGGATAAAGTCAATAATGTGGGCAGAGAAGGTGAGAGATAGTTAACAATTAACATCAACAGGGAAGGAGGACTAATTCATTATTTCAGTTGTTTAATAAATCAAGTGTGAAACCAATAGCAGTGTCATTCGTTACAATAGTAGTTAATTCAACCAAAACTGGTTTAACTTCAAGATGTGTCCCTCACAGTTCCTCACAAATGGTAGTTGCAGCAAACTCACGTGGGTAAACTGCAACATACACCTAATGACAGTCCAAACCATCCCAGGCAAATGGCTCTTTTTTAAGGCTACATATTACATATATCACACCATCTAACTGTTGGTTTTCAACTTCATCAGATAGTCAGTTTTCTCCAGTCCACACTTTGTAGGTTAGATGCCGGATTCTGTTCTGCAGTAATTGAAGCATTTAAGCCCTCAAACTACATTTCTCAATTATTTTTGTGCCCAAATAATCTTCCATCAGTTATCAATAAATAGTGCATCGAGGAGGTTAGAAGATGAATTCCCATTCTCGGTCTCATCAAAGAAACCTTCAGCAGCATTTTGCCTTCTAATTTTACGCTCTTCAACAACATAGGCTTCTGTTTCAGTGCAGTAATTTCGCCGAGCCTGTTTTACAGGTTTCTCAGCCACAACAAATTTGTTTCCACCACGAGATCTTTCAGTGAAACCTGCCCAGACTGATAAAAATCGTAGTTCAGAAATTACAGTTTTGTATAAATAGTTCAAAACCATTTGGAACTAATTTCATGACAAATGTGCGTTAGATTAAGAAAAAAGACGAAGTTGGAGTAGTTTATTTGATTACTCTGTTCAATGTGTAAAAACTTCATACCTTTCTTTATCAGAAGCAAATGTTCAGAGTTGAAAACTTGAAATAATATTTCCAGTAGAAGTTGTTAGAGTACAATTTTCCAAAAGGTTAAGGTGACTGAGGTGACTGAAATACGGGAAACACAGAACCCACCATATAAACAAAAGGAACATAAATCCACAGATACACTACTGAAACGGTTATTGTGTGGGAGCTATCCAAATGATCTTTTCAACAGATAAATGCTTTATGTTAAACAAAATTGTTCCAACTTTCGAGAAGTAAGTCGACAGGAACAGGCACAACATTGTATATCAATGTTAACAAACAATCAGATATAACCATTTTAAGGATCAAAGATGGTAAAATTTCATTATGAATAACAAAAGAAATTGTGAAAAATTGACACCAGCAAAGTTATTAGGCAAGAGGATAGCCATACTCCACAATATCCCTTCATGCAAATAAGAATTAGCTATGACAAAACACGTTTTGGTGCCTTGGTGCTTCGTGCTTTTACCGGTATGGACTTACCCTGAGTGTATAAGCATGCAGATAGAGCAATCTTAAGCATTCACAGTAGATATTTCTATCATCAGGTAACAGTATGAGTAATTTGACAGTCATGACATGATTTCTTTTGAATTATCCTACTCTTTTGCCCCTCAATATCACCAAAGGATACTTAATAATTACTTGAAGGAATAAATATGCAGATTTCATTCAGACTTAAACACAGTTCGCCAGATGACAGACATCTCTTCCTATACTCTTTAAGTTGAGAACAGAACAAAATAATCATGGACAAGGACAACCCTAGTTCACTTATACACATAAGAAACTAGAACATAGGTGATGACACTAGGGAGGTACAAAGATAGATTCAAAAGCAGCAATATGAATTCCAGATAACAACAGATAAGGACAGTTGATATGTTTGCATGATGACAGGACTTAAATGGACCCTAAACTGCAGTATTCCAGTTTTTTTTTAATAGAATACCTCCAAAATGATGAAGTACAATTGAAGCAGCTACAGTAACATTCAATGAAGCAGTGCCACCCCCATATTGCGGGATATAAACGAAAAAATCACATATCTCACATTCCTTGGCAGAAAGGCCTGAACCCTACATAGAAAATTTGGAGGAATAAAAAAATATAAATTAATTGCAAAAGAGCTACAGACTCTACTTTCAGTGAGCTTGAGTGCAGTGTCAGAAATTTCCTAAGTGATACTCCTTGGTTGCTTATCTTGTCAGCTATCAGTTTCTCTGTGATAAATCCTGATTAATTATCCCAAGACATACTTAATATCACCAACCCAGGAAAACTAATGTTTAAATTGAGGAATGATGAGTATAGTACCAATCATAGACATTGTAAATTTACTTCCTTGCAATGATATCAAACATATCAATTGTTACATACAGCATGTATATGCCATATAAGATACCTACACTGAATTAGTGACATTCATTGAGAAATCTTAGCAAGTACTAGCAGAAGTGTTAGAGCACACAAGTTATATATGTAGCACAAAGGCTCCCAAAATATCTTGAAGCACCTATTAATCAATGGGCTCAAATTCACTCGGCCAGATTATGAGCAGAGAAAATATTGGTCTTCGACTAAGATATACATAAAATTTTTAGCTGGATAAGAAAAGATTCATAAATCTTATAGAGAATGTTATGAAAGCTCCCAGATTCATGGGGAATAAAAAGAATGTCATCAAAAATTCAAAAAAAAAAAAAATACAATTATATGAGACACACAAGATGGGTAATCAACAAATCGTATCAATCCTGCTGCAGGGCAAACCTTACTCGACAATAAGCCTCTGTATAACATCATATGATACTTCAATAGAAATGGCAAGCGAATACCTCGTTTCCGAGAAGGAAAGCCGTGCTTTTCTTGAAGGGATGCTGATCCACAGGTGCGGCATCGTCTGTAATCTCCACCCCACAAATATCACAGTCTTTCTCCTGTAAGAGTAATCATTGACCCGAATTCATTATTTAAGGTACACAATTTTAACATCCCAAGTATCAGAGAATTCAAAACAAAAAGATAAAGACAAAGGACACGGAAAGATAAAGTCGAGACCTTGAGGAAATTACGAGCATCTTGGAGGGAGTGAAAGTGACGAAAACGGAGGTGAGAAGTGGAGCCATGGCTACCGAATGAGTTAAAATCTCTACGGCCAACTAGTATGAGCTCGGAAACCCCAAAGGCTGTGGCGCTTCGAGCCAGGGTCCCAACGTTGTGCCTTTTTGCTATATTATGCACCACAACGTAGCTCTCCAACCCCATTTTTTTTTCCAATTCAGAAGGTTCAATTTGGGACCAGCAGAAAGTGCGAGGGTGAAGCAGAGAAAGCTTAAGCTATTGGGGTTTTGGGTTTTGCCCTTGAACCCAGTACGCGCGCGCGAGAAAGAGAGACTCAAGATTAAGGGACAGTAGGCGTTGTTCTGATTCGATCTTCTTTTTTAATCGAATCCAAAGCCCGCAAGGGCTTGACACTACTGGGAATGTGAATGGCGACGGCGCTGGGGAGGGTCCGCAGGCCGCACCTCGCAAGCTCTCTCTCTCTCTCTCTCGCCCCTTCCCTCGATAGACATTTTTATTAAATTATCTAAAAGATTGTTAAATTATCAATTTTATCATCTGATAATTTTTAATTAGTATTTTAATGTGTTTTTTTATTTTAAAAAATATTATTTTGAAAACTAAATTAAAATAAAAAATTAAATATAAAAGAACATTTGTAAAGATAAAACACACCTTAAAAAATTAGATTGAGAAAAGATTTATTAGAGGATGAAATTGAGAAGTTGAGAGGAAATGTAATTTATTCCTCATTTTTTGTGATTTGGATTTTGGTCTAATGTTACGCGAATCGCAGTATCTAGATTGTCTATGACTATGGGTTCTAATGTACTTTAAAAAAGCATAATTTGTACCGGATCAAAAAGTGATTTAAAAAAAAAATATATATATATATTTTAGTAAAATAAGAAAAATTTTTTGTTTGGATACAATAAGTAATATTAATTTTTAAATTAAAAAAAATATTTGATTATTAAATTATAAAAAAATTTTTATGTAATAAAATTATTGAAAAGATATTCATAAGGAATTTAAAACTAAAGGCATGCATAATAGGTCAATTTTTTTAATTTTAAAATAACAAAAAGAATTATGCATAACTAAAAATAATAAATTTTTAAAAATAATCATAATCAAAAGTAAATGAATTAAAGAAATAATATAATTATATTAAAAAAATATTTAATAAGAAAGCATTTTTTATAAAATATACATACTTAAAATAAATTTTTAATCAAATATGTTTTTTAATACTTTAAATATTTATAAAGATTAATTTTATAATGAAATTATAATGAAAGAGTAACTTTTTAATATTCATGACATAATGAAAATTTAAAATTTTAACCACGATAAAATTTAACTATGATTTCGCGGAGATACAAAATTGTACAGGAAAAATGAATCTCTTTCTCTTGATAGGAGAAGTTACAAAATCATGATTTTCCTTTAATCATAATTTTTTATTTTCTACCTCTATCTAAGAGAGTAGGAGATCTGAACGCATAATAAAATGATAGAAAGAATTCTCTAGAACTCACAATGACTTCTTTAAGAGGAGAAGCCACTCCAAACAGCACCTAAATATCTTGATTCCACTCCAAACACAAGTTTTTTACTTTTACTTCTCAAAACTAATTATTCTCCTGTACTTACCTCTATTAAAATGATTTTTTTTACTTTTGCTCAACATTTGCCAGGTATTAAATCTCACTTACCATGCACCAGGCTTTAAGTAATGTGTTATTTTAGTGTAATGTATAAAAATACCTCATATCAATATCAACAAATTTTCATTTTATGAACCAGCAAGCTAAATAAAATCAAATGTCAAATGATAGTTGCATATTGCAGTAGCCTAGCAAGCTGTGACAACTTACAACTTGCAAGCCATTCAAGCTCCTTTTTCTCTGGACAACATGCTCAATTTATTTGGAGAAAGAGGATAATATATAAAAGAATTCTTCAGAGAGCTTTCCTCAGAGTGGTATGTAGAGTATTACATGTACAATTAACAAAGAATTTTACAGAACAATTATATGACATAACATACTTTTGTACACATAACTTTTTCTTTCTTTTTTTCCCTCTTTTCCAAGTTTTCTGTATTACTCTGTCTGTCTTCATTTTTATAAGTATGTTAGTGGCCTTCCTTCTTCTGGCCTCATATATGATGTACAAAGAACCACATTTATTTAGTTTTTTAAACTGCAACTTGAGCTGCTGCGAGCCTAGCAATAGGAACCCTGCAAAGGAATACTGAGATTCTCAGTTTTACAGTTGAAATGGTATGTTTAGACTCAATTTTCACTTGATGTACAATGGGAAACTTGACCTGAATGGAGAACAAGAAACATAGTCAAGTCCAATCTGAGCGAAAAATGCAACAGAAGAAGGCTCCCCACCATGCTCTCCACATATTCCAACCTGTTTATCAATCTTGTATATTAAATACAGAAGCATCTAGATGGAAAGTATAATAAAAAGAACAGATGTTTTTAACACCATATTTAAAATAGTGCCAAGAAATTTGATGCTTGAGACCCAGTTACTGATGAAATGGCTAAAAAGAAAGATCAATATAAAATATTTAAGCTGCTGAAGTAGGATAAGATCTGATTTAATGGGTGTGAAGCCACTGATTGCAACCTCAATTTACATATATAGAAGACCTTAGTAACACCACTTGGATGATTTTGACATATAATCTGTAACCCAGAATCAACTTAATTATGTTTATTGTTTCACATTTCCATGTTTAAGTTACTCCAACCTTTAAGTTAGGTCTAGCAGCACGACCCTTTTTAGTGCAAATCTTTATCAGTTCACCCACACCTTTCTGGTCAAGTACCTGAAATTATTGTCAACAATCCAAATTTAGTAATCATTCTTGAGATATGTTCAATAAGAAAATGAACTTACATGCTACTAATACTAACCTCAAACGGATCGCTCAGCAGAATGCCTTTGGATAGGTATGTAGGAAGAAATTTGCCAACATCATCTCTACTGTAGCCAAACGTCATCTGTGTAAGGTCATTGGTTCCAAATGAAAAGAACTCTGCTTCCCTTGCAACCTGCCAAAGTGAATTATAAAATGAAGATCTAACAGGTGTTAATAACACGAGATAACATTAACATGACGTTTCCTCTTACTGTTAGGTTACAAATGATAATGCTCTACTAAGTTCTAAGCTGAATGAAACCCAAGTAAGACGGGAGAGGAGATTGTGGGTTTCTTCTTTTAACAACTATTGTATGCTAGAACCCAAATATGATTCTCCAAAACATAAGGATATAAGGTTACCTCATCTGCAACTAGAGCAGCTCTTGGAACTTCGATCATGGTTCCAACCTTATAGCTTAAAGAGGATCCCATCTCAGAGAACACTTTCTCAGCAACATTTCTGATTAAACTCACTTGATGCCTTAATTCCTGCCAATTTAAATGTCAGCCTACCTTGAAGATAGCAAAAACCTAAGCCTATATCATATGATTATTATGTCACAAAGGCTTCATCAAGAAGAAAACCTTAGAGATTCCTTGTTATGTTTCAAGGGGCATATTCATTTAGGAGAAAGGAATACAAGCCAGTGTCTAGAAAAATGACATAAAATTAACATTTCTCTTACTAATTTAATGCATATTTATGAACTAAAATGAAACATAAACAACTGGGGTAGACATAAGGAAGAAAGGAATCTTGCCTGAGGTGTACCGATAAGTGGAACCATTATCTCAGGAAGAACAGTAATACCATGGTTACTCATGGAAACAGCAGCCTGAAAGACTGCACGAGCCTGCATCTCTGTCAGTTCTGGGTACGAAATCCCTAGCCTGTTCACAGAGTTTCAATTTCCACATATTAACAACTGTTATTCAATCCATGCATGCAGGAATTACTGGCCCTGCTACTTTATTTGTGTTTGTATTTTTGTATGTGAATTAGTATGTATGTATATGCATATGAAAATTCATATAGCATATTCAAATATATAAATCCAAACATGAGATTCTAGATTTTAAACCTTAATCATCAGTCATATCGATAGTTGATTTCTCAAGTAGATTTAGAGTTTGAAATTTTAATTATTTTACCCAATATGCAGTGATATTTTCCATAAAAAAGATATTGTATTAGCCTTTTATTTTCCATGAAGTAGATTTAAAGTTTCAATTATCCTCCCCAATATCTAGAAATTAGAGTAACACTATGCAGTAATGCTCTCCAAAAACAAAAATTGATCTTATATTAGTCTTGTATTTTCCATTAAGATTCCGTCTGATTTGGTGAAAAATGATTTTTTATGGAACATATTTTCTATAGAAAATACTTTCCAAAAAATGAGTTATTTTTTGTTGTTTGGATAATATGATAGAAAGTATTTTTTGTTGTTTATTTCATCTTAGGAAATTTTTTTTATTTAAAACAATGTTGAAATAACTCTATTTAGAAGTTTGCGAAGATAGTGTTTTTAAAATGGTATCTTATGAAATTCATTTTTTTCTTTAGTGTTTCAAATAATTTTATATTCGTATCTTATAATACATTTAAGGAAAAAATGAAATATCATAAAGTACCATTATAGAATATGGTGTTTCTATAAGTATTAAAACAAATAATTTAATCAAGAAGATTTTTATATTCATCCACAATAATATTTTTAAAGCATTTGTAACAGTTTTTGAATTGTCAATAATTAATTTTTTTATAATAAAAATTGAGTGGCATTTTCCATAACGAAAAAAATATTTTCTTCTATTAAAACTTTCCGTTAAAACAAACACTGGAAAGTTGGAAACTGTTTTCCAAAATTATCAGTTCTGTTGAAACAAACGGACCTAAGTAACTAGTTCCAGCTACAAACCTGCAACCTCGAAAACCAAGCATGGGATTCACTTCTGATAGTTTTTCTATCCTAGAGAAGATTTCTTCTTCCTTCATGCCTGTCTCAGAAGTCAGTTCACTGACAATTTGTTCCAAGTCACCTTCTGGAAGAAATTCATGAAGTGGAGGATCTAACAATCGGATTGTTACTGGGAGACCTGAAGTTTCAGTGTTAAAACAAAGTTTAAGAAATAGATGATAAAGAGCTTCAATAAATACTTAGCACTCAAGGCATAACGAGGAATTATTTGATGATTCTGATCTCCATTTAGTACATGCAGAAAATCCATGTCTCAGCAGTACGTGACATTTACTATGACAAAGGCAAGTATTATGATGGTCCAATGAAGTCCACACTTTTCCAGTTCACAAAGGACAATATTAATATATTATGTATACTCTGAACTTTACTACTGATAAATGGGAAATTAGTACCATTCATTGCACGAAAAATTCCCTCAAAGTCGGATCTTTGATAAGGTAGTAACAGGTCAAGTGCAGCTTTCCTTTGTTCAGGCGTAATTGCCATTATCATTTTTCTTATAGCCTTTATCCTCTCATCTGAAGCAAAAAACTGAAACACACCAAAACATGAAGAAAATCATATAAATTTTTCACAGGACTTCCAATCAACCCTTTTCAAAAAATACTAGATACATCAAGAAAAAGTATCATTCTGTTATAACCAAGGATTTCAACAAAACTCGTACCATGTGCTCCGTCCTACAAAGCCCAATCCCTTGAGCACCATTTTTTCTAGCTGTTATTGCATCTTCAGGTGTGTCAGCATTTGCCATAACCTGAAAGACAACAGCAATATGAGCGATTTCCAACTACCAAAAATCTTACATTTTGATTCAACCCAACTTCTACAGTAGATAAAACATATGCAACACCTTTAGCTGCCTTATATCATCAGCCCAAGACATGAAGGTTTCCAAATCATCACTTAGAGCTGGAGGAGAAAGTGGCTGCTTTCCCAAAATCACCTCACCAGTGGATCCATTCAATGAGATCCATTCTCCTTCACTAATCACCTTATCCCCCGCTACAACCACCTGCATTATCAATTGATATTATACTCAATAGCACAGTGGTCTTTTATTGAAATGTCTGAAGAGTTTACCTTCTCTGAGTCATTTACAAGGATATCAGAGCACCCAGACACACAACACTTTCCCCATCCACGGGCTACAACAGCAGCATGAGATGTCATACCACCTCTAGCTGTCAAGATCCCTGCAGCTGCATGCATACCTCCAATATCCTCGGGACTTGTCTCTGTCCTCACCTTCAACAACGGCCAATCAGAAGAAATAGTGCATTAGCATTGCAAATTATTTTTTGAGTGCTACTGGCATCAATATAAGGTAGAAAAAGAGTAAACAACTAATAAATAAATAAAATATTTGAAGGACCACTAAGGGAGCACCTCTCAGACAATATGCTCAACCTAATATCATGAAACTAATTAAATCTGGAACAAAATTTACATCCTTATCAAAATAACTCCAATCCTGTAAAAGCATTCCATGTAAGTCACCCAGCTTCTCCTTGTTAAAATTGCTCAGGTTGATTCAGGTTTGAATTAAGAGGGAGAAGGAAGAAGATGCGTGAAATATCAGCTTAATAATAATAAGCATACCAAGATGACACTCTTTCCTTGTGCATGCCATTCTTCTGCATCCTCAGCAGTGAACACAATCTGCCCTACTGCAGCTCCAGGGGATGCAGGCAAACCCGTGGCAATTACATTGTCCTTGTAAGCAGATTGATCCTCAAACTAGCCAATTAATGGTTGAAAATAGTCAGGAACACTTAATCACTTGCATGTGAACTCGATAAGTTAATAGACACATAAATGCAAAGACATTTACACAATATTTGTCAAACTTATTTAGATCTTCAACATTAAACAAAATGAAAATGATCTAGCCAAACAGTGCTTCTATACACATACATACTCTTCTAGAAGCATAGTACTAACTTATTGCATATGTTACACTAGTTTCTTGCGGCTGTAGGTGTCAATACTTAAATTCTATTTCAAAGTTAGTTTTGTTAGCTCATCCAGATGCAAATCGTGCAAGGCAGTTGTTTCTTATATTGATCAACGCCTGGTGTATACCTGTGGATGGAGAAGTTGATCAAGATGCTGTGGCTCTACCATCTTGATTGCAGAACGAATATCAACAAGTCCTTCATCAACCATGTCTACTGCTATCTTGACTGCTCCTTTGCCAGTACGCTTTCCACTCCGACATTGCAACATCCACAACTTATTTTCTTGAACAGTGAACTCAATGTCCTGCATTTTAATAATAATCTCAGCAATTTTTACTATGGAATAATATCTATTTTTCATTAACTTGGGATATAAAGTAATACACTCTGGTCTATCTATACAAACAATATATATGCAGAAAAAATTAAAAATCCAAGGAAATTGAAATTTTACCATCATATCCTTGTAATGTTTCTCTAGAATTTCACAATTCTCCTCAAGTTCCTTGTAGGCTTCTGGCATGCAAGTTTTCATGGTCTCCAAATCTTCAGGTGTCCTGATTCCAGCAACTACATCCTCTCCCTATATATAGCCAATTCAGCTCTTCTTAGAAATTTCAATACCAAAAGTAATTGCTATTCTGTACAAACTAATGAAGATGATAAGGGCCTGAAAGTAAATTACAACTAGTATATGTAACCTGAGAATTAATCAGAAACTCCCCGTAAAGTTTATTTTCCCCGGTGCTTGGATTTCTAGTGAATAAGACACCAGTTCCTGAAGTGTTCCCCATGTTGCCAAATACCATGGTTTGAATGTTTACAGCAGTTCCCTTTAACCCAGTTATCTGATTAATGTTCCGATACTTATTAGCCCTTGGGCTGTCCCAAGAATTAAAAACAGCTTTGACTGCTAACTCCAGCTGCTTCATTGGATCTGGGATCGATAAATGAAGAAGGAACATAAGTAGAAATGTTTTTCTTGTAACAACTTAATTAATAATGAGGGTAGGGATAGATTTAGGGCCAGGACCATGAAAAATTGTAAACTAAATTGTGAAGAAGTTGGTGATGTTGCATTCAGCACCTGAGGGAAAATTGTCCCCACTAGCTTCGAGGTAGACATTCTTATACTGCATAACCAGCTTTTTGAGGTCAGAGGCTGATAGATCAGTGTCAAGTTTAGCCCCTTTTGAATTCTTTAACTTTTCTAACTTCTCCTCAAACAATGAGTGCGGAATGCCCATTACCTCCATATAACATAAACGAACATTTAGAACAGAAATTAATGGCAGGCACAATTATACTATTCCACATTCAGAGGAAGATATTAGCAGATTGCATTGATTATTGGAGTAGATTCCAATTTAACTCTTTTGAGTTTGAGTTGGAAAAAAAAAAAAGTCAACAGCATAAGAAAATAAGCAAACAGAAATCAATTTGATGGATTCAGTTTAAAAGATTCACTTACAACATCTCCAAACATGTCTAAGAAACGTCTGTATGAATCATAAGCAAAGCGCTCTCCACATTTTGCGGCCAACCCAGCAACCACTTCATCATTCATTCCAAGGTTGAGAACTGTGTCCATCATGCCAGGCATTGAAATCTTGTAATATGGAGACAAAATATTAGTTTATGCCATAAGCATGTCAAATAGGGGATGGAACTTAGTTTAAAGCAAAAGTATGCATATAAATACAGTAGCATGTTTTGTTAACCTGAGTGAATCGAGTTCATTACTCAAGCTTAAACTAACTCCTTATCAAGGTAAAAAAATGTTAACAAAGGCGGAACCAATGTCCAGCCACTGAATATGCCTTGGAAAGGGAACCTAACTTGAGGTGAACCCAATGCCATAACAAAAGCACATTCTTCTTGCAAGGTTGTGCCATTAATGGAAGTCTATGAGAGTGTCAAAATAAAGAACCAGTCTATCATGACCGATTTTCCTAAAGATTATTTTTACACTTAGCATTTGCATTCCTGTCCTATTTATGCTCTCTCACCATTTTTCCTGTAAGACTATTTACATATATAGAAGTACCTTACCACTGTTGTGGTCCTAGGTTGAGACACTCAACAAGAACATAGAGCTAAGCAAAAACAAAAATTAATTATTTCATACCGCGGCACCAGAGCGCACAGACAGAAGGAGAGGTTTTGCAGGATTCCCAAGAAAGGCTCCAATTTCCTTCTCCACACTCTGCAGGCCTTCTAGTATCTCCTCCCACAGGCCATCTGGTAGCTTCTTTCCATTTTGCTGATACTCTTGACATGCCTCTGTTGATATAGTGAGTCCAGGAGGGACAGACAATCCAATAGTTGCCATTTCTGCCAGGTTTGCCCCCTTTCCTCCCAACTGTATCATATATATACATGAAGTTAGTTGTTCATCAATTCAAAGAGAGAATAGCAATTGCATTAAAATCATTTATGGCTCTTTTTGCTTAACGTAGTTTTTATAGAAGTCTCATCATACCTTAAGACCACTAGAAAATGCATGTTAGATATCAATAAGAATAAGAATGCTTACCAAGGACTTCATGCCCTTGTTGCCTTCACTTCTTCCTTTGCCAAAAGTAAATACGCGCTGTTGAAACAAAAGCAGAGAAGTGCTAGTTCAGCAAAAATGTTAAATTGAAAATGCTTACGGGAAATGATAGCATGCACACCACTTTTTCTTATTAGTAACACTTCTTATTTTATGTTAATAATTTTCAAGGGGAGTTTGGCAAATCAATCAAAGTTGGAGTTAGGATTCAAATAAAATAAATAAATTCAATTTAGAGTTGAAGTCGAACCTAAACTTCTATTATTTTTCTTCAAAAAATTCAACTCGTATTTAAACAAGTTCTGCTTGTGATCAAATCTAATTAAAGGTAAATCTTAATTATTCATGATTAGTTTATTCTACAAGTTTTTTATAAACCAAATATACTAAAAAAAATTGACTTATTTATTTTATTTTCTTTTTTGGTTGACATGATGGGTCATGGGCCAGACCTGGTGGTCTGGGATCAACATTTTTTATTTGGGCCATGAATTAAACTACTTGATATGTCGGGCCTTCTCCATAATTCGAGGCTGGGCTCAGAAACAAAGCCCATTGTTAACAGCTGAACTTTTCATGTTTACAGTTTCAGTTTAGGTTTGGATTGAAATGCAATCTTCCTGTCCAAAAAAAAAGTTTAGGTCCGGATTCAGACCAATTGTTTGGAACCGCTCGCGAATTTCCATGGCCCAAACTTGAGCCATGCAGCCACAAATCCTACTACCATATTTAAGACGAATCTTTAAAGTTTCAGAGACAAAAAATAAATAAATTCAATATTCCTGTATTAGATACTATATTTTAGAAGATTGATATAGCTTAAGTGAGAAATTATTCTGTTGTGTCCTCAGAGGAAGGCAAGTGGGAAATTAGGTACATAGTCTTACATGGACCTTTAGCATTGAAGTTCGAACTGTAATGCCCATACTGTTAGAAGGGGCAAACAAAGAATATGAAAAGCAGAAGTAGTGGTAGTGCGATAAATTCATGTACCTTTTTGGTGGTAGGTGTTGTTGGTGGGGTTAGGATGGCCTGCCCTCGTATTGAATGCTGATATGTCCTCCTGGGTTTCCAATTTCTGAACCGCTTTGAATTTGAACTTAGGTTCAAGTCCTGCCACTGCCAGTGCAGCCTTGTGGTTCTCCCTCCAACTCTCCCATACTGCTCACCCATGCCAACCCCGGAACGCTGTGTTTCTGCAACAACATCGCGCTGCTGCACATACTTGTTCACATTGATCTGCCAGTTATTATTACAAACATCTGGTGTGGTCCTTATAAGTATACCTTTCACCATGGAACACATTCCTGATCTTCTTCTTCGTCTTCAGTATTCCAAAACTTGATAAAAAATAAAGACAGCCCATTTCAGTAACTAGCTTTGCTTGTACATAATCATCAAAAGTGTACCAAATTCAAAACATTTTCAAACTATTATGATATGGGGTGGGATGTTATTCATAGTGGATTAGCAGCCAAGTGGTAGAGATTCTTTGTGTAAAGGATTTTTTATGCAGATAATTAAAAACAGAAGATGAAAAAAAGGACAGCAAGAAAGAGAAGAAAGAGATCAATTAATAAGCAAATCCCTGTTGCTTGTTCCTGTGAGTAATATCTGCAAACATCAAATATTCATTCATCTTGGCACTAAAGAAACTTTGAGCAAATCATATATATTTTCCTTCTTGATCACTCAAAAACGTGAACGGAGTCATAGATTATTACACTGATATGGCAGCAGCACACAGATGACAGATGATTCAATCGAAGTTTTGCAAGAAATGAAATGAAATTACGTACCAGAAGTTGGATAAAGAATGAAGAGCTGTACTTCTGGTAAGGAGTTAAATGAAAAGACTAGCTTCTCAGAACAGAATGGCGTGGTTGATTTTTTTTTTTCTGTTTTTATTAATTTTGTTCGTTATTTAAATTTTTGTTCCTTTATAGGGAGGGTTGTGATGAGACATGTGTGGACGAAATTACAATTATGGAGCTAAGTCATCTTCATAACTAAACTTTAACTTGTTAATGGTTATGCCAAGAATAAGGGAAGTGTAGGGTAAGGCATTGGACTTTCTCGAAGTTACCCTTTGTGCCCTTTGTCTCTGCAGGATAAGGCTTTGTGGCACACAATTTAATGTCCATGAAACTTTGGAATGAAAGCATGCAGCTTGACCTTGTTTTTCCTGCATGAACTTTTTTTAGCCAAGTAAATATATATGGGGAGGTAAAGGATTTTTTTGATAATAAGAGACATGAATCTGGTCTTTTTTTTTAGTTATTTTTAGTTTATTGTGATCATTTATATATGTTTAGACGATCATAATCATTCATGGGGTATTGCCAGCCATCATTTTCACTTGCATTTGTTTGTATGGTGGATAGAAATGATGATAAATTCAGGTATCATACGCGAAAAAGAGATATGGGGGGTCATGAGGCCTAAGTGGAATATACTTTGGATCCAAGCAAACGAAGACACGTGGCTCAATCATAAACACAGAACGGGAAATATTGCCAGCCATCATTTTCAGAATATTATCGCCATATTTTATTTCATGTATGAATGTAAATCTTTTTAAATCCAATATCAACAATTAAGAAGAAAAAAAAAACTAAATAACTTGTGGTTTGTCTTTTTCGAAATGCATAATTTTAGCTTAAATAATTAAATAAAAATAAATCACTCAACTCACAGATAAAAAATACAATAAAAAGCCACATTTTTTTTAAAAAAAAAGTAGTATGCTGATTTGGTAGGGATTTTGCTTATTTAAGTTGATAAAAAAAGTATGAGAGATGAATATGTGAGAAGAGAAATTTTACTGTGATCAAAACAAAGAAAGATAATAAGATAGAGAAAGAAGACGCGAATTTTCTAGAAAGTGAAACTATCTAGAAGAATGAGAGAGATATATACAAATTAAAATTTATAATAAGAAACCAAAATAAGAAGGGAATGTCCATAAAGAATTAAAGACATATATTATTTTTTTAAATATGGAAAAACAGGTCTTTATTAATTATTTGGCCAAAAAAAAAAAGAAAGGGAAGTTGTCACTTGATTGGACTAGTTACAGACTCAGCTACTTTATATGCAATATTATATAGATTTTTCAACAAGCCTATTCTTTTCGAGTCTTTTAGGCATAAAGAAAGAAGAGCAAAAGAATAATGACTCTACAAACTTGTTCTCATAAAACTGTTATTGAGCTACTTTTAATTATTGAAATTAATCAAAAACCATGTATAGGGGGGCTTCAATTGTGTGATATGCAAACGACAGATTTTGAAGGCTGCATTTATGCTAGTTGCCTGAGTCATGAAGACCATTAAGACAACAATGTCAGCTTTAAAACTCTCAGCAGGAAATAAATTCTTATTGTGGATGGGTGTAAGGAGGAGCTCAGAATTTTATTTTTCAAACAAGCTAGGGAAGGCAACTGCCCCTTCAACACTACTACTTTCATCAGTAGAGTAAAGTAAAGCAATCTTACTATGTATTGCAACCATCTTTATATCAATGCCACCTCTTTTCTTCTTCTATGCATGGTTTCTACAAGTGTACATGAACTGAGTAGATTGCTATGATAGTCATTACAATTGTCAAGTCATTTAATAAGAGATTTCTGTAAGAGTTTTGCAACAAATAGTCTTATTTTATAAACTCAAGTACCAAGTATATATATTGTTGAACAAGAAACTGTTTTTTAAATGCACGATTGCATCTACAATGACAGAAACTATGTATATATTCATTTTATATTCATCCTGAAACTGGTAGTTGTTTCTTTTATACTGTAAATGAGAATATCAGACGACACAAAACAGCAGAAAAAAAAAAACTAAAGAATCAACCTTGGCATTAACAGCAACGTAATGTATCCAAACTCTTGAGAGGCATGATTAAAATGCATTATTCATTGCAAGGAGTCCCACAGACATTATTCAGAATGGGCAACTCACTCAAGTAAGTATATTATGCACGAGCATAACGTGCAGAAATACGCTGCTGGATGGGGCTCCTGCAAGAAGGACAATCTTTCATACCCTGTTTCTCATGGAGCTCATTGCATGTTGTGCAAACGACCTGATGAGCACACGGGAGGAATACAACAGACATCTCTTCTGAAAGGCACATTACACATTCCCGTTCCCGTTTCACACCCCCTACCACAGAGTAGTCATTTAAATTTGCAACCACTTCTGACATAAAAGAGGTCAGCGGTTCCTCCAGAGCAGTGCCATCTTTCATGTCCACAGATTTGCTGGCATAGCTTCCATTAATGCCCCTCCTCAGTGCAGCAATTTTTGGAGAATCGGTCTTCTGTCTCAGTTGTGCAATTTCTTTTTCAAGTTTCTGGATATCATCTCTGTACCTCTGCAGATTCTTTTCTGCCTTCAATTTGATCATATCCTCCTTGGATTTTGCTGACACCTCAATTTGTTCTCTTTCTTTTCTTATAGAACTGACCTGTAGGAGGATTTCTTCCTTTGCCTTTGCTTCTTGTTGCCATCTAGCCTGTGATATTTTTCCTTTACAATGAGAACAGACCCAGTAACAAAACTCATTTAGCACCTATAGATAGATAGAAGATTGGTTGCATATGTGGAATTTCACAAGTGGTGCATGTATACCGAGACCATATTCTCATGTTTCACCTCAGAATATCAATATTCATACTTACATAGGTGCTTCTGATGTCAATATTTTACTTAAGGACGAGTCTTGCAGCTACAAAATGGATAAAACCTTCAAAGTCAAAAAAAAGAAGATGAAGCAAGAGGTATATGAGTTATTGTGCATTCTTTGTGTCGGTTTTTCTGCTTGCATAGATCACAATGAACATTAATACCTTTAGACTGACTAGTCATATGAACATTCACATGCAGCATCCATAGTAAGAACTGAAGAAACACAGCCAATATAAACATTAAAACAGCCACCTAAGGATGATTTTAATTAGAAAATTTTCACCAGTTAAGGTATTTTTCTTTCTATATATATATATATATATTTTGGTGGTGGTGGGGAGTGTTCTTGACTATTGGAAAGGTAAAAAGCTGATGTTACGTTGATAATAATTTTGTGCCAATGGAAAATCAGTTGACGTTCATATCCTTTATTATACACGCACTAACCACCCATTCTACATGGAAACAATGTCAACGGTCAAGCCATGTGTAGAAATGGAAATGACATACCTCAACTTGCTCCTGTTGCACTTTAGCTCGCTCTAATTCCTGCAGCAGCTGTGTCAATTTGTGTTTTTCATTCATTAGCTCTTCCTGAAACAAGGATTTCTGCTTTTCCCATGACTGAAACTTCATTTGGGTCTTCTTTTCCCTCCTGTAGACCTCTTGACAGCTTACTGCTGACTCTGCAGCACGTAACTTAGCAGCCTCCATTTCTCTCCTCAGTGCAGCATTCTCCACCTCAAGCTTTCGGACAGAAGCTTTAGCTCGCTCCACCTGTCCACTAGTTTTAGACAAGGCATTTTCCATCTCAGAAAGCTTCTTCATGGTGCTTTCCTCTAGAGTTTGCTTCTCTTTCTTAAGACGTTCAACTTCCTCTTTCTCTTGCCTTAGTGTCTTAAGCTCAGCCTTGTCCTTACTCAGCCGTCGAGCAGCCTGCATAACCTTCTGATTGGCCCACTCTGTCCATTCTTGGAGCTGATTTTGCAGCTCCTGTACCCTAGGAACCAGCTTCAAAATCATCTCATCCTTTCTATCCCGGGGTATCCACTGCCCCAGGGACTTGTCATATGATATCCCCGCACAACTACTATTAGGTGTCTCAGTATTACAATTGACAGGCATTATAAAAGACTTGCTTTTTGAAGACAATGAAAGAGAAAGATCAGTATCAGTAGCTGATAATGCAGTTGGGCTACTAAGGGGAGGTAAAATATTGGCTGCATGTAGTGAGGTTGAAGTATTGGACATTGGGGATCTAGAAATGGTATCAGGAGAATCCATGCTAAATGCAAAAGGGATAGATGGTCCAGCATTAGGTGACAAATTAGGGTTAAGATTATCTTGAGTCACATCAACTCCTGTTGCCTTACTTATCTTTAAAGATGTATTCTTCAAGTTTCTGGTAGTAGAGTCTGATACAGATTTCAGTTTTTTATCCAAGATTAAACCACTAAGCTTTCCTCCTCTTGAAGAACCTTTAGATCCACAAGTCCGGTAACCTTTTTCCACATGAGGCGACTTCTGGCGGAAAGTGTATTCCCTCTTGGTGCTACCAGAATGGACTTTTCTACCACTTCCAAACTTTTCTTCCACTGTGGGAGATTGAGATGTTCCAGCTGCACTGAATGCTTTATTAACAGAATCAGACCTTGAATCAGCACCCTCTTTCTCTGAGAGTCCATCAAGACTATGAGAATTCTTCAAGTTGTTCACAACAGGAACTCCTGCCATGAAGGGTGTCTCAGGTTGAGAATTATGGAAAACTGAAGAAATTGGTTTACTAGGACTTGGAAGACTCAATTCAGGACCTTTTGTTTCTGCTTTTGACCGTGAATCAGTTTGGACAGAATAACACCCATAAGCAGTGACATCACTGACAAAACTACTTACAGGGTCACCATCCATTGCACAAGCATGGGACACATTCATGTCACAAATTAACAAACACCACATAGCATCCCCAGTACTGAAGAATGGCCTGACCTCTTGAAGAACACAAACCAATTCAGCCAAGATATACTTCTCCAGCTGCTGTAAATCTTCAAAATAGTGCTCCCTTGAAGGATCAACCTCTTGGCCGTTCCTTAGAAATGCTAAACTATTATCAACTATATTAGACACTGTATCTTTACATCCATAACATATGCCAGACCTTAAGATGGACTTTGTAGCAACTTCTTCAGTGTACCCACATGCAACAATTCTTTTTATTGCACTCTTGAAAGTGGTGTCCATATTATTTAAGACAAGTTCTTCCAACTGAGCTTCTGTGAGCTCACTCCAATCAGCATCATGGAATTCATCTGCCTCTAGTTCCTCCTTAGGTTGGCTAGGCCCAGCATCGGATGAACCTACAGGACTAGACAATCCAAGGTCAAGCTTCAGTCCATCAGAATGATCTTGGTTAAAACTACACAGACCACAAGTAGTGACTTGCCCATGACCTGGGATTATTTCAAATTTCTCAGCAGAAAATTCATAACTGAGGCATTCATTTTGAGGTGAAGGAATAATCTTATTTGGCTCCCCTAAAGGTGGATCAGCCCTGAATTTTCTCTTATTTCTACTGCCTTTTTCTTGGATAGAGACTGAGGGAGAGATTTGACTGCTACCACTGGCAACCAATGAAGCCATTTTAGCTGCAAACAAGAAAAGTTAAAAGAAAAACCTATGAATACATCTTATCAAGTTTTATATAGCATCTATTCACAAGCACCTATAATTATTTCATACCAAAAACAAATATCAAGTTCCATGAATTAAAAAGAAGGCTTAATTTTACTTTTGGTCTTTCTAGTTTGCCCAGGAGAGCAATTTAGTTCCTCTAATCTCAAATAGAGCAATCTTGGCCTCTAATTATATGAAGAAATTAAATAGACAATCTTAAAATATTTTTTCTGATTTAATGGAAGTTAACTATTATCCCTAAATTATTTTTTATATTTTCTTTTATCTAACAATTAGAGGGACATTGCTTTAAAGGAACTAAATTGCATTGATAAATAAACTAGTGGGACAACATTGTTCTGACGAGCGAACTAGATGGAGCAAAAGTGCAATTAAGCCTTAAAAGAATGACAACAACATGAATATTAACATTGATGTGAAAAATGCAGAAGAAAGCTTACAACATTACCCACTAAAAAGAACAGAAGATGTAATAATGAACACTCAATTGTAAGGCGTTGCATGCATCAAAGAACTGAATTTTTTTTTTTCCTCCGAATTTTAGTATTCAAATCTACGATATCCAACTTCCTGAAGCGTTCAGATAAAGGAGGAAAAATTAATCAATGAATCAATTTTAATAAAAAAGAAAAAGGCTATGTCCAGTCATCTAAGCTTCGGGAGCATACCCAGTTGACAAAAAATTGAAATTCGAAAGCATCAAAATGAATTCCAATACATATCCAAACTCTAAACACACCCACAGATCAGAAAAGTGGTCAAAGCAAAATATGTTTTCATCAATACGATAGCAGACGCAGCCACTGCTGCGCAGAAGATCCCCAATACATGTGGAAGAATACGAGAGTTATGATCAGAATTAACGATCGAGACGTACGCAATTAGAGCAATTGTTGGAGCAATCAAGGTACGATCGATCTTAGAACATCGGAGAATCAGAAGGAAAATATAATATCTCTTTTTTCTTCTGTCCTCTTTTTTTCTCCGCTGAGGCTAAGAGGATTTGAGCATTGAACGTGTTCTCTCCCTCTAATAATAATTTTGGGGTGGACATATTTTTAATTTCACGTACTTTTTATTAATCAGGCTAACTAACCAGAGTTTTTTTTATTTATGTTTATATATTAATACTGACTCTTAAAAATTGAGTTAATAATTTAAAAAAATTGAATTAATCATGTGTCTCTAATTTATATTATTTTGTTTTAAATAGTTTTAGAATGATAAAAGAATATAAAAATATTATAAATATTATTTTACAAATTATCCAAATCATTGTTTAAAACCAAACCTAATTATTTTATCCACACTCTCATCTCTATTCAATGATAAAACAAAAAAAATCTCTACTCAAACAATATTTAAGATTTTACATAATTTTCTTTTTTTTAATGAAGATTTACAAATTTACAATATATTTATTATATATTTATGAGTAATTGTTGTTTAATATTTTCAAATATATCATATTAAAAATATTTTATGAATTTTCATTTTTTTAATATTATTATAAAGTATCATTATGATTATTTGAGATATTAAATATATATATATTACTTATGAATCATGACCATGACATTTCTCTGAAAAATTACAATTTTTAAACTAATGCATCATAATATTATGATGCATAAGTAAAAAATTTGTAATAACTTTCAATAACCATATCAAATATAAAAATGTAACTTCTAAGTATTTTTAACTAAATATAAGATAATTAAAACTATATTAGTTGTCAATACCTTTGTTCCTGATATATTCTTGATATAGATTATATGTTTGGATAGCTAAAAATTTAAGAGAAGTTTATTACATGAATTTTGTCTCCATTTTGTGATTTTACATGACCATTATATTTTTAAAAAATTATTAACTAAATGACTTTCTTTTTTATAAGAACCCAAATGACTTTTTTTTTATAAGAACCCAAATGACTTTTTTTATAAGAACCTAAATGACTTATTATATTATATTATTGTTTTATATATGCACCAGTAAGTCAGAAATTGGGCAGGTGAAGAATTCCGTACGCTAGACTCGACTCATAATTAAAGATATATACTATTAATTTTCATTATTTAATTTTAAAATTTAAAATTATATATATAAATATTTTTTTAAAATATAATACTCTTATAAGTCGAACTCATACAAAGTCAACATCATTTGGGGATGATAATGGCCTACACTTCTATTAAAAAAAAAGAAAAGACAATGGCCTATATAACAAATATTTAAATCTTAAATTTTATAAGTCAAATACTAAAATAACAAAATATTTTGAGGAATAAACTAAAATACGTTTAATAGAGACGAACTAATAAATTCACTTTGTTATTACTTATCAATTTACTTTTATTTTTAAAAAATTTTTAAATAATTAAAAAAAAATTTAAAGAATTTAAAAAATTTCACTATTATAATTATTTATATTTTATTAATAAAATAAATAATATTTTCAAAATTTAGAATTAGTAGAAAGTTATACAATTTCAAATAACTATTTATAAGTTATTATTTATTTTTAAATAAAAAAGTTATAGTTTAAAACTTCACTATCCACCCTCACCTCAATAAAATAAAATTTAAAAAATTATTCACCTTCACTTAAAAAAAATTAATTATCTAAATCAAGACACTAATATTTTTAAAATTATATATAATAATATAAATTAGTAGAGTATGTTTGGACTGGCCAAGACTTTGTCCAATTCTATTCATGAGCAATATTAGTGGTAAACGACAACATGGGTAAAGTCGTTTACTTAGATGCAATTTAACAAGAAGTCATCGATCAGCGTTGGCCCAAAGCCGGCCAAGTCGAATGGATCAACTACCACCAAACCAGAGCAGAGCCAATCCGTCCTTGGCTCCGCCGCAGCCGCCCCTTCACCAGAACGACGCGGACGAAGAAGACGAGAACGTGAAGCAGCTCGACGAGTGTTCTTCCCTCTATCTTTCACTGCAGGTGCTCCTGCAATCTCATATGATCATGAATTGTTTTTTTTTTTTTTTACTTTCCCTAAAACCCTAAACCCTGACTGGGGATCGATCATACTCGTGTTTTTGAGAAACTATTGTCTTTAATTTGCAGGAATGTATTGTTAACTCTAACAGGAATTGGAAAGAATGCCAGACGGGTATCTCTTATTGACTCTCTCTAAGAAATTTGTTCTCCGTTTCAAATTTTTTGTTGATTTATAAGGTAGCTTCATTGGGTTTCATACTTTCAAAGCATTATTTTTCTTAAATTCAGATAATCTTAAATTTTCATGTAGAAGATTAGTTTTTTTATCTTTATTGAATGCTAAACTCTTCAATTGTTTCCGTTGCTAGCATTAGCATAATGTTTATCCCTGCTGAAAAGATGGGGGCTTTTGATTCTTTTGCTGTATTGTTCAGTTCCACTGCATTTGTTTACAACATTATTATTGTCTTCAATTCATTTTTTCCACAAAGTCAACCTGCCATGCTTGTATTATACATAGACGTTGTAAATTTCATAATTTTTAGATTTTTGTTTTACAGAAATACAAGCTTTGAAGACATGCATGAAAAAGAGAAAGAAGGACGAAGGGAAATGAGAATTTTGCAGAGAGGGAATTTTTGAAGGGTATGAGGTCATCTACTGTGCTTCTTGGTTGAAAGAGAATAATGGAATGTTTATACAGAGATCTTGAACTTATAATTGCACCCATAAGGCCATAAGTTACGCCCTAATTTTTTGATTCAAGGGGTGTTTTATTTAGAATCTGATTACTTGCGGTTGGAAATACCAAATATGAGTCTTGAGAGATTGGAGTCACTAACGGAATTACTTGTATTGCTTTGCTTAGTAAAAAAAAAAAAAAAAGAATTTCTAAGCTATTACCCTACTATGTAGATCTCACAAAAAAATATATGTCCGGGCCTTTGTGAGGAACTGTATTGTTACCACCCAACAATATGATTATTGAGGCGGTAGCTTGTCTTGTTTCTAATTCTTAATACCTAATGTTACTTTTACAAACTCAAGTGGCACTATAGTTATGATCTCAAAGTTGAGCTCTTTCTATTTACCCAAAAGAAACTCAATTCTTACAATTGTCTTACAAATTATTTATTTTACTATATACATTATATTAAATTCACTTATATACTCATTATAGGATGTATAGAATGAGATGAATAATTTGTGAAAATTCTCTTTCATCAACATCTTTTCTTGGCAAGTGAGGATCTGTAATTCATCATTGAACAAGTTTTAATTTTTTTTGAAATAAAAATTTATGTCTTAACACAGCGAAAACAGGCATTTTTTTTTATTTACTCAAGCAATTCATGCTTCTTCTGAGTAGAGTGAAAATGTGATGCATACAAATAAAAAATTAACCACTGTCACTTGGCTGAAGCAAAAGGATGGGCCTTTATGCTTTCGTCTTCGATATTTGAGAGGCAGAAATATGTTCAGCCAATAGCTTAAAATCCCCCCAAAGGACAGCTTACTTGCCAGAAGACTAATTTCCGGGGGGATTTTAAACACATTAACAAATGGGAAAGATCTGAACAAATAAGCTTTGCTTTGTTAAAGGGCCTGACATTCAATCTCTGTCAGTATTGCATTCTAACCTATGTTCTATACAATCCTGGTAGAAAGTCCAAGCCCCCTTGGCCCAACCCCACAAAAAAAAAAAACTGACAAACAAGTGGATCCCTTCCCATATTTTGAAGCCAGGCATAACAAGTCTTCTTCGGTATCGTCTTGAGAACATCCTGTATCAACTGCTTGTTGCTGTTTAAAAACTTATTACTTCAGCTGATGACTTATGATTAATCTTCCCCAGTGATAGCAGTTACAGATGCCACAAAAAAGGACGAGACTTCGTGGAAGCTAAGTTGCTAGAGACACCATTGATGCGAGGTGTTGAGAAGCCCTGAGCAGTAACGTGACCAAAATACTCAGCATTGGCTGCATTCGTATACTCAGTCCTTCCATGAGGATTGTGCTGTGAAGTTGGTTAAATTGCAATAAATAATATTGAAGAAATACAGTAGCAACAACCACAATAATTTAAGAACCTGGAATATAAGATGCATAGAATGAGAACTCACAAAATGAATAATAACTCCAGGGTCACCCTGGTACAGAGTTGAGTTGAATGTGGTAGGCTCCTTAGGTGGTATTCCATAACCAGCACAGTAAACAGTCGCTTCAGCAGACAACTTCGCGCATTCTTTACAGCCTTGCACCCTACATAAAAGGCAGGCCATATATTTCAATCACTAAATAGAGCCCAAGATGACTGGTGAGTTGTGACTTGTGAGACAATATTTAAACTGTATAGCATGCACACTTGGTCATGAACTAGCTATTTTAACATTTCATAAGCATTATGATGCATCCTCCAGTCACAGAACATCACTGATATACAAGAAAGTGTACTTATGAGACAAGAACTACATCAGAAATCTCAACCAAATGAGAAAATAAAGTAAAAGATAGCAAAGCATGAGCAAGAAAATAAATTCTCATATAAAAGCTACTAGGAACCTAGTAAATAAGTTGTAACAACTAAAAGCTGAGATTTGGATTTGGTCCTTTTATTTTTGTTTAATTTTTATTTTAGGTGCCTCTTACCTTACTCCAGCAATGAGTAGGTTTTTAATTTTTAAAATTCTAATTTTTTTAAAATTTTTATTTTAAGAAATAAGTTAAAAGAATTTAAAAATTTTGAAAAAAATAAAAAAAAGTAAAAAAAAAATTATAACACAATAATTCAAAAAACAAAATAGGAAAACAAAAAAAGTAAAAAAAAATTCTTTTATTTTTTAAAATTTTTTTAACTTATTTCTTAAAATAAAAATTATAAAAGAATTAAAAAATAAAAAATATACTATAGGAGTATTCTATACTTTAGAATAGGATAGTATGTGCTTTTATTTTGAGAAGCAATTTAAAAAAATTTTAAAAAAAAATTAAAAGAATTTTTTTACTTTATTTTTTGATTTATTTTTAAATATTTGTTATAAATTTTTTTTTTATTTTTCTCAATTTTTTAAATTATTTTTTAAAATAAAAATTATAAAAAATAAAAAAAAAATGATGCTCATGACTACTCTTGGAATAGCTTATAAAGAACAAAAAAAAAACTGCTTTTTCCATTATTTTCCATATCCCCTTCTTCCTTAATCCTATTCTAATTTCTGCCTCCACTCTTTGTTTTTTCTCTTTTCGTCTTTCACACATCACCTTCGCCGATAGCTGCCATCATTGCTGATCGTTCATCGACGTTGGTCCTTGTTTGTAGTGGTCACTGTATAGTGAGAAAGTTCACCCTTGCCTGCCTTTAGACAAGAAAGCCCTCCTTCACATCCCCTACAAATTAAAAATGCTACAACCCATTGTTGCTCTTGTTGATGATGAACCACTCCGGCGGTTTCTTCGTAAAGGCAACAACGGTGTCGGCGTTAACAAATTCCTGCAAAATAGAATAACTATGTGACCAAATTTTCCTGTTCAAAAGAAGATATGTCTTTCTTCATTCTCAACAGGAATGCATCACCAAAACGGCAATGGCTCCTCCATTACTAATACCTATTACCTTTCCTTTAGCTGCTACTTTTTCCCAATCCTGGCCCAATCAGAGTAGTAAGTGTGCCTGCACCATGGAAATGGATGCTGTAGATTTGGATGCGGATATTTTCTCATGGTTTGAACCATCCAAATTCTTAGACGGTTCAAATCATACCATATGACAAACATTAAAAAAAAACTTTTTTTTTTCTCTTCCTTCATTCCTTCCTTCCCTCTCCTTTTCTTTCTTTCTTTCTTTCTTCCTTCCTCCTTTCTTCCCTCTCTTTCCGTTTCCTATCATCTGGGTTGTTGGGAAGAGAATTGGGTTTTTAATGGGGAAAGACAACAATTATGACCCTTCACTCGTACCCCATGTGTGAACTACTCTTGTTAATTGTT
>JASKGM010000009.1:19180625-19201068 GCA_034509205.1 Ceratonia siliqua | reverse complement strand
CACATGCAGAATAACAGGACATGGATCAAGATCTTCAAGTATAAGTCTTTAATTGCAAGCCATTAATACGTCTTTTGGCAAAAAGAACAAATTAACAGATATAAGAAAGATTTCCATCAACACAAGTATGTGATAGAACTTATAATCATTAAAGTATGCCAAACTCAATAAATCAACCAAATTTATTCCCCCAGTGAAAACAATGTCTAAATATGTAAAGATTATAAGGGACTGAGAAAGAACAGAGGAAGAAAACGGATCATATGTCATACCATTTCAACAACAGTTTGGCTAGATAGGAACTCAAATACGCCGTCACTTGCAACAACAAAGAAAAGATGATTTGGTGTAAGCTGAACCGTTGAGACCTCAGGAATAGCAATGACACCAATAGTCTCTGCTAAACTATCCCCTACACTCCTCGTAAATGCAGTTCCCGGATACATCCCATTTGGAACCCACAACCTTGGAGGATCACCACCCTCACTCTCTTCATCACCCCAATTCTGGATGTTCGGATCCTTACGCCCTTCCGCCTGATCAACACTCAGCACCCTTGCCCCACAAAGCTTCACTCTCTCATATTCATCTCTTCTAAATGGTGTCTGATCAGAGGATAAGTCCTGAGCAATTATGCGATTCCCGTCCTTAACAGCTAACACTGCTCTCGAATCACCAACATTGGCAACAAAAAGGGTGTCTCCCATAACAAGCACAGTGATTGCGGTAGTGCCGCTCATAGAATCATCAATCTCACTATTACCTAATTCGCAATTTGTTGTTGAGAATGCCGAAGTATAAGCTTTAACGGGGTTCTCCAACAATGCGGGGTCATTTGATAATGTTTCTACCAACCTATCCTTAACAAAGTTTGAACACTGGTCACCAAATTGACCGTGCCCATCATACACACCAAAGAAATGGATACTTGGGTTACCTTGAATTTGTGTCCTAATGCAGAAACTATCTTGGTTTTCTTTATCCGGTGCGTCAGGGTAGTACCCCCGCTGCGTAAGAACAGAGTATTCCAAAGTGAAGTTGTGGGAAGGAACCGGAACAAACTCCAATGATTTCTGAGTAAGTATATGCTTCCGTTGGGCACGGCACGGACCGAGCTCTCGGTAGTCCCGTGAACCGCCCTCTGATGGCGGCGGGTAGCGGCTACAACACTTGGCATGGACACAACCCATGTTTCAAAGACGAGCTATGCTGTTGGGAAGAAGACCTGAAAGCACCTTAAAAGCTTATAAACCGTGCTTTTTAAGATAACATTGACGGCGCAAGGTTGCAGGTATGCAATTCTCAGTGGAAACAAGAAGGTAGGTGCTTCTGAAACTCCACATTGTGGCTCCTAACGCAGTACTCTAAAGTAACCCTTTTGTGAAACAGATTTTAAGAAGCATGGAAAAACCCTAGAAACAAAATCAATCAGAAATCAGAAGAGAATTGAGATTCTGAATTGGAAATTGTCATAAAATAAGGTTTTTGTTTTCTTTTTAATTGTGGAGAAATGAACAAAAGAAGAAAATGATCTGAAGAAGGCCACAAATCAAAAGGGTAAGAAAACCCTAAAGGAACCCCACAAACACCAAGAAGAACAAGGCAGAGACATTTTGGGACTTCGATCAAAGAAAAGGCCTTTTCACATACAGAACAAGTAGTGGGGTTCTCAAAAAGGAAAAGAATTGTACTTTTCGTTGGACAGTGACAAAGAGAGCATCAAAGGAAACCCCGGTAGGAAGAAGGGTCCAAATAGAAGGTCACAAGAAAGGGTTTCTTCCAAGAGAATGAGAGGGACAGAGGGAGAGGCTGCGAGAGGAATTGAGGCTCTGTGTGCGGTGTGCATGGCTGGGTTTGTCTGGAGAAAACCCATATTCCAAGAAAAACCCCACCCACAACATACGATGCAGTGACTCAGGGACAACGGTCAAATGTTTTCTTTTCTTTTCTTTTCTTTTTTAAGGAAAAGACGAAAACAAAAGACAATTTTTTGAATTTAGATTTGATTTTTTTATATTAATTTTTTTTTGTTGTCTTGATATATATATATATATTTAAATATTTTTAGTATATATAATTAAAATTTGTATTATATTAATATATATTTATTATATTTGTATAAAATATAAATTAAAAAATATATAAAATTATGACTCATATATAAAATAGTCTTTTTTTAACAGATGAATAATGAGTTGAATTTAAATAATTATGTTTTTATATTTTTTTAGTTTATATCTTATATAAGTTTAATAAATATATATTAATGTAATATAAATTTTAATTATATATTTTAAAATTTTTAATTATATATACTTAACAAAAATTGATCGAGAAAAAGAAGAATCCTCATCTCAATTTTTTAAGGTGGATGCTACAACAATAATACTTTATGAGAAGGAGAGTGGCTTGAATGGGTAACACACGGGTTACTCTTTCTTTCTTATAAAATATTATTATTCCATATTTTCATTAGTAACTTAAAATGGAAAATTTTCCAATATTTAAGATTTGAAGTTTAAATTAATTATTTGAGAATTTTTTTGATGAATTAAATTAAGAAAAGGAATTTAATTATACATTTTTAAAGTGAAAAATGATGTATGTATAGGATTCAGTCCATTGAAAATGATAAATTCAATTTGTACAAATTTCTCAATTTTTAATATGGGAAATCTTAAATTTTATAAATTTTTAATTTTGATAAACCACTTCGCTTGAGTCTATAGTCTATATTACATTATTACTACATCCATCCATCCATCCAATCTTAATTTTGAAAATTTTCTCATTAGTTTGGATCTTTTACTATCAAACAGTCCTTCTACCAGTAGTTCAATGGATATATTTGGCCCATGTTTTGCAAGGACAAAAAAAAAGGCCCAATGTTTCAAAATCCTTTTGTTTTTACCAAAAAATGTATTTGTTTACTTACAAAATTGGAATTTGAAAAACAAAAACAGATATAATAAGTGATGAAAATAGTATATTTTTTTGAAATAATCAAAATAAGATTTTCATTTATATATTCTCTATGCATATTCCAAGTCAATGTATTTTGTAGTTGTAAGTATGTATTATTTTGTCGATCCTCTAATATGTTTTAGAACTTTCTTTATCAGATAAGAATTATATAATTAGAGATTGAGAGAAAGCAAAGAGCAGGTGAGAAAAAGAAAAAGAATTTTATCTTTGATATACTTATCTATTTATTCATATTAGTTTAATTTATAATTTTTTATAAATTAAATCTGCTTACAAATTTTTATATTTCTTTTGACTGTTTAAATAACAAGTTATTCATAGATTGGTTTGGAAGATGTTCTATTTGTATGGAATTTCTTTTCCTTCATTGTTTGTTTTTAGTTTGACTTGAAATTAGTTTTTCATTATGGGATTATTCAATGTTTATTAATTTATAAAAATAATTTTAATTTTTAAATATAAGCCTAATCTTAGTAATAATTTTTAGGTCATTTAAACAATAAAAATGTTCAAATTTATTAAGTGAAACAAACATTCAATAATGAGAATGGCTCAACGCATTTATATGTTTATTTAAGATTAAAATTGAATAGGAAATGTCACAAGATGATTAAGTGATGTAACAAAACAAACATCTAAGTTTGAATTACATACTTTAAATCAAACCAAAGCTAAAATATAATTCATCCTAAAATTTGTACTAATATCAATCTCTTCAAGATTAAATGGCGTTTTCCATAATTTTTTCATCTGAAGAAGAATGAAATATTGCAGTCAAACTTGGACTATACATTATTTTTAATTTCTCAAGTTAATTTTTGGATAAAATTATTGATGAAGACTAAACAAGGACAATTATATTTGAATTACTAACTTGTTTAGGATATAAAACAATATTATATGATTAAGACCAAATAAAATAAAATAAAAAAGCAGTGGAGGATCATCTGATAAGAGTCCAGCTCCATTACTCCTTGGTCCTGACTCCTTACAACCAAAACTAGAAGAGAATGATGATTCAAATAAAGCATAAGCCATAATTACTGTTATTATTTCAGCCAAGAAAGTTGCCTTTCTAAATGTGTTAGTGGAAATCTAACAAATCCCCACTAGGTTTGAAGGGTTTAGGCAACTTAATTTGATTCACCAACCAAAACCAGTAGCCATTGAAACCCCACTGAGTTTGTTTAGCTGATAGGCAATAGGAAAATCAAATCATGCATTATATTGTATTATATTATTATGCAGAGGCCAAGTTTAAGGCTGGAGATTATCAGAGCTGGAATGTGCATCTATCTTCCAACTTTCAAGGGTAACTTGGTAAGCTAATCTGGTTTTCATATCTTAATTATAATCATTCTGAGCCAACTAATTACTATTCTTTCCTTCTTCACTTAACTGCCTAACTGGGCAGCTTTCTCATAGTTGCAGTCCAAGAATGAGAAAATGGGCTTCTTGATAGAGGCCCACTTAGGGGTTGCAGGATTGGGCCTCATTCTATTCAAAGTCAAATTAATTTGCTAAGCTCAACAAATAAAAGGAATCAACAAAAATTATAAAACAAAAAAAAAATGCTGGCTGTGGGGTTCGAACCCACGCGCACTTATGTGCAGAAGATCTTAAGTCTTCCCCCTTAACCTCTCGGGCAAACCAGCTTGGTGATAGCTCAAACTTGTTTTCCAATATTTAATCATATTTATTATGCTAAACATTTTAAATTTAATAATAGAAAATTTGAATAAAAAAAATATAATTACATTTAATTTTGGCTAAAATATATTTTTCGTCTCTTGAGTTTATATAGATTTTATTTTCATTTCTTAAGTTTTATTAGTGTCAATTTCCTTATAAACATCATCAATCTTTTCTATTATCTTGTCATCCTGTAAGAATAACTAAGAGTAAGTTATTGCGTAACATCTTAGGTGGTTGAGCTTAATAACAAAGTGCCTTACATGACATTATTGCAAAATATACCCTCAAATTGGTCTAGGGTTTGCACATTTAAATTGAAAATTATTAAGATTATCAAGCATTGAGCAAAAAAGACAATTGACTCTCTAATTATCCGCCAAGGTTAGGATATTGCTATTGTGGTGAATTAGTAAGTTTGGCAATTTCAAGAACATCGGAGACCAAGGAAGAAAAAAGATTAATGATGTTATTGACACTAACAAAAATTAAGAGATAAAATGAAACTTTATGTAGAAAAAAGTTAAGGGTATGAGAATAGAAAAGCACCCAATGGCGAGATATAAGTTGCTTGTAATTGGGTGGGTTAGAGGATGAGTAAAGTAAGAAAGCAAGTGGGCTTTGATGGAATATGGGCAAGTGGGGCTTTTCTCAGTCCATGTTTTGGTCCAAAAAGATAGAAGTTTTGTAGTTATTATGAACCGTTTTGAGCACATCTCCTTCGTTTATTATTATTATGAAAAGGCAACTGCGAATTTGGAACAGATTATTATTTCTCCTCTCCTTGTCTCCTACTTTTGTCTTCTATTTCCCTCTCTCACCCACATTCAATTATGGCCACGTGCCCTTTAAATTTCAAAACACCCAGAAACTAAGTTCTTTTTTCATTGTTAAATATATGTCGAAATTTTTACATCACTCAAAAAATAATAATACAAGCTCACCACTATGATGCATGTGCAGGTGTGGCAACTTCCATAGGACTCTGATAATGCTTCATGCACTTGTACCCGTTTTGATTGCTGGTTTCCCAAAACTTTGTGCAACAACCAAAGAGGAAGGAGAAGTAATTGATAAACATATACCAAAAGTGTGATTTTGTTCTTTTAATCGTCTAGAAACAAAGCAGAAAGGACAAGAGAGGCAGACAAAAGAAAGAAGAAGAATAAACAAGAAAGAGAGATTGAGGGTTCAATATAACCTCTCAAACAAGAGCACTTTTACACCCACTACTCAGCCTCAAAAATCTTAGGCGTGACAAGCCTAAGTGGGGTGCATTATCATGATCATCCCAACCTTCTTCCCTTTTTCATACTATTCCAAAACCAATCTCTCCTCATCTCTAATCTCTTCAACATTGATCACCCATTTCTTTTTATCTTTGTAAAATAAGTAAATCACTCCAGAAACTTTTAAATAAACTCAGCCGACATAGATAGACTAAATCAATGAACAACAATCACAATCACGTGAATAATTTTTCAGTGTCACTCATTGATTTATTCTCTCTCTCCATAGTCTACTTAAAAATTTCTCCAACCCAACATTTATCATCCATAATAACCAATCACGTTTAACCATGTCATTAACCCATCACCCCATCCTAAAATTTCAACTAACTCTAACTTCCTAAGCTACTGTCTTTCTTTCCTTCCCCAGCCGCCCACCACCCTTAGCCACCGCTGGCGCCACCCTTTTCTTTATTTTCTCAGGCCTTAAGTACTTTTCCGACGAGGTGTAAATGTTTGAAAGACAACAATACCCGCTGCTGGAAACTGGTCCATTGCACAACTCCGGCATTTCAATCCCAGAGGTTCCACTGCACTGGCCACCCGTGTCCACATCTCATTGCTATAGTCACTGCTCGTCGTCGACACTGACATAGTCCCCGGTCGGAATATTTGAACCACCTTCCTCAACACATGGACTAAGTCGTCATTAATAGAGCCCACACATTCGAAGCTTGCATAGCTGTAACCATCCTCTGGGGTGACATGAATGGTGGAGTACCAATCCCCATCTATGCCATTCATCGAATACCCACATGGGTCAAATGCAAAATCACAAATAAATGCTTCTGGGTTGATTTCATTAATGGCTGTAAGCTCTGTCATCTCTTTCCCGGCAGAGTCCCCGGTTTTTCCATCACCAGGTCGCCGGAAGAACTTGCGAGCAAGGATAGGGTCAAGCTCGGTCATGCAGATCTCCATAGTGTATAATTCATTTTCATGGTCATAAGGTATGTGAGACCCATCACTAGCAGTGAAAACATGCCAAGAATGAGAAGAAGATTTAGAAGGCATGATTGAAGCTTTTCTGTAGCAGAGATTGGTAGGGATGGTCTCTTCCAAATAGGTAACTTCATCTTTGAAGCTAGTGTGAGGGAAAGGCTGTGACTTGGGAAAGATAAAGCTACCTCTGGTGTAGCGGCAAGAGCAGAGGGTGAGGCCTAAGTGATGGTGAGCATAGTAGATCAAGGGAAGGATGGATTTGAGAAGTTGGGTGGTCCCACAAGTCTTGATGATAATCTTCGTTGGGTAGACAAAGAGGCTGGATTCTGATAAAACATAGGCATCAAAGTAAGAGTTGCCAACGGCTGAAACCACAGTGCATTGAACAGCTTGTAGAACTTGTTGCAGTGATTCGAAATCAAGTTTCCTAAGACCCATTTGAAGGAAGGCCGGATCATCACCAAAGAAATGGAGCTCCAAGCGTTTCTCAAACCCTTCAAAACCAGAGACAGCCATTGGATTGAGAGTGTAAGTTTGTGTTGTAGGGAGAAATGGATGTAACAGAAAAAACAGAGTAGTTTCAAGGGGTAGACGGATTAAGCTAGCTGAGAGAAAGATTTGATTCGAATGAAGAAGTAAAGGTGAGAGAAAGGATAGGTGGTCAATGGGATTTATAGGTGTGTGATTGTGAGTGAGAGTGAGTATTTGGGAAGTAGTGAGGGTTTAGAGGAGAGCATGCGGGTGATGGAACCAAGAATCATGATTGTAGGCATAATGAAGTGAATAGGATGATGATATGCAACAATTTGTTACGTTTTTTTTATTTTTTTGAAGTCTTCTCTTCCACCAGAGACAGCAACAGGAAACCGAGTTTATTCCCACGCTCATTATATTCCTTGTTCCTTTGTCACTGCCTATTCTACATGTCTATTCTCCACTCACCTCAATCACTGTTATAACCTTCTAGCTAGCTTCCAATAGTACAGCAGAATATTTCTTTCTCTGTCTTCTCCTTTTCCCTAATGAATATTGGAGTAGGGGATTTCAATATACATCAAATAGTTTTCCGACTTATCTATATAACAGTTTTGAGTAGTAACTGATTTAAGTGCTTTGGGAAAAAAAAGTTGTCTAATATTTAACTATTTTTTTCAAAATTATGTGCTATTTGGTATGTAAAGTGGTTTCTCTTTGTTACTTTTAGGAATTTAATCTTGGGGAAATTTAATTTATGTTGACATTTGAAGGAAAAGGGCCTTCTTTTGACTAGAGTAACTGGTCGAACTGATGCAGAGAAATGACAGGCATAATTGTGTTGAAACCAAATCATAAACTTCTTTTCACAATCACATAGTATATTAAGATCTTGTAAGTGTCAAATTAGATTTAATGAGTCAAAATTCTGTGTTCAACATAAGTATTTGAATGATAGTACTAATAAAACAGAAACAGAAACATAATCATAAACCAGAGCTAGATGTTGGTCTGCAGGACAACAATTATCAGCTTTGTATAGGTAATAGACCTTTACAATTAAAGCTACATTACTAGCCATAGAGGTTAGAAACAGAGCACAACTTAGTGATTTTGTAATTTAAAAGTAAAATCAGAAGTAAAAGGCCCAATCACTTGGGACTCTCAGCTATGAGCACATCCTAATATTGATAATGGCTACTGAATAATGGAAAGGTGAAAACAACTCAGTTGATGGAGACAGCATTGTCTATTCCTCAGAGAGCAGGTGTTAATTAACAAAAACTTGACGTGCCCAGAATGTCATCCATATTCTGGGTTAGAATAATAATTATTATTATGTAGAAGAAAAAACTATGGGAAAAATAACATAAAGAATCAGGCGTGGCAGGTAAATAATGAGAATATCCTTAAATTAGGGGAGTACCGTACGTGAAATGAAAAAGCACTCACATCATTTTTACTCTTCATGCAATTTCTTGTAGCTAGGTGGCATTATCATTATTTTATATTTTTATTAAATTGTTTTCTATATTTTTCGAAACATGCATGCACACTTGTTAACCATATCAGCGTTCAAATTAAAAAGGATTCCCTTTATCTCCCAAGTGAATAGTCTTAAAATCTCGGGGTTAGAAAACAATCAAATAACGTTTATCATTGTGCTGCCCTGAAAGACGAATTTTTTTAAAGATGAAAATTACTTTTATATCTTGAGACTTTATTCTAGACTACGAATACATATGATTCTAATTGACATCTTTTTCTGCTCAACACAGCATACAAATGCAGTTCATTTTGCATCTTCAATTCTGACCAAACTCCAACTCAAATATGATAACTCTGTTCTAGCTTGGTCCGACATAAAGTTGATTTGGATCATAATGTTTAACTAGTTTCATATGGAAGGAACAGTAATTTTGAAGTGAAAGGGAGTAATTAGTGCTTCCTGGTCTTTTAGAATAAGTTTCTGTAGCCGGTCTGCCTACATTTAAAACTACCTTCTCATCATATGTGTGGTCTCCTTGACTTTCAATGTAGGAGTATTGTCAAGAACTCAAGATTATATCAATAATTCAGCAGAAGCTTCTCCTCAATTCGTATAGGCCTGTAGAGAGTGTGATTTTAAAAAGAAAAAGAAATACAAAAGCTAGTACACTAGAACTAAATGGCAGAAGGGGACTGAATAAGCTAAATTTGAGGTAAAGAGAAGAGAAAGGTTGGGAAGGCAATGATGAAAATTTGTGAGTTCAGAATCAAATTTTGCAGTTTTAAGAGGTAGAAATGATGCAGAATGTATGGCGTCATGAATAAATCTTATGGGTGTGGCTGGCAGCCTCCATTATGACCACAATCCACCTCTTAGTGATGCACGCGCAGCACCAAACTCAAACACTATCTCTTAAGCCCACACTTCTGCTCTCTCACTCTCACACGCAAGCCAACCCCAACATACCAATACAGACGCAAATACCAGCACACTTAATTTGCATATAAAGTCACCCTCTGCCATACCCATCACAAAAAATTGGTCAACCACTCGAATCAAATCTTACTTAAAAAGTCTCAAACAAACTCTTAACGAAATCACACTTAAAAAGTCTCAAACAAACTCTTAACGAAATCACACTTTTTCATCAAAAGTTTCAAGCAATATCTTGCCCTCCTAGAATTAATTGTTGGCGAGGACTTTGGTAATTTGAAGAGACAAAGAAAAGGATTTTCGAAAAGGAGTGAAAAGTCCAAAGTTTGAAACTTACCCTAATCCTAAACTTTGGTCCCACTAAAAGTAGTCACCTTTCTAAACCCTACAAGCCTGAATGGCACATTCTCCCCCTTCCCCTTCCCCTTCCTCCTCATTCCTTAGCCTAAATCATAATAATGTAATGCAACCCAAACCCATAATTGGTCCCACTAATGGAGCCGTACGCGCCCCCCTTCTCCCCCGACAACCACCGTGGACGGCCCCACCGGGCTACACATCATCTAGCATGTGTCCCAACTTCATGGCACACTAGGGTCCATCTTTGTTTGAAGTGCTAATTAGATTTGAGGGACATGTTGTCCCCACACAGCTCTCAGCTGCAAGACAATGGCATTAGTTGGTAAGAAGCAAGCTGGGTATAGCCGCCATACTTGCTTGCACGCGCATATTTTGGCACACATGTGGCGGATTGGCACAATTTGGATCAGTATGCGGAAATTTTAAGTGTGCACTAATGAGCATCCCGGAAGTGCTACTGTACCATGCGCACAAAAATTGGCAAAATGCTCGGAGGGAGCCCACCAAGATGCACCACAAAATTTGGGAAGGGTTCTGTATACTGTTTTTAGTATGAGATAGTGTCCAGAAGCCCTGAAAAGTCCTAGCTTCATTTTATCTTTCTAGCTAGGAATATATCCATCTCAATCTCTCAAAGAGTCAAGATCTTTGACTGATGTGTAAGTTAATTGGTGTGGTTCTGATACTTCCTAGTTTTTTCCTTTGGCTTTTTCTCCTTCCATATAAAGATGATGTGTAGTGCACTTGGTGATGGCTATTGGAGGAAAATGAACAAACATGCGATGGGCAAAACATTCCTGACCCTGATAATGCATATCCACTCTATTTAATTCTATTATATTTATCCAGGTATTAATTGATTGATTGTAAGACTAGGACATAGCAAGCCTGGTCTAAGTAGAATCTTGATGATTACAAGAACATGCTTAAGGAAATCTTAGAAGGGATCAGCCATGCAAATAGAATAATAAGGTTTAATTCTAATTGGGTTGCATTAGATTTTTTTTGCCCCCAAAATATGAACTTTCATTGCAGACTATAATTGTCCATATTGGATTGAAAAAGAATATTAAGAAAGAAGAGTAGTAGTAGTAATCTAGAACTACAAAGGGTGGCTCCACAAGAATCATTTGTAATAGGTGTGCTAAGATTTTTTGAAGCAAACAAGACATGTTCTGAACTTTTAAGTGGCCAATCTTTTAGAAAGTCCCCACAATCACAAAAACAAATGGAGAAAGAGAGAGAAGAAGAGAGTTACCTGAAGGTGAAGGTGACCAAATAATTTGAGTTTGTTTGTAATGTATCAATGTGACACCTCGAGACCTGCCAATGCGAGGGCTAAAATCTATCTCGAAAGATGGAGATAATGGATTGGGACATACCCAGAAAGAGAGAGAGAAAGAAAGCACAAATGGTATAATCCCATTCCCCTCCTCCCCCATACACGCCACATCATTTCTCTCGTGCTTCAACCCAAACCAAACCTTCTCTCTCTTTTCTCTCTGTGAATAGAAATGGATGTCTCTGTAATTTTCTAGCAAAATTCGAATCTCTCTTGATTGCTCCACGCAAACATCATTCTGCTGCGTGACCCTCTCTCTCTCTTTCTCTCTCTTCCCCTGTCTCTCTGCTGTCTTATTCGTTTACTTTCCCGTACAACACAATTCTGCTGTACAGGAAATTCCCACCCAATCATGCCCACTTTCAACTTTGCTACCTTCCCTTTCTTCCCTTATTATCAGTACAAAAATGTACACGGAAAAATTTTAGGAGTTTTTACTGAATGAAATAATCATATAATATAGTCGTTTAAATCAAAATGGATATTAATGACCTAAAAATTCAGTGTTATTAAAAAAAAATTCTGTGAGAGTTCAAATTTTAACTAAAATTAAATTAATATAAATCAAAATTAAAATAAATCTCAATCAAATGAAATAATCACGTTATGTGATTGTTTGGTTCTTAATTCTTATAATAAAATTAAAATAAGTTATCTTAATTTTCATTGAATTTTTATAATATAATACACACTTTATTTTAAGTGACAAGTAATTCCTTTATAAATGTATGAAAAAATTAACTTATTTTTATTTATTATTCACTTATTATATTAATGTCAAAAAAATTAATTTTTTTATTTTTATAAAAAATTAAAAATTAAAAATATCAAATATTATATTATTAAATTTTAAGAGAAGTTAAGATATATTAAATTTTACAATGCTAGTCCATATTAATGGAGTCAATAATATTTTTTTCAAAAAATAAGTGATACAAAGTAAAAAATAAAATATAATTTTTTTAATTTTTTTGCATTATTAATGTTTTAAATTTATACAGTGTGTTTGGATGTGAGAGAAAAGGAGGAAATGGAATTCCATCGTTGGAGAATTTTAAAATTTAGGAAGGGAAAAGGAATAAAAGGAAAACAATTCCTCTCTCAAATCTTACACTTTAATTTGTTCCCCGTGAAGACAAGAATGTACTTGCAATTTATCACTTTACCTTCAAATTTAAAATTTTAATAATTTTTTTATGTCATTATCTATTTAATACTCTCCAAAATTTTCATGTCATTTAATATTTGAGAGTTTTTTTATCCTCAAAAAATAATATTATTATTAGTTTAGTATCTTCGAATAGAATTATTTCCAGTGATGTGATTGATACTCTTTCGTTAGTTGAATTTTTTTTAGTTATTTATAAATAAGGTGAATACAATTTTTAATTTACATAATTTCATTGAGTTTTCAATTTGATTCATATAATTTTTCTTATAATTGAGTTTCCAAAGTTTTGATTATTTTTAATTTAACCCCTTCTGTTACTCACCGTTATCACTCTGTTAATTGAGTCTAAATTAATAAAAATATAATAATTAAATTAAAAATTCAATAAAATTATAGAGACTTTTTTATACTATTTAAAGGTCTTTATAATTTCATCAAAATTTTAATTTAGCTCTTATAATTTTATTAAATTAAGGGTCAATTAATAAAATTATAATGATAGGTTATGATAAGAACTAAATTAAAAGTAATTAAAATTCTAAGCACTTAATTACAAAGAAAAAAACTATAAAAACTAAACTAAATATTAATAAGTAGTTTGTTTTGATTTGTCCAACACATATATATATATATATAAGAAGTTGATCAAATGTTGTGAAGCAATGAGTGAGAATGAGATAAGTAGGAAGGAGGTAGGACCCAGCAACTAGTTAGTAAAGTAAAATTTGTTTTTATCAAGAAAAACATTTTCACTTTTTTGTCAATCAAATGTTTCAAATAATTAATTTTGAAGTAGTGCTTCATATATTATAATTACTCTCCTTCCACCCATCATCACAATAATAGAAACCTAGCATCTTCTCTTATGACTTAGTTTGCTTCCCCTTATTTGCAAATTAGGTCTTGGCTCTAATTAATCCCTAATAACTGATTAGTGATTAACCTAAATCTTAAATTAATTATTAACCATCTAAACATCTTATGAATCCAACTCCAATAGTGGATTGCTGAGAAACTGCTGACATAAACTTAGTGTCATCCATATATAGCAATATGAACTGCAATACCTTAGTCAATATAGATGTATACATATATGGGAGAATGATAATTTACAGTTTGAAATGCACAAAAAAATTTACTTTTATTTTTTTAAGATATATATATGATAGATATAAAGTTATTTAATTTATATATATAATAAATTTATTGCACTGGTGTTAATAAATATTAACTTACAATGTTAAATAAATTTGTATAATATTAGTTTATCATAAAATCTATTATTAGATTAAAATTTTATATCCTATCATAAAGATCATACTCACAAAATTTTATGTGAGTTTAAAGTTATTTTATTTTAGTTAATGTACAATATAATTTTTAAATATAAGAAATAATTAATTATTTGATCATATATTTTATTATTATTTAAATTATTTAATTTAGTATACAAGATTAATATAATTATTTTTAATAATATTGTCAGATTCATAAAAGTCATATCTTATAATATATATATAAAAGATTTTATGTCAGAGAGAGGCAAGAGGTTCCTATGAAGCAACAAAATAAGAATGTGAGTGAGAATGGTGAAGCATGTTGGCATGGGTATTATGTAAGCATGGAGGCCATCATGTTCCCTCTGCGCCTAACCTTCTGTCCCTTTTGATAAACTTTATATGATTAATTAATACTATTATTTTCTTACTAATTCAACTTTCTACCTTCCTTTCTGATTCAGAGTAACTTCTAGCTTTCACAAACACAAATCTCTTGGGAGTTAAGAAAAGCTAGTAATATCATTTTTAATTATTAAAAAGCCCCTTCTCTTTCACTTTTACCAAAGGGAATTAGAAACTAATGAAGTGTGTCTAATTAATTAGGCTTTTCTCATGGGGGGGGCATGAACCTTGAAAGGTACAATTACCCATGTATAATGTATTAGAACTCTTAAATCCCTATTCATCTTCTTGATTTTTCTTTTTTTTAAGTGTTTCATTTAGTACAACAATTTAGAGTTAAAAGGAGTTAATTAACAAGCTAGACTTTGGAAACTTTTAAAAAAATAACTTTTACTAGGGTGTTTTAATTAAAAGAATTTTTATTAAAAGTATAAGTTATTTTATATTTAAATGTAATAATTAAAAAATATTTTTAAATTATATTTTTGTCTATAAGATTTTATTAAAAAATGACTAATTATTTTTTTCTCTGTCATTTATCGTAAGTGTTTTTTTTTCTGAAATTTAGCTTAAAAAAACAATTTTTTTTGTTTTTTTGAATGCTTTTGCTTTTTTTAAAAAGTTGGTTCAAACAGACAATTTATTCCAAAGCACTTTTTTTGTCTGAAAAGAGTATTTCTTTCAAAAAAAAATCCTATTCAAACAAAACCTTAGGTAATTTTAAAATATAGTTTAAACACTACTATGATTGCCCTTTCAATTTTGTTTTCATGTATGCTATCAGATAGGCAAGCAATTTAGTTATTCATAAACTAAAATAAACCTTAATTTTATTCCTACTTCATTGTTTGGTTTTCAAGAGACTTTGTTGTTCTTTCGTTTGTTTTTTTAATATATGATTTGAATCTTCTGATAACTATAGAGAAAAAGACATTTTAACTTATTTAATTGAAAAAACTTTTTTATAATACAACTATTATGTCACATAAGAAGACACGATTTTCCAAATACATGAATGCATTGAACATTGCGACCTCTTCCGGTAAATATTTTCCTGCTATAATTCTTCAGGGTCCTTAAAAGATCATTAAGAATATGGTCAATATATAAAAATAAATGGGTAATTAATTAGTAAATATGAAGGGGGAGAGGGGGGGGGGGACAAGAATCTTCTAGTATACCATTAGGAAAAGGAGTAAATCCTAATTAATAGTGATGTTAATTATACAATGATTATAATATTGATATGTTATGAGTGGAATACATATGCATAACGTGAAGTCAATAATAATGGTATCTTGGGCAGGCCACATTGGATATTAATTAACATATATTAATAAAATCATTCAGCTAATTAAGCTCTAAGTTTAAATAACACTCACAGAAGATGGGATTCAGGCATTTGAGGAAATTAGAATTTGATCATGCAAGGGATTTGGAGTACACTATTGGCTTGCCTCTTTCTCGATAAAAGGCTGCCAACTAGTCAACTACTTATTTCTTGAAATAAATGTAATTGTCTGTTTTGAGATAAGTACTCTTTTAAGGTTAAAAAAAGTGTTTTATTTTCACTCTTTTCAGATTTTATAGATGCTAGACATTATAAATTATGAAAAATTTATAAAAAAGGAAAAAACTATTTCAGCTTGTTTTAAAAGTTTTTTTTAGTTTCCAAAACAATTAGTTATGCTAAGAGTACTTCTGAGTTTTTGCAAGAAAAAATCATTCAAACGAGCAGGAAATCTTCAGATATTTTCAATAAAAAAAAAAAACTCAAGCTATTTTGACTATTCGAAACATTCAAAGGCTCCTATTTCTTTCATTTTTATTAGGAAGGGGGAACGCACGAATAAATGTGCATAAATTAAAAAAAATAGTATAAAAAATGATATAACTAAACTTTTGTTAAAAAATATTAGAGGATATATAAAAGTAATATAAATTTAGAAGTATAACATTTCACCATCCACTGAGTGACGAGAAAAAAGTGAACAACACAAATGGTAAACAACACCAATTCCTATGATGGAATTGGAGAAAAGTAAAAGGGAAAGAACAGTCGGATTGTTGTTAAGATTACCCTGTACAGCCCCAATCGACATGCTCAACAGAAATTGTTTTACACCAAGGGAAGCAGTTTGTCCACTACATGATATACCAAATCTATCCTTTCCTCAAACTAATCTCTCAATTTAATCCACAAGAAAAACTTTGGCACATCATGCCCACACAATAAGGCCATCAAATGCCTGAACATGGCAAGAATAGTCTGTCTCCACATTACTCAGCTGAGAATTTTAATATACCAGTTTATATGATTCATCACACATCTGATGGAATCCTTGCCTTTCAGTTGCCAAAATTCATATCACCAAGTTGCCATTTGTACTTGGTTACTTACACTTTTTCTGTGGCAACATATGGACACTTACCTAGAGTATTCCACAAAATATAGTCCCCAGAAGTCGCCTGGTTATGACGAAAAAATAATAAAAGATAAGCTTGAACAAATATATCACTAGATCCTATACAAACACAAATATTGTAAATCAATACCTGAGATGAAAATTCCACAGGTGCTTTGACAGCTGGATAGATGCTTACCTGCACATTGCACAATTATCAGATAGACAGCGAAAGACAGCATTTAGCAAGGTGTACTAAAGTAAATGGCTTTGGTTCTACAAAAAGCCATAGAAGTATAGACGAATAATCCATTAGACAACAATGCCAATAAAACATAATTTTGTGAAACTGAAACAAAATTATAGGGATCCTAATTCTTAAACTTAATCTCAAGAAGCTCTTTCACCCAAAATATACTCGTAGACTTACAGATCTAGGATCAACGGAAATTCCTGATAGTGATGCCCCAACAACCTTAAAAGATGCCTGTGCCAAGTCAGAAAATACATGTATCAGAAAAAATTGACCTTTTGAGTAAGAATTTGACATATTCAGTATTCACTTTCAGAGACAGGATTTAACCAAATATATGTTCATTAATTTTTTTTTTCAGCATTTAATCTATTCCTAGACATAGTTAGATAACAAAAACGAGGCCTATTTTCCGAAATCAATCCCAAAGGAAACGTCTGAATAGAAATTGATATATTCTTTTATTTTACACACCGGACATTTCATTCTTCTTTTTAACAACTAATCCATTTGAGTTTTCCTTTTACCACCAAAATATAGAGGGTATACTGGTTAGAAAGAAAAAAGTATAATGATATAAACTTGCAGTATCCAACTGAAAGCATATCCAAGCTGGTAATAAAGTCAAATAACCAGAAATTTTAAATCCCATGCAAGTGAGTTCACATACAGCACAAAATAAAATCTCATATCCTAAGCATAAGACCACGTGATAAGAATTACCAAAAGCAAAATCTAAACAAAAATGAAGCAAACCCCATGAACAAAGAAATATGCTAACTTCACAAGGTATTAAGAGATGAAGAAGATCCCCTACTAAAAGGTCAAACATAAAAATGGGGAACCACATACTTTAGCATAATTGTATGCCTGCCAGCAAAATGGCTCCTCTAGATCAACTGGAGGAAGATCCTTGTTCATTTTCTCCATCAAGTGTTCTTCATTTACCATGCTGCTATTATTTTCCACCTCATTATCACTATCCTCATCAGGACAGCTTACAAAGGATGACCTAAAGGAAGAAGACCTCTGGTTTTGCCATGGTGCAAACTTGATTGTTCCTGGGAAAGTCACCTCAATACTTTTCCCATAGAGTCCCCGTCCACTTGTCACAATTTTCCATTCAACAGAGTGGTCTGTAGTTGAAACTGTTCCTGCAGAAGGAGTCCCATCCAAAGACACTATCCTCCTCCTAGGAAAGGGCATAGTCAAATTACAGAACTCCATTGTCAAAGGAGCCTTATAGCCTTCCATTAGATGCAACTTAAATAGAAATGCTCCTTTATCCTCAGAGACCATTGACAACTGGTAAAATCCCTTTAAGGGAGGCCCAAGGGCACTACTTGCCTGATAACGCATCAACACAAAATTACCTAATGGTGGAGAAAACATCACAGATTGCTTATCCACGCCTTGTTCTGGAACTTGAGCACAAGGATGATATGATAAAACCTCAACGTTTGCTGTGCTCAATCCTGCCAAGGGGAACGACACATCTGGCAACCCTTCTAGATCAGCTCGACAATTTATTTGACCAGAAACTGATATAACATCTGGAATCTCATCTCTATCATACAGACCTGCATGAACAGTCTCATGAATTGTAAACAGGATTCTTTGCTTTCCTTTGTAAAGATATGGCTTCCAGGCTGGTTGCTTCTGGTCTGCAGGAGGCAAATCTGACGCAGAAAAGCCAGTGGTCTTGATGGCAAAAATGTTGGGATAGTTAAGGTCCAAGGGTGTTCCTGTTTAAAAAATAAACAAATTTTTTACAAGAATTAGGCCAATGCCAGCTGTACTATAAAAAAGCAGTATATAAATATGAGATGAGAAATACCATAATAAAAAGTACCAACCAAATGGCATTGAACTACTGATAAATGTTCGCAGTCCATCTTTATCCAAAGGCCTAAATCCAAGTTTGGGAATATCCGCTGCAACTGCTCCTGATACAGCTATGCTCGAAGGGGAGGAAGAAGCAACTGGTGCAGCCACGGGTTTTGCCCTAGAAGAGATGCCTGATATCCCTATACTACCAGTTAGTGAATCAAACAACCCTCCAACAGAGGGAGCTACACTTACAACCACTTCAGGTTCTAATGTGTCACCAGTAATTACATCCCCAATAGCATGTGCTACCATAAATGCCCTGTGAAATGAAAGGTAAAAATCTCTTGACATCTCTTATCCATATAACATATACCTTAACACAATGAAGTAAAATTTCACCAACATGAATACTGAAAATTGAAAACAAGGTCTTTTTAGGATATGTTGGTACTATGAATTCAAAATTTTAAAAATCACACCAAAGCTGTACTTAAAGCGCAATGTAGAAAGTGAATAGGATCAGGTGCTTTTTATGCCTCAGGTGAAGTACATTCACCCAGATGCAAATACAATGAGAAAAGTGCCCACGTTTAGCTAATATTTAGAAGCAAAAAAGTGAGGCCCAAGGAGCTGCCCTTGCATCTGTGATCTGTGTTATTATTAAGTTATGATTTATGGCTTAAAAAAGGGGAATGAGTAACAAAATATAAGGGGAAGCAAACAAGGTAAGAAATTTTGTGATGGGGTCATCATATGCTTAAGAGGTTGATGGTAGTATCCTCTAGAATTGTTGCACTACTTAATGAAGTACCACTTTATATACCACGATGCATTTGTTATATGATGGGATAGTCGGATAAAACTATTTTATTCTCTTTGTTAACACAATATATGTTATTCATGATGTGCAGCTCACTTAGTGCTTTGCACCAAGGCACTGGGAGCCATTGGAGTGCTTCAAGAACCTTCTAAAACAATGAAGCAATTCCTATTAAAAGCATATATAAATGATGCACTATCTGCACCCCATCAATTACAAGATAATTAATGAAGGCATCAGAGGATGAACATATACACCTTTTCAACTTATATATAGGGATATCTTATGCTGAGAAGACTAAAACCCAAGTAAGATGGTACTCAACTAAGCAATTAGAGACTAAAGATGTCATCACATAGAAGAATAGAATGAAGAAAAATATTATTGCTTTCAAAATAAAACTAAATTAGTACCTCAGGCCCACCAAAAGACATAACAAGAGTAACACTTCATTCAATTATACCCAGCACAATCTCAAAAACCAAGCCTTTGAAGTTGATGGCATTGATGTCCACCAAAGGATCATCAGATGGAAAAAATTGAAAAACTCAACCGTGCAGCAAAAAAAGAGGCAAATTTTCACATAAAAATGAAAATTGATGCTGTTAAAAAATAGATTATGGCAATAGTTAATACATTGTCAAATGTCAAGTCAACCGAGTTAATCACATAGATATATTATGAAGTCCTGAGAATCAAGTTCCTAGGTTATTCAACTTTATAATTGAGCATTTTCTCTTGTAAGTACATCTTAGTTCAAGATAATAAAAAACATA
>JASKGM010000009.1:19170310-19180525 GCA_034509205.1 Ceratonia siliqua | reverse complement strand
AGCATCAGCAACTTTTCTAGGCATATATTGAGGCTTTGGCTGCAGCCCATTAGGACCTTCAATTCCATCATCTTCTGCCCTTTCATTTTTACAGCTTGGGTTTCTTCTAGGATATGAACAGCTTGAAGCAGCATATTGGGCTGAAACAGGCGGATTCCTAACCATCCTCCGCTGTTCAAAAACCTCTGCTGTTGCTGCTACCCCACAGTTGTTGTAACGCAATACTGAACCAACAACTTTTCCAGGCCTTGCAGAAACACCTAAAGTGAGCCACAACAGAAAGAAGGAAGTGAGAGAAGCAAGTAACATCTACTCAAATCCAAGCATGTACTATGTTTTACATCTAAAGACATACAAAGGAGAGCGATGGGGGAGAATACATGTATAGAATGATAACAATAATAGTGCCTTAAAAGTTGAATCTCTATTTAAGAAATTTAAAATTTATTTTTGTGTTTTGGTATGTTCATGAGCAATCTTTATTTATTTTTGTGTGTTGATATGTTCATGTGCATCTAGACAAACAATATAACGACAAAAAGGAAGCATAATCAAAAGAATCAGGAAGAAATTTATTTTTTTCTGCTCTATTTCTCTTAATACAAGTCATTTTGCTTTCAGCCTTCCACACACAAAGGGTGCGCTTGGCAGGAGTGCAAATGGGAAGGTGGAAAACCGAGAAGTGGAAATTGAAAGGTATTAGGACACAGTATAAGTCTGATACATCCCTCATTGTAATTCCTCCATTTTCCACCTTCTCATTTTCACTAACGCCAAGGACATCCAAATTCCCATCACATGGCAAAAGAAAGATGTATAAACATGCACGCCTATGCAGAAACACCCTGATGACGGTTCAAAGAATGATGAATGAAAATGAAACAAGCTCCAAGAAAATACAGTACTCTTGTTAGATAATGCCATGCACATATGAGAAGCAGGGAGGAAGAGAAAGAGGGAGACAGAAAAGGAGCAAAGTCTATTCTCAAGTCAGTCATCACACCTTGCATATTTTGAGGAACCTGTAGAGGAACCCGAGTTATAGGGATACCACCACTCCTATCTATGGGTGGCTTCTCAACTTCTTTGATGCAACACTTGGAGAGATCTTCTGCAACCTCAGCTGTACTCTGTATTGAGTTATCTGAATATAATACACACGGCCTGCACATGCAACCTCAAATCAGTTTAGTTTACAATTCCAGAGAAGATATATGGGCCTGTTTATAAGACCAAAAAGCAATGGCCAAAGAAGGAAGCTAAATATTTAAAATCAATAACAATAATTAAAAGGATACCTGGGTAATGATGCATGCTGCCTCTCAGGTGGAGCAACAGTTCCACCTTTACCGTAATGCTCCTCAAGAAAAGCAAATTGCTTCTTGAAGTGGTCCACAGCACTATGGAAATAGGTGTTAGGAAAAGAAAGGGAGAAAATCAAAGGCTGACATACTACATTGTATAGGGAGACAAACCATATGAAAATAGAGCTGCATCTATCCACAGGGAGTTTAAGAATTTAAAGTACTCTGAACAGTGCATTACAACCAAAATTTTGCATGCCCAGAAAGCATGAATTTTCAATTAAACTGAAAATTGTAAAATTTTCACACCCCAAGTATTCAAAAGAAATGGATAATTTGTTTTAGATAGGGTCTCGAGCAGGGCTTCAACTTCAAGGTCAGCACCGATGGAGAATTAAAGGATGCTAATCAAGTACAAGCAGATGTTGAACGGCTTACAGTCAGCAATCAAGATACTTTCTTTTGTTAAAAGAATAATTTATTATAAGAACCGGAAAATACAAAAATAGAGGAAGATAAGTCATCCTAGAACAAGCCAAAAAAAAAAAAAGACAAGAAGGAACAGCAGAGATAAAACACCAGCTCATAAGAGGTTTCCAATTCCCTTGCATATCTGACATTTTGATAATCATAATATTACATGTGCAAGTCTATGTCTACAACATAGACACATAAAAAGATACTTAAATACACATATTCATATCTACAAACTTGATATGAGATTTGCAAACCAAAGGCCTTTTAGCTTCTGGAGGGAAAAGAGAAGGTTACAGAGTTTGTTATCTTCAAATTTATCGTGGCCTGTAACAACAACTTTGACTATTTTAATTAAGTTTAATTAATCCATTTTTTTTTTCCATATTCTGAATAATTTTGAAGTTAAAACGTAAAAGTAAATAAACAAGGAACTGGAAATTTAGACTCCTTAATGAGTAGTAGAAACATAAAGGTGCCCAAATTTATGAAATGCTAAGTACTAATGTCATGTGAAAGAAATCCCCAACCATGTTGTTTATAAATTTACAGAATGCAATAACTTATTAAGTGTTTAAACCAAAAACAAAGGGTTAAACTTGGGTACAAATTTAGACAACAGTACCTTGGATACATAAAACTTGTTGGCTCTGCTCCCTCTAGGAACTCCTTCAACATCTTTGGATGATACTCCAGAGTCTCTCGGTATATGAGCTCTCGTACATCTTCCTTTGTTATCCTCCGTCTCTCAAATTCAAATTCCATCTTGGTAACTGGCTGCGCTGAAGGCTCTCTCTCAACCTTGGCCAAACCTTTAAAATATGGATCTGCTAGAGCCTAACAAAATTCAATAAATATGCCCAGTTAGACCCAGATAGAACATAGAAAGTGAACTGCAGATGCATGAAAATTCAACCTCTTCAGCAGTAGGTCGATCCTTAGGTTCAAATGCAAGCATTCTTTCTAACAAACGTAGAGCAAGGGGATCTACATTAGGAAACTTCTGGGACAAAGGAACTGGCTTCTTCTTACGCATGCTGCTTAAATATCTCCGAGCTTTCTCATTTCGTACCTGTTAATATAATACCAGGGTTGCAGTAAATTATAAAATTAAAAAAAAATGCTAAATGGATGGGCAACTAAACCACAGACCCTAGCAATGGCTTCAGGAGATGGTGTTCCAAGAAGATCAGTCATGAGGTCCAACTGATGGACAACATTCTTCCCAGGGAAAAGAGGTTTTCCAGTTAAAAGTTCTGCAAAAATGCAGCCAATGCTCCATATATCTATAGCAGGAGTATACTGAAAAAACAAGGAAAAAACATATTAAAGAAAGAACGAAATTATGATCACGTACCATCTTAAACATTCCCCAAACATGATCAACCCATAATTTGATTTGACTTTGAATGTAGCAGTAATAAAGAAATATGCATAAGTTGCAACCAAAACTTTTTCATGAAAGGTATTAGCATATGACACAAACTGTAATAGGCAATAATCAAATAAAGAGATCAAGATCTTGAACAAAAATAGTAACAAATATTGCACCTTGGAGAAAAAGGATCCACACAGTTCAGGAGCCCTATACCACCTTGTTGCAACATAATCCTGTGAGCAAACAAATGGGAATAAGCGTGATTAACAGAGAAGCAATTCTACGTTCAAGGCAATAGTTTCAGGAACTAAAGATTCTTACCGTCCAGAATATGGCAGTGGGTGTATCATTAAAAGCTACTCTGGCAAGACCAAAGTCGCAGATCTTGAGTTTGCAGTCAGCATTTGCTAAAATGTTTTTTGGCTTCAGATCTCGGTGAAAAACATTTGCTACAAGACCATTTAGAAGTTCAAAATCATTAAAAATTATCATACAAATCAGCAACTAGTTTGTTATGATAAAAACCTTACATATGCAATAAGAAAAACAAAAATGCTAGAACAAGCAATCTATGAAAAATATTCTAAATAAATATAAATATTATAACCTGTGTGTATGTACTTCAAGCCTCGAAGAAGCTGATAGAGAAAAAACTGGTAATGCTCTGGAGTCAGATCATCATTTGCTTTGATGACCTGATGTAAATCAGATTCCATGAGTTCAAAAACAACATATATATCTTTGAATTCTCTCCTAGAAGGAGGTAACAAGATATGCTTGATCTCCACAATATCTGGATGACGCAAGAGTCTAAGAAGCTTAATCTCACGAAGTATGCGAGTGGCATCAGAAACATGTTCAAATATGTCATTGATTTTCTTTATTGCAACCTTTTCTCCCGTGTGTGTATCATAAGCAGAGCAAACAACACCATAGCTTCCTTTACCAATTACTTCCTCTATTCTGTATCTGCTCCCTTCACCATATTCTGTGAAAAAGTCTACCTCCACAGCGGACTGTAATTTCAGGGACGAAAATAATCAAATTCAAAGCCATGCATGTGACTTAAATGATTTGCAACATATATATAGTAATGAGGGAAAACAGAATGATGTTCCAAATCTTTTTAACCAGAAAATTGCAAGTTGTGTCTAAATTTAGCATCCATTCATGAACAAATGGTAAAATACTAAAATTTGCTCCCTAGTTTTAGAAGATGAATATCACTAGAGTTAACTTACAGATGTGGTTTACTTAATCACCCAGAGCACATTAGAGATGATCCATCTCTAACAATAATAAGATTTTTTATTTTTTGAGATATAAACCCAACTGCATAATTTACTTAGTATAATTAACCTCAAAGGGATAAAAAGAAATGGAGCATACAATAATTGTGCAGTCAATGAATTGGATTATTGAAATGACCAGCAAAACTAAATAAAATTTTTTTTAATATAAATTAATTGTGATGGTTAGCAGATATAATAGACAGTTAGATACAGCAACAGCAGATTTTAGACGCAAAATTTTTTGCAGGACCTCTTTCCAAACTAGAGATATCAGCATATGCACAGCATTTACAAGACAAAATGTTTCATCCCGACCAGACATAGGTCACATATGCACAATACAACCAAAATAGAAAGGTAAACGAAACAGCGCAAGGCACCAAGCAAGAAACAGAGCACCATACCAGATGGTGTGAAAGAACAAAATCACAATCACGTCAGTATAAATTCGGTGCATATCATATAGATGTAGAAATTACAAAACAAGGAGCATCCATTCTCCTCGATACCCATCCAATTTCTCCCCAATAGAAATTAACCTACGTTATGCAGGTATATCAGAAGAGTAACTTTACCTTTTTTCTTTGTTCAGGCAGCATCTAGGCAACTAAGCATAAAACCCTTCAATGATTTAAGCAAACATGTGCATCCAACAACCCCTTCTCTCAACTCAAATCCAAATCACCAAACTCCTACTTCCCGTTCAAAAGACCCAGAAAGGCGATAACTTCAAAAAAGAATAAACTGGCACTATAACTCTTGGATCATAAGAGAGTGATTTAAATGCAACGGAACGGAAATCCGAAATACGAACTAAGAAAAAAGAAAACTTTAATAAAAACTGGAACAAAGTAAAGGAAAGAGACCCAGTAGTTTGGGGGCTAGAATAGAACCTATGATCCAAAGTAAGGAACATATACTATAATACCACTATATTTAAGTAAAAAAAGTGGGATGAGGAAACAAACACAACATAACCAAGATGAAGTGGCGGAAGTAACAAAATGTAGCTGGAAACGTCCAGGTTACAGATCACGTTGGAGTATGTATTCTTCAATGATATTGAGCTAAAATCAGCGGAAAAAACTAATCTTGGAGGATATGCTATGGCGATATCTCTAACGCGGCTAAAAGAAAAGAGTATAATATACAGACATAGAAAAGGGAAATGCTCGGGCTTTCAGAACAGAATAAGATTCTTTTGTTGTTCTGGAGAAAGTGAGAATTGGAGAAGCAGACTCTGCAGATTATGATGGAAAATTCCGCGTGAGAAGTAAACTTTCGGATCTCAGGGAGAAATAGAGAATCCCAGAGAGACCGCGTACTTCAAGTTTAAGGCTGTGGTGTGGAGCTCAGAGAGAGACATAAAGAGCCGAATATGAAAATGACAAATAAATATAAATTCGAAAAATATGGGTGTGTTTTAAAATGACAAATATTACAAAAAAAGTTTATCTTTGCCACTCAAATTTGAAATTTCCCTTCTTACATTTTCTTTAGATTTCTATTTTTTGTATGTTTTAAATCTTATCTTAAATAGCAACAAGAAATAATTTTTTTTTTATATATAGTAAGGATATAAGGCATTTTTAAATTAGTTTGAGGCGTTATCAGAAATAAATTTTTTTTTAGATAATCTTTAAGAACCTCATCCATTGACATGATATATTTAAGAGAATAACTATTAACCTGTGGTTAATAATTTTTTAAGCACCCTACAGATATTATATGGGTTTAATATAATAACTTTATTAATTACACTACCCCTCATGAAATTTATTTCAATTATGCTAATTTTGTTAATATATATTTTGAAATTAGTAAGAAAAGAGTCTGATATTAACAAAATTCAAGAAAACCATTGTGATTTACTATTCTAATCGTTACTAACAAAGCATAATTCTCTATTTAGCACAGTTAAAGTAGCTTGAAATCTTTAAATTAGGACTCTTTCCTTTCAATCATTGTTATTGGAGACACTTATCACAAGAAGAAAATCTAACCATATGGGTTCACATGGATACACATTTCATTTTACAGAAGCAAATGATCATTAAAAGGAATGTATTTAAAATTCACATTTTATCTTATTAATAATTAAATATATTTTCAGAAGTTAAAATTTAAAATAAAAGTGTATTTACTATATTTAGTATATGTTTTTTTTTAGTAATGATACATAAACAAACTCCTCACATACTCTTCACATGTGTTAATTTGTTTTTTTGAAAAATAAGTAATTATTGAAATTAGTGCATCAATTAGCAAGTGAAAAGAGGAATTAAAAATAAAATTTTTTTTATGACTATGTAATAAAGATATTTATATAGGTATCATTACTAATTTTTATTTGGTTTGCCAAAAATAAGAAAATAGTCAAGAAACTATAGCAAAAACTTAAAAGGATACTCATTTTTTCTTCTTCAAGAACAGTGTAGTTTTTCTCAATTGAAGTTGTTCATAAATTATAATATAGTTATAATTAAATGTATTATATATTTGTACATAAAAATTAAAATTTTAATTTTAAGATGACACATTGTATGATTTTATTGAAATTGTAATTAGTCAATAAATGAAAAAAAATTCATTTTCTTCATTGGTTAATTTCGGGAAAGAATTTCTCCACATGATTAAAAAATCAGAAAAGAAAAAGAAATAATGATCAGCATTTTACTAATTCTACAATAGCATGTGCGTCACATGGGTTGAAGAGTTCTGTAATTAGGGAATCGGTGATATTAGTCATAAAATATGGGGACTCAAGTCTATCCAATTTCATCATTCCCAACTCAGACAATTTAAAAGAATAATCATTTTTATTTTATTTTTCTCAAATATATTTTTGCTTTCATTTGTAATGATCAGGCGAAGTGATTATTATTTTAGGACAAGAATTACCAACCAGTCACGTGTAGAATTCATGAAACAACCCCTGAAAGGGATGAATTGTAATGACTCCAAAAGATTTGGTACCATTATAACAACCACTTCAAGCAAAATTCATCTTCAAAAGTCAGTTTGTGAGGGGAGGGTACTCCAATATTATTAACCCATGTGCTATACCTTAACTTGGCCATATAAGAGGCAATGGGGTCATTACATACTTTAATTCATCTGACCCAATTTTTAATTAAAAAGGTTACATTAAACGAATAAAGATAAGAGTTTATGATTGATGTTCTTTTGTTGTTTTGGTAAATTTTCGTTTTTCATAAAGTATAAAGTACTTTTCCCGTTAAATCCTGTTGTGGGTTCGGGCTAAGTGACATTTTGAAGTGAACTAGGAAAGATGCTTAAACTCTGGCCCAAAAAAACAAAAGGAAAGATGCTTAAACAGGTGCTGTAATAATTATTATTATTTTTATAAATATTTTAAAATACAAAAATCTTAAAAATCACAAAAAACATATCTTATTTACAAACCAATCATAGTGATCATACTGTTTTTAAATATCTAATTAGCTTTCTTGGAAAGTTTATCAGTACAATGTTGATGATAAAGTACCCTACAATAATGGTTCTGAGAAGTCAAATTCTCTTACTATTTATTTTCTCTGTTGATGATGACACCCACACACCTTCCATATCCTTTCTGGCCAACATTATTCATAATCCCTGTCCTGAAAACTAAACTTTTCTCTGCTTCCCAACTTGCAGGAGATATCATATCTCCCACTTTAGTTAAAGCATAAAAAAAGAAAAGGGAAAAGGAAAAAGGAAAAAAAAAATGTATTACAAGCAGAAACAGTTCAAACCTCAAATTTCGTTTCAGGTCTCTGTGTCTCAACTCTCAACCTCATCTGTTTGTTCATTTTGCTTTTTATCTCAAGAGACATTATTGAATTCAAACTACAGAAAACAAAGAACTTAAAATGATGGGATAGCAATTAGGAGGGTCCCTTTCCAGCAATGTTTGAGCTGTAACTGTAACCAGTGGGCAGTGAGCGGTGAATAGAAAAACATCACATTTCACAAAGACAAGAAGCAGCGGATAAGCCAATCAACCTCGCGAGATGCTTTCTCGCTATTCTTTTTTCTTTCTTTCTCAGAACCTCTGCGATTCACAGAAAATTTATGTGGATATAAAATAAGGCGATGCTGTGTTATTTTGAGACCCTAGGATAATATTTTTTGTTTTTGTTTTTTAACATTAAATTATTTTTTTATATCACTTTTTTTTTAAAAAAGAATTACACTATTCATTCATTATTTTTCTGAAATTTATTTATGAAAAAAAATTAAAAACATTTAAAATTTTTAAAATATATATATATGATATCAAAAATCAAAACAAAAAATAAAAAATAAGAACAAAAAATATTATGAGATAAACTTTTCCTATGTAGCTATCAGAATTCTCTTGACCAAGGAAGCAAAGCAATTCTCTTGACCAAGGAAGCAAAGCTTTGGATTATAAGCCACCCTTCAATACTGCCCCCACCCCGCCTCCCAAAAATCAATGAGCTACGTTGAGGTCAGTGTGATTTATGCTTATATAAATTCTTAAAATTGGATACCCTTCCCCTTTTTAATATCTTATTGAAACATAAAATTTGTTAATTAAAATTCAATAATAGTATAAGACAATTTTTTTTTAAAAAAAATGGAAATATCAATTTAAGAATTTAATTCATGCAACGCAATATCAATGAGTCCTGCGATATTTAACTGACTGGAGGAAACCAATTCTAGTACTTTTACCATTGTCAATGCTCCCACATTCTTAACAAGTACTCCTCGATTAAAACAATTCTGCCTCCCAGACAAGCCGGATGAAGAAACAGACACAAGGCAACGCCGGCATATTACAAGAATAATGACAGAGATCTTAGATAAATCTTGCGACTAATTTTTTTGGCAAATAAATTAAAGCCCATCACAAAACAGCTCTTGCTATAATTGATATCATGAGGAGATCAACATTGTCCGTCATAATCGATAGGAGTCTCAAAACTGAAAACTCATTCCTCAAACAAAAACTAGCCTAGTAAAAGAAACCCAACACTTTACCACCAACATTCTTTCTCCTAGCCTCTTCATGATCCATAATACCAGCTGAGGTAGTCAAAACGATATAGCCAAACTGCATCATTTGTTCAATAAAAGATCAGGGGCAACAGGAGATACATACAACATAGTAACAGACCATAATTAAGTTTAATGGATGAGCTAATAATAACAAGTTAAGTACACAGCAGCATAAGAAATAAATGGACCATTTAAAATAAGCAACCATAAACCTTAACCAATCAATTGATCATGACATAACATTGTGCAACATGTAAATGCGAGAGGGATCAATAATAACCCTATGACTTTATGGGAAAACTTGTACAGAGCAGTTATACTTAACAGAGAACCATAAATATCTCAAGTTGTCTGGAAAATATTATAGAAACACGCATTAGGACAATTTAGTGAACCTGATATGATTACATAGCCAGAAAACAAATGTGAGACAGTATTGGCATGATGCCATTAGATTATGTTAAAGACTTCAAAGGAGCCACTATTCTTCTATAGCCAAGGAGTCATAAGACCAGAAGAAGAGCTAAAATCATGAGAGAGAGAGAAGTAAAGGAGGCTTTCCAGCTAACCTGTCTTGAGGGAAGCAGCCTGGCAGTCCAAGGCTCAATCTCTTTGACACCCACATCAAAACGAGGACTAATAACCCCACATTTATTCAATCTTCCATTCAATTCAACCACGATTTTCCCAGCCCTGTGATCATCAACATACTCAAACTCTCCAATGTATCCTAGAA
>JASKGM010000009.1:19123015-19145729 GCA_034509205.1 Ceratonia siliqua | reverse complement strand
AAAAATAAAATTAAATAAAAAGAAAATATCATGAAAAACAATAATAATTTCGGAGACAGATGGTTGTATAATTTTAGAGTTCCATAAATATATGGACCCTCCAGAAAAGATGTGAACGACACAGGCACCCAGGGATAGTTACAGAACCCTTCCTTATTTAATTTCCTGAGCCATTTGGTCAACAAAGTGACCCTTCCACCACACCACCTTGCCAATGCTATTTTGTTCTCTTCTGGTTATGACGTGATAAACCCCTTAATTCGAGGGTAAAGTCGTCACACAGTAAAAGCTCCAACGAAAAGTTTTGACATTAAAACAACCAGACTCGCGCTTCCTTCTCCTGCTAACTCCACCCTTTCTCTTCTTCTTCTTCTTCTTCTTCTTCTTCTTCGCTCCAATTCCCTCTCTCTGCTTTCCAATTCAACCCACAGTGAAGCCTTCGAAGAGGATCCAGAAATTCAATCCTTTCGAAGCCAACACAAGGTATATACTTCTCTCTCAACTTCTTCTTGTGCATGGCCTATCAAGTTCGATCAATTTCATGGTTCGTCTTTGTCTTTGAGTTTATTTAACTGTTGCGATTCCCATGGCTTGATCTTGTGAGAAACCCTTTGTAATTTGATTTGCAGAGTTCATTCCAAGTTGCCTCCTTTATGCGTATACGTTATCATAAACTACATACATAAATATGTTTTTGGTCTTTTATTATTATCACTACTTTTCTCACTGTAAAGCTTAAAGGCTCTGCATCTTGTTTTGTTGGCAGGGAGCAGAAGGGTTGAGTTAGCTCAGCGCTTTTGTTCTCAAGTTTCTGGGTGTGAATTTGGTGTACACTGCATGTAAGAATAGCCCACATGCCATTATTTATTTTTGAATACTTGATATAAGGGTGTTTTTCTTTTCTTTTCTTTTCTACTTTTTAATTTTCTGCGGGTTTGATTCTATGGGATTAGGTGCTGGTAATTGCCTTACCTGTGTCTTTAAGAAGTCGAGATAAATGTGATTGTGGGTCATACTTTATTTCTATCTATCAATGGGTTTGTGAGGTCTCGCCCAGCTTGAAGTTGCTTACATGGTCTACAACATGTTGGCAGCCCCAATACCTTAGTCCCTCCCAGATAATTAATGCCAAGATTGATGCATGCTGTTGAATCCAATTCAACAATTCTAGATAAATGTACCGGACAGCGCAAATCTGTACGGGGGAAACTTATCTAATTAATTATATAGTAGACTTCTACCTCTTAGTAAAAAGGCAAAACTTGTTACTCTTGGAAATCGTATCTCCGGCAAGATTTAAAGATTACATTCAGACTCATTAGAGTGAATTTGAGGAGTCTTCTGAATCTTTTATATTATGGGACTATAGTATATTATACTAATCTCAGCACAATCTTGTTTTGGACCGATAACATTTTTTGGCTTTTGCTTTTTATTTGAGTTTAGAAGTTTACTTGGATTCTTAATTCTAATTGTTTTTCACAGCACATATGATTTTTCATGGTATCTATTTGTTTATGTATTCAAATGGCAGAAGAGTATTTCTAAGTTCATAACAACAGTATGGAGCAGAACCAGCATGGGCTATCAGCAGGAGGAGTGACTGGTAGTGGTGCACAAGGGTCATATGGCATGAACCAATATCAAACTAACCAAATTGTGGCACCTGCTCACTCTCCTACTCAGGCTGCAGGTCTTCCTGCCTCTTCATCCCACCTGAGAGAGCAGCAACTTGCACACCAGTACATCCATCAGCTACAGCAACAAGAGTTGCAGCAACAACTCCAGAACTTTTGGGCAAGTCAGTATCAAGAAATTGAGCAGACAGCTGATTTTAAAAACCATAGCTTGCCTTTGGCTAGGATCAAGAAGATCATGAAGGCTGATGAGGATGTGAGAATGATATCAGCTGAAGCTCCAGTTATATTTGCCAGGGCCTGCGAAATGTTCATTCTGGAGCTGACACTGAGGTCTTGGATTAACGCGGAGGAGAACAAAAGGAGGACGCTTCAGAAGAATGACATTGCAGCAGCAATCACAAGGACTGATGTGTTTGATTTTCTGGTTGATATTGTCCCAAGGGATGACTTGAAGGATGAAATATTTTCAGGCGTTCCCAGAGGAGGTCCAGCTGAGAACGTTCCTTACTACTATATGCCACCTCAGCATGTTGCAGGTCCACCATTTGGTGCTCCAAAAGTGATCATGGGTAGGCCTGTTGCTGATCAAGCTCATTATGGGCAGCCAAACCACCCTTTCTCGCCTCAAATGTGGCCACAACAACAAAATCCTTCTCCCAATTCAGATTCTTGAGCAGATAAGATTTACTGGGTGCAAAAACTTGAAGGAGCAATCCGCATGTTCAGCTTTTAATGGAGCCATCCAAATGTCACAATCAATAGCCACCAACAATATGAAATAATTAGATATCAAGATCATCTAGGGTCGACTGTGTTTATTAGGATTCAAGAGTTGTTTTTGTTTTGTTTTCCTTTCTGTTTGCTTAGTCAAAATAGTCAGTTTCAATGTGAACTAGTGCGTTGCTGGCTCCTTATTGCGGGTGTGAAAATAACAATAATTATGTATAGATGGTTTATTTATCTTGGTTTTGTTCTTCAAAATCTAAGCTGCACATTTAGAAAAAATTTCTCTCTTTAACTATTAATGCATTACAAAATGATTTACATATTTTGATTAGAGAAATTAATAAGTCCATCATATTTGTATAAGTGATTTTATAAAAAGCTTGACTTTTAAAGAACTGAGTTATTCATCATTAAATGAATATCAAAATTCTTGACTTAATTTTTTAAAAATTAAGTTAAAAGTGTAAAGTGCATTTAACGATGAGTGTTCAACTTCTTGATTAATCAACCTCCCATAAAAGCACCATATATTTATCTTTTAATACCAATAAAGAAAATTTTAAAATTATTTTCAATTTCTTTTTCTGATATAAATACAATAAAAATAAAAGCAATATTAGTTGTAAACACGCGCCAATATTTTTCTTCCTATTATCTCAATATCTTCATTCCCATCTCGTTTATAAACTCCCCTTATCTCTCAACTATTTCACTTGTATATAAAAAAAAAAAAACAGAATTGGTTACCAGGAAGAAAAGAATGGTGCAATTAAAATCACTCTGCCACGATTGCAACTTCAAGGTTTTTTATAGATAGATACAAAACTTTTCAAAATAGCAATATGGAGACATCTTAGTCAGTCAGCTGAAAAATAATTCAATTACTGATTATCACAATGGTTGATCATGGAAGTCACTGGAGGCCACAAACAGCATTACCTGGCCGGACAAATTTCTTCCAAACTGCAAAAAAGAACGCAAAAGCTTAAATTTAACTCATTTAGCTCATAATAAAAAACAAAAATTTTCATTGTAGCAGACAATACCTTCTCCCCAAGCATTCAATGATGTCTCCAGTGACTGTTGATCTTTTCTTATTCAAGACAGCAAGCGAAGCAGCCTTCCTCATTAGAGCAGACCCAGCGATGCATCCCAAAACTACAGGATTTTTACGACTGGAACAATGATATAGTTAAGCATATAACCAATAGTCAAAGTTGGGCCAACGTGAGTAAGTAAAACAGGAGCTATTCCATCTGGAATGTAGATTAAGATATGACATGGAACCTGAGATTTGAATTCGGATCAGCAGTTAAGATATGTTGACGGGCCCATGATAAAAAGACAGCAACACTGTACCAATTAAAAACATATATTTTTAGTTCGTAAAGAAAAAAAAAACTAATATTCCAACAGCATAAATTTAATGATTTCAAATATCATTAGTCAGTAATTAAGTTTCTTAAATTCTTCTGCAAGATCTTTGTCTCTGGCTAAGGATAAGAGAAACTGCAGTAAGCACTACAGTAGAACAAAAGCGTCTTTGAGGTCAGTACACCAGCGGAAGCTTAACAGCATAATTGTTTGTACAAGTTAACCTATTTGTCCAAGTCAAGACCAGCTCACACAGTGATTGTATGCTTTACTTTACTCTTTCAATGTATGACAATAAAAAGATGGAATCTTAACAAGTTATGAGAAAGCAGTCAGAAAGTTATGATGGCTTTGAAGTTCCTTTGTGCTAGAAGCTTGTAGTTTAAGGTAGTTGTTTGATTGGATGTATTCTTCGCTAAATTTTCTAGACATTTTAATTTGTTTCTTGAATGTAGTTAGATAATAGTAACAATAATGCAAACCTTCTCTGTACCTTAAATTCTACTATCTTTTCGTGTAGTCGTTTGATTGGATGAAAGCTTATATCTTCTCTAAATTTTCTAGACATCTTAATTTGTTTCTTGAATGTAGTTAGATAATGGTAACAATAATGAAAACCTTCTCCGTACCTTAATTCTACTATCTTTTCGTCCTAAATACAGACTTTTACTTATCTGGGGGGTAAGAGAACCCCAGAATAATTAAGTTTACTTCCTTCCCAAAAAAAAAGCAGTATTGAAGGATACACAATTATATCTTTTAATATTGGATCTACTTAGATCCTGTCAACAAATGAAAGGAGAGTTTTATTCATTAAAAGAAAAATATGACCTCCTTACTGAGTATAACACTAAAATTTGTGACTGATGCGCAGAATGAAAGAGGGAGTAAATAAATCAATGATCAAAACAAAGAAAACTCCATCCAACACAGAAGCCATTTAAACAGACAGCATAAAATTTCCTGCAAAGTAATTTCACTAACACCAAGAAAATGACTTGCCTTCCAGAAAGGATATCACCCTGGCCACCACAGCGTCTAGGAGAACCATAGATGCTAACTGCTTTGACTGCATGAAAAATAATATCAATAAAATGATTTTCTAGCACCTGCAAATCGCTATAACATAAAAATTCCATGTACTGGTGCCTTGTGCATAAAAGAATTTAAACCATCATACAAAGCAACGCCCTGCCCCTGGTTTTACATTGTTGGTAGAACGTCGCTGTCTGTTCCAAAACCTAAAGGCCTTTGATCCCATACAGGCATGGGAGTCTGGGACTTACCCTAGGTAAGCACTAATGAGATGTCATGCACCCAGTTTAAAGGACCCATGAAAAAATGCAAAATCATTACTTCTTGAATACAAAGCATCTCAAGATATAATATTTTGGGAGGACAGAGTTCACTTGCACAAGTAAACTTCCAGTTCTATAATCTCTGAGTACATGACATCATCATACAGCCACTGGGAACTGTATGAATATACATGAAAACTATGTTCATCTTGACCAGAAAAGAAAAGACAGAAAGAGCAAGACTGTTATATTCATCAGAGACCTACCAGTGTCACCATCACTTATGAGATCAGATTTTCCTTTCCTTAGGATAGTTACTCCACCAATCCTGCCCAAGAATCCATAATTTGTACGTTTCATTAGACTAGAGTATTTAATCACAGATAATAATGAGAAATCACTGAAGTGTATCTGTGATCAAAGCAAACTACTTAGCATGTTCTCTAGTGTCTTGTACTACTAAAACATGTTATCAAAAGGACTATAATCTGTTTTCACAATATTTGACCTGTACATGATGTGAATTAGCATGGGTATCAAATAACTCACAGTGACAATGAATTAAATCTTAATCAGAATTTTAAAAGCTCATACACCTTTAAGATTATTGTCTTAAGACAATAAATCCTTTCACAATGAAAAGGAATCATGGAGGTTGTTCAGAAAGGTCCCGTCCCAACAAAAGTAGTTAAATCTGTTTTCACCACAAGATGGTTGAAAAGATTGGAGTTTAAAATTGAGGAATACAACCAGCCATTTAGTGCTACAGTTTATATGTAAGATTTTCATGTTTGAAGTAATAAATAGAGAGGGATCAGTATTGGTCTAGTGATGTTAGTGTTACAATTATGGGTCTCATCTGCCAACCAAGTCCTTGATGATTGTCCTTTGTAGGTAGTGAGCACCGTTCTTAATACAAGATGTGAATAGATGAAACTGCCCACTGCCAAGTAAATTTTGCAATACAGAATGGAGAGGAACAGACTAACTACAACTTGTTTAGATCTCTGTCAGTATGAGTGGGTGTATGGATGCACACAAACCTGCACGCTCAAAATGCATGCAAATGATTACACATCCAAACCTACTCTTGTAAGTTGTGAGTCCTCAACAGAAGCACACATCAGATATGGTATACAATAAATACACAAGGATCAATTGCCTGAAAAAGTTCCAGTGTAGCACAAACATCTAGGAACTTGAAAGGAAGAACTTACTGTTTGGCAAGAGAGAGCACTTGCTGAGGAGCATCTAATTCGTTTACTTCAGAACTCAATACTTTCTGAACGAGACGCTTATATTCATTGACATTTGGGGTTAGAACAGCTAAGTCATAGCCACTAACAGATCAAGATTGTTTGTAACAAGAAATAGTCCATCCTGCAAAACACCCACAAATTGCCCAGAATGTTACAACATATACAGGTTAAAAAATGCAGTCATGATGCACATACTAATCAGACCATGCATACGGCATCTAATGATCTGAACCTTAATATACATACCCCATCTATAACAAGTGGGATGTTTGAGTGTCTTGCATGTTTCATGATTTCACTTACACAGTCCTGACAACATAGTGCAAATGTTAAAATTATATATAAAGGTCATAAGCAAGAAAGAGGAAATAGAGCATGTAAGACAATATCACAGAACTCAAAGGAACAAAATTAAAAAAAAAATTGATATACCACTAAACTGTGTCAATATTAAGCACATCTTGGAAGCCTAAAGTTTCTAATACATCTGTAAAATCTATATGTTGTCCCTCATCTAACAGCTTAAGATTTAAGGCTTCTTTAACATAATACCGAAACGTGGTTAAACAGGTGTTCTATAGTCCATCCTTGCCATCTTCAAACATAATTAGAATTTCAATACAAAGTAGCACTGATTTTCGATGGTTATGAGCCTGATCTTTGTTCACATTTTAAACCCAATGGGATGTCAGATGAGGTAAAACTATCCTTGGGTCCTTCTCTAACATTATTAGCTAGTATTTAGATTGACTAGTTCTTTGGCAGTCTTTTAGGCATCATCATGCCATGGTTGCAGCTTGCAATTAACATCACAAGCATGCACAAGACCATACATACCTAAACAAATACAAGTATAACCACTCAAAATGTTTACATGTTACACGTAAGAGGGAATGACATAAATCTAGAAACTAGCCCCTTAAAGGTCACAGGCCTTGCGGTCAGAAAAATTATATAATCAAAAGATTAAATACACATGCCTCACTCAAAATATGAAAAGGAGGTTGAGATAACACTTAAATTTTAGAGCAAACATGTTAAGTCAAAGATTAAGCAAGCAATCTAAACGTGCATAAAAAATTGAGATCCAGTGAAATATCTCAAGAAAAGCATACCAGAAGAAATGGGTCTCTTCCAAGTCCTGGACCAATCACAAGACAGTCAAATCTTTCCATCCACTTATCAACTTCAGCTAAAACCTTGCTTGATATGGATTTCTTGTCCTCATCCCTGAAATCAGTCTCCCACTAAATGAATCAGCATCAACTTACTCCTGAAACATGCATACGGAAAGACAAAGACTATGTTAAGTTGACACCTCACACTGTAAGATTCTTCCAAAACAGGGTGCACAATCAACTCAGGACTATAGCTTTTTATGACAGGAGCAGCACCTTTTGTACAAAAGACATGGGACAGATCTGCACCCTGGAAAGAAGGGATATAGTCAAATAAGTCAAATAATATGAATGACAGGAATAGATTAAAAAAAAAAAACTACGGAAACAAAGAAGCTTTCAATGAAAGGGGAAGGGGATCAATCTGGGCTATACAATTTAAATGAACCAGGTGGAGAATGTAGTATCAAAGGGAAACGGCTAAGAAGGAAAAGAGTGTAAAAACTAACAATTTTTAAGGCTGAAATAGCAGCAAAATATGGAGCTCCTGTGTATTCGCGACAACCCCCAATCACAGCTATCTTTCCTAAATAGAAACATGAGTGAAGTAACAATTAGACAAATTTTATTTTTTCTCTTCAACCACAAACCTAAATGAATAATTTGGGTTGACAAGAAATTAAGTAAGATTTTATAGAAGAGCCAGTCCTCTAGTCATTAGAGGTAGCATATACTTCTGAGCCTCTATTATAAATGAATTATTGCCTCTAAGAAGCTTAACATAACTCACCTCAGCCCTAGTTCCATTTACCACATGAAATGAGTGAAAAAAATTAACGGACAGAAACTTAGTGTGGCATCCTTTGCAATAATGTGGAAAAATTAGTTGCAAAGCTTTTTCTTAAAGGAGAAAAGAAAGATAGGAAAAGATCTTCATAGTTGTAAAAATGAATAATCTCACATGTATAACAAGTAGCAAGACGGACTAATGAGAGGCAGACAAATTAGGTTTTCTTTGTTTTCAGTTTATAAAAGGCATTTATGGAATTACAAGAATGTTATACCTGCCTGGCCTTTATGTCTGCTAGGATCAAGAGTAGGAGTAATTGCTTTTAGAATGCTCTCAGCATCAGCCTCAACAGTTGTTAGGTCTTGCATTTTTCTAAAATCAGCTTGATGACCACTGGCACCTCCTAGAGATCTTATTAAGAACTGTTGTCTTCTGAAAACAGGTGAAGAAGCCAATATACAAGTTTTGGCACAATCCAAGAAGGCTAACCGGGAAGTCATGCCATGCTTCATTAACATGAGCATAAAGACACCCCCTATCACAACTCAAGCAAGAAAAATATTCAAACTTCCAAGATTGATAAGTTGAAAACTCCATTTTCTTAAGCAAAAAGAGCAACAAGAGTTACATTATACTTCTATATAAAATGAATTCAGAAAGTTAAAACAAAGAGGTATGAACTGAACCAGATTTTCTAATAGTAGTGCCAAAAATTGTATCATATAGTGATATAGCTCGATCCAAAGATTGAGTCTGAGGATTGAAGGAAGGCAGGGGATCCAATCACAGAAGGAAATCCCGTGTTGTTGAGAGAGAGAAGAGAGAGAAATTGAAATTCTTACTATGAAATATGTTACCATAAAAATGGCCCAATGGCCTCCATAGAACTTTTCCACATCAGTAGAACTGAACTAACTACACTTACGTGACTGGCACACGCTCACTAACTCAAACTAACAACAAAACTAATTTTCAAACTATTCTATTCTATGGCTATATTATCAAAAGACTATAACAAATACCCGCCCCTCAACAAAACCCTTGACCTCAAGGGTGGAATTGAGGAAAACACCGAAGCAATGCATAATATGATTCCCATGTGGCATCTTCTAGAGTACCAACAGACCACTGCACCAGAACCTTTGTAACAGGTCGGCCTCCTTTGTTCAGTTGCATTTGATCTAAAATGGCGGCAAGTTCGCCAGGACTATCAAAGTTGGTGACACAAGGTAAGTCAGTAGCAATTGAGGCTTGGCCAATATGCTTCTTCAATTGGGAAACGTGGAAGATGTTGTGAATTCTAGCAGAGGCAGTAAGTTCCAATCAATAAGCAACCTGTCCAACTCGAGCAAGAACACAATAAGGACCAAAATATCGAGGGGACAACTTTTGATTGCCCCGAAGTGCCATTGACCCTTGGCAATACGGTTGCAGTTTCAAGTAAACAAAATCACCGACAAGGAATTGTCGATATGAACAATGAGATTCGACAAACTATTTCATTCGATTATATGAGCGAAGCAAGTTAGTGTGAAGCAGTTTGATCATAGTTTCCCTTGTTTGAAGATTACAATTCACCAAATCAACTTTTGATTCCCCTGGTAAATATGGCAAATGAATTGGAGGAGGGTAGCCATAGATAATCTCGAATGGGGTTGCTTGAGCAGCAGTATGAAACGTGGTGTTATACCACTACTCTGCCATCGATAGCCAACGGTACCATGATTGTGGGGCATCCAAGCACAAACAACACAAATAATTTTCAAGGCACTTGTTAACTATTTCAGCTTGACCATCTGTTTGAAGATGGTAGGTTGTCAAAAATTATAGCTGAACCCATTGGATCTCGAACAATTGGCACCAAAATTCACTCATACAAATAGTATCTCTTTCACTTGTTATAGTGTTTAGAAAGCCATGCAATTTAAACACACCATCCATGAACTTTTGAACTACTGTCAAGGCAGTAAAAAGGTGATGTAAAGCAAAGAAATGGACAGCTTTACTCAATCTATCCACAATGATCAATATGGTAGAATGGCCATAAGATAATGGTAACCCCCTTGATGAAATCCTTGCAAATGTCACTTCCAATTTGTGTAAGGACAGGTAAGGGCTGTAATAACCCTGGATAGGCTGCAGTGTCATACTTGCATCGCTGGCAGACATAGCATTCCCTTTGAATATCCTTTGTCATATCCCTCCAAAAGAATAAGGCCTTTACTTTCTTAGAAGTGGCATATCACCTTGAATGCCCCCCTATAGGAGAAGAATGCAACCATTGGAGTATCTTTGCCCTTAAGTCACTGTCATTACCAATGACTAATTCGCCTTTCCTTCTCAGTTCGTCATTCACCCATTGATAATGTTTGTGAGCTTGAGGATTATCAAGTAAATGTCGAATCATGGTAGATAGAGAGGAATCTTGCTGCCAACTTGCTCGAATTTGAGTCATTAAGTCTGTAGAAATGTTTTGAAGTCACAGATGTAATAATTCGGCCCCTTGCACTCTTGAAAGAGCATCAGCAACTCGATTTTCCTTGCCCTCCTTATATTGTATTTCAAAATCATATTCCATAAGCTTAGCCAGCCACCCCTGATGCAATGGAGTAGAAAGTTTATGATCCAACAAGCGTTTCAAACTTTTTTGATAAGTCTTGATAACAAAATGGCCTTGTAGCAAGTAATGTCTCCATTTCTTAATCGCAAACACAATTGCTAGCAATTCCCTTTCATAGACAGACATAAATTGATGCTGGAGACTCAAAGTTTTGCTGATGAAAGCAATTAGATGCTGGTCTTGCATCAAGACAGCCCCAATTTCCATTACACTAGCGTCAGTTTCTATTACAGAGCCCTTGGAAAAATCAAGCAAATCCAAAACAGGTGGGGATGTAAGGGCCCCTTCAAAGCTTCAAAAGCTGCAATTGCTTCTTGGGTCCAGACGAAGTTATTCTTCTTCAGAAGCAATGTGAATGGCCTTGCTAATTGACCATATCCCTTGACAAATTGCCTATAATAGCCTGTCAACTCCAGAAATCCCCTTAACTGTTTGACATTTGCAGGTTGAGGCCATTGTTGCACTGCTGTCAGTTTTGTAGGATCAATAGCCACACCCTCCTTAGATATAAAGTGGCCCAAATACTCCACTCTGTTAGTTGCAAAGAAGCAATTGCTACTATTGGAAAAAAGGTGACATTTCCTCAAGAGTTGAAACACTATCTCAAGATGTTGAACATGCAAGGCTAGACTGTGACTGTAGATGAGTATATCATCAAAGAATACATGAACAAACTTCTTGAGATAAGGCTGAAACACTGTATTCGTCAATTTCTGGAAGGTAGCAGGGGCATTAGTGGCCCCTTTTGGGCTCACCAAGTATTCATAATGCCCAAGTGCGTCCTAAAAGCAGTCTTAGGAACATCAGCAGGGTGTATCCTCAATTGATGATAGTCTGCTCGAAGGTCTATCTTAGAATAGACTTTGGATCCACTTAGTTCATCTAGTAAATCTTCAACCAAAGGAATAATGGGAAAGCTGTCCTTAACAGTTACCTCATTAAGGCCCCTATAATCAATACACATTTGCCATGATCAGTTATTCGTTCCCACTAACACAACTGGTGATGAATAAGGGCTGTAACTAGGTTGAATAACTCCTGAATCCAGGAGCTCCTTAACCATTTTTTCAATTATATCTTTCTGAAATGGACCATACCAATAGGGTTTTTTATTTACTGGATTGGTGCCCTCCAAGAAGGGTATTTGATGGTTATAGCCTTCTCTAAAGGGAGGTAACCCTTTAGAATCTTCAAAAAGATCTCCAAATTTATCCAACAATTAGTTGATAACAGCAGGAATACTATATGGTTCAACTCCAGTTGGTGAAGTAGTGATTGAATAAATTGTATTGGGGTTTGCTTATTTTAAGCAAAGTTGCAACATAGCAACCAAAGCCCCTTGTGTCAATGCTTTAGTAATTTAGTTTGAATTCACAGTTTTGTAAGAAGTGCCTGCTGATTCCCTTAGTACATGTCTTCTGCCCATCACTGAAAATTCCATTGTGATCCCATACAATTGGCCCTAGGGTGACTAACCATTGAATTCCAAGGACCATATCACAAGTGCCTAGGGGAATAACCATCAAGTCAGCAGTGAAGGTAGTGTTTTGCAACTGCCATTTGAGACCTTTAACCTGAGTTGTGACTTCTAATTTACCCCCATCTGCCACTGCCACAGCTAATGGCTGAATTTTCTGCACTCTACACCCCAGCCTTTCCACCAACTTCCCATCAATGAAATTGTGGGTGCTTCCACCATCAATGAGTATATAAATTGGCTTCTTTTGAAATTGGCCATTCACTCTCATAGTTTAATAACTAGACACTGCCATCAAGGCACTTAGAAATTTTAGGACAGTTTACCACCTCATCTTCCACCTCAATATCTAATTAGTCATTATCATAGGCAATTGGTCCTAATTCTTCTCCTTCCATCATGTCCATCAAGTATAACTGAGCCCTTCTATCCTTAAGGTGATGGCTTGGGGTGAAAGGCTCATCACAAATAAAGCAAATGCCTTTAGCTTTTTTCTCATTCATTTCTGCTAATGACAAGCTCCTCATATTACCTTTAGGTGGCTGTGAAGGTAATGGATTAGAAGGTTTTGGAAGTAAAGAAGGCTTACTGGTTATCAGTCTGGTTGCAGATCCGACTTTAGATTCAATCTTAGCTACTGGTTGGCTGTAATTACCAATAGGCCTAGGGTTATAATAATTGTTGGATTTAGAAGGAGGCTAGTGTGCTGATTCATACAGTTTAGCCAAATTGAAGGCTTCTTGAGTACTCTTAGGCCTAAACATTCAAACATCCATTTGGATTTGGATTTCATGCTTAAGTCCAAAAATAAAACAACTAAGCTCATATTGTTCAGGTAAATGTTCTCTATTCAAAATCAAGTCAAATGCACCATGTTACTCACAGATCCAAGTTGCTGTAAATTCTTCAATTCAGCCATAGGATTGTTATAGGCATCTCCAAATCGATTACTGATGGCTCTCACATATTCATTCCATGAGGGTAGCAAACTAGTCAGTAGAGATTTGATATACACCTAATGCCACTATAAAGCTCTTCCTTCTAGGTGAAGAGAAGCTATCTTCACCTTCATATCTTCCGGCATTTCGTCCACCGTAAGGATTGGTCACGTTTGACGAGCCATTCCTTAAAGTTCTCTCTATTGAATTTAAATAATTCAACCTTAGAGGGTCTAGTATTCACCGTATATCCTCCTTGCCGATCGTTCAAATTAGGTTCTATATCCTTGTCAACGCCATTGCCTACTTCATAAGTCAATCCTTGATCCTTTCTCATCAAACACGCTAGCTACGTTCTCATCAATCATATTCACTAAAACTCCAGTCATCTTAGTCTCCATTAATGCTAACTTCTTGCCGATTACTTCATCCATCTTGCACAACACAGCCTGAGTTTGTGTAGATTCCGCCATTGCTGCCGTGGATTTTGCAGATTTGATACCAATGATATAGCCCGATCTAGAGATTGAGTCTGAGGATCAAAGGAAGGTAGGGGATCCAATCACAAAAGGAAACCTGAGTTGTTGAGAGAGAGAAGAGAGATAAATTGAAATTCTTTATTATGAAATTGGTTACCATACAAATGACCCAATGGCCTCCATATAACCTTTCCACGTCAACAGAACTGAACTAACTACCCTCATGTGATCGGCACAGCTCACTAACTCAGACTAACAACAAAACTAATTTTCAAACTATTCTATTCTATGGCTATATTATCAAAAGACTGTAACATATAGTCAATTGCTGATATATTTTTTCCCACATTTTTATACTTTAAACTTTAGGCCGAAGTTGAAAACTAACGTAACAAATCATTTGGCCTAAGGGACAAAATGGTACAATAATTAGATAATCCTACACTGACATTATTTGTTATACATTCAAGAACGCAGAAGGAGATTTTAATAATCAAAACAGGAGTCGAATGCACCAACAATATCAAACCAAATGCCAATCCTATAAGAACAAATGGCAAGGTCAATTTAATACTAATATGCAGGTCAACATCAACAAGTATTTATATTTCAGTATTAGCATTACGGGGTATGTTACTGAGTTCTTTAATTATCATAGGCTAATAAATTCAAATTCTTGTCGGCAATACCTCTAAACAACAAACCAGGCTCTTTTCAATCAATTCGTTGGAAACTTTGATTGAACTCTGATATCATTTTTCGAAAAAGAGGCAAATAAAGACTGAAACAGACCAAACTTTTCAGAAGACATAGAATATTAGCCCAATCAATGAAAAATGTGATACAAAGGAGAAAAAAAATAAGAAACAAAAGATTGCTATGATACCTGAAAGTAAATCAAAGACGAATCCAAAAAATTTTATAGCAACCCCAGAGCTTAAAGCAGAGCCATGGCTTCAAACCCCCACTGTTTTACCGTTCGGCGAGCTTCGATGGCTTAGTTCAGGATTCAGAGAAACTGAGAAAGTTCCATTATTTGCTTGTTTTTGGTTATTTTTATTATTATTATTTTTTTCAATCCTCTTCTGGGTTTGGCACTTTGCTGTAGCATACACGTGTTCCCGCCCCCAAGCATGCGGAAAAACGACGTGTCGTTGGTATCTTTCGCAGAGTGTGTGGCGAACTGGAGCCAAGTCTGCTTGGATTGAGAGAAAGGGAAGGAAACTTATTGTACGAGTTGAATATTGGGAAATTAGTTTCAGGGTAAGACATTCGCTTGAAGCAACTTATTCTACCGGTCTAAACAGAGAGACTAAATGAAAATAAGGAAGATAACCCTTTTCTCATTGGTCAATTTGGTTTCGAACATTCACGAGCATTTGCAGCCAAAGCCTATTCGGCCTGTGAAGATGAGCTTTTTTTTGGCTTTCGCCGTCTGAAGGGACTGAGCACTCTACTACTTAACGGTAGCCAAATTCTGGAGGATCGCTGAAGGCTAGTGCAAAGTAAATTTCTGTTGCAAGGCAAGGAAAAAACACATGAACAAGAGGAAAGAAGAAAGAGACATACGAGAATAATTTTCTTGATAATTGTTAGAATTGAAGATTTTGTATTCACTCTTCATTTCTCCGAAATTTGCCACAAAATATAATCTTTATCTGACATCAGACACGAATATAGGTAATTGTAATATTGGCAGTTCAGGTAAATTTTTTTTTTCCTGACAGGATAAAGGTACGACAGCACATACTGAAAGTTATTCTTTGTTCCAACATTCAAAATAAATTGCTTAAATTATTTAAAATCTTGTCACCAGTCCACCTAATGGTTTAAATATATTGAGAGTTGAAATTGCCCCGTCGAAGACTGCAATGAATACAAGGCCACAGAAAAGTTCAAGTCTCTAAAAAAAAACTTTCTTTCTCTCTGCGATCTGCTCATTCCTTCGTTCCATTAAGCTTTTACTGCTCATAAGTCATAACTCCTGGACTGAACCCATCAGATTCCTTCAATCTTGGGGTTTAATTTTGGCACTTACCCATCTGCTTGAAATAGCAAAACCTTAAATGAGGCTGTGTCATGGCGGGTACGATCTGCTATTCTGCCTCCATTCTGTGATGGGTTAGCCACATCCCACATGCGATTGACTCAGCCTCCAATTCTCTTGGTCCTGGATATTCGTCCTCTGCCACGTTCTAATTTATTATCAAACCTTATATATCAAATATTGACAATCCATCTTCACGTGAGAACGTCATCGATTTTTTGATATTCTATATTTATTATGTTCCTTCTTCTGTTCGCTTTGCCTCCTTTATGCACTTTCTCCCTATTCTCTCTCGTTTTTATTAATAGATGCAAGATCCTAGAAGGTGGACTGAGATTGAAAATATCATTAACAAAAGAGTGATTCGGAGCTTGAAAAGTTCCCTTTGTTAAATAATTTGGCCTTTTGAAATTATTTGAGTAATTGTGCAATGATAGAAACATAAACAAAACTTTGTTACTAACGTTAGATTTTGTGGAATTGTTTTCTTGCACTTAACATTTTCCCTCTCACAATTTACTTAAAAAAAAATACATAGTAAGATTGTTTACAAAATACTAATTGCTTTGAGATGTCATATGAATTTTAGAATGATGTTGAGCCAAGATCATTGTTCCATTAAGTACTTACTTCAGTAAATAACTTGAAGCAAAATCTTACCCTTCATAAATATAAAAAAAAAAAAATAGAAAACCCTTCCTTTACCATAAAAAATGTTGACGCCAATTGCTCCATCCTGCATTTCTATTATGAGTGAATATTTTGGGTATCTAAGATAATTACCACCTAGTGATATTTCTCTCATATCTTTGGCCTTTAATAAATCTATTAAAATGGTATATTATTATATTTGTCTTCAATTTCCATGCATTGCTTTCCCGCAAATTAAAACCGCCAACCAAGGTTGATTGCTTCTTGTTTTTTGATACACCGGCCCTTGAAGTTTTCTCCCAGCAAAGGAAATACTCAAAATGCAAAGGGTACTATCGTACATAGAAAATTTAAGGGAGGACAACTTGGGAAAATAATGACTATTTGACAGCCGCATTGTAGAATCAATTAGCAGTGTAATGGTGTTGAAATTATCGTTAAAATGAAGCCAATCGCCCACGCTCTTCTTTTGGGTGCGTGATAGTTGCCCCCACTCTCTTCAAAAGAACGTGGCACAAGCCTCCTACCGTTACCCATTTCCTTCCAATTTCCGTTGTGGACTCAACCGCTTATGTGAGAGCCCACGTTTACACCATTTTCATTTCCTTGAAATCTCTTCGAAGTTGGAAACAGAATCCTCGTTGCCAGTAGCACACCCTGCTAGTATTAATCAATTGCTCCCGATCTCTCTCTCTCTCTGAAGAAAATCATTGAAAAATAGTGAAGGAAAGTATATATTATGCAGCCATGAATGCTCCCTTGCTTCCTTCACACCCATCTCTTTTCTCTTTTAGCTTTTCATTCATTCATGATATTACCAAACTGACCTACCAAGCAAAGTTAACAAAACATGCTTCGATTCAATTAGGGGCATGAATGCCATATTGCTTGCATGCTACACCTCTAATCAGTCATCCTTTTGCGATTACAAGTTTCCATCTTTCGTTGTGTTTTGTCATCGCTGTTGACCACTGCCACCGTCAAAACAATACCCGTATTTTGGAATTTGAATTTCTGAACTCAATGTCTAAGAGCTCCTCAAAGCAGGGCATTGAAACCATGCCAGTGTTCGAAGCTTTGAGGAAGATTAAGCGTTTGAGGTTGTTTGAGCCGTCTCTGGGTGTTCTGGGATTTTCGGCTGTCACTGCCTTTGTGATTTGTTGCTTCTTTTATTTGGATTACAGAGATTTCGCTAGAAGATTCGGGCTCTCGGATCAATCCCAGAGGTTTACTTGGTTGCAGATGAAAGGGTCAGAAGAGGAACTGAGAGTTGAATTTCTTGGAGAAAAGGGTGGTAGTTGTGATTTGTTTGATGGGAACTGGGTTTGGGACGAGAACTACCCGTTGTATCAGTCGAAAGATTGCCGCTTCCTGGATGAAGGATTTCGGTGTTCTGAGAATGGACGCCCTGATTTGTTTTACACCAAGTGGAGATGGCAACCAAAAGATTGCAACTTGCCCAGGTAACTGTGACGTTTGTTCTGTTTTGCTTTCACTCTCTGCATTTTTTGTTGCTTAGAAATTGATAAAGATGAAAACAAATTCAAAACACCGGAGGACCGATAGCCCTGGCGGCTGGCACTTATGAGGTCTATTTTCTATTGCTTTCATTATCTTTTGTTGCAGAGAAAATGAGGAAGGAGTGGTGCTCTAATATTTTGAATTAAAAAAGTGTTTGTCTTTTCTTTTGGGGATTAGAAGTGTATGACTTTGAATATGTCTTATTCTATTCTTCCACTTCCATCTTGATAGCGACCCAACGGTTGGATGGCAATTGGCTATACGTTGAAACACTTTTTTGTAACTTTCAAGCTTTCGATAGCTGATGCAGCGCTAAAAATGACAACATCTTCTTATCTAATTTCCACACCGAACTAAAGTCTCTCTGGGATGGCCATATTGATAGGGATAAACAATTGTTAAATTTCTTATGCACTTGAATTAGTCAAGGGAATAGTGGTGAGGGATTTGTATAAATTTTTAAGTTAGAAGTTTAATTCGATGTGCTGCTATGTATTTAAAAAAAAAACAATTAGTGAGGGAATGATAACTTGCCATTCCTATTTTTATTAAGTATCTTTTGTTTTCTCGTTTTACATCACCTTCAATATTTTCTACCGTCCTTCTCTCTGATACATCAACCCATGTTTCCTTCTTCAGTTTTTGACCGCTTCTATTTTACATATTAACTGCACCCGTGACCTTTTAGTTGGTGTCTTGACTATAAGATGGATGAAGGCCTTACTTTCATACATTTTTGTGTCAATTTTACTTTGATGCATTTGTTAACCGATTTATCTCTCATTCAATTTTGGCTATCATTTCACTTATTTCATTTATTTTAATTGCAGTATTTCTTTTCAAAATTAATGGAGAAGTACAATATGTAAACTTACATGTTTTCTTTTTCACAATTTAAAACAGATTTAATGCAACACTTATGTTGGAAAAACTGAGAAACAAACGCCTAGTATTCGCTGGGGACTCTATTGGGAGAAATCAATGGGAGTCACTTTTATGCATGCTCTCTTCTGGAGTTCCTAACAAGGAATCAATCTATGAAGTGAATGGCAGCCCCATTACAAAGCACAAGGGGTTCTTGGTGTTCAAATTCAGGGATTTTAACTGCACTGTGGAATACTACAGAGCTCCATTTCTTGTACTGCAGAGTCGGCCTCCTACTGGAGCTCCTGGAAAGATTAGGACAACCCTGAAACTGGATAAAATGGATTGGAACTCTTTGAAGTGGAGAGATGCAGATGTGCTGGTTCTTAACACCGGACACTGGTGGAATTATGAGAAAACCATAAGAGGGTAATTCAGTCATTCCATGTTTTGTTACTTAAATTCGTCCTATTATTAGGTTGGCTTTAAAATAAAACATTAATGAAAGGATGTTCGAAACAGGATGGTTAGTTTCATCATTAGTTAGCTTTTTCCCACTTATTAGCTTTTGGTGAATTTCATGATTTTTCACCTCCTGATAGGATCATGAATATCTATAATTTCTGCTTTTTTGAATGGTCATATCTATGATTTTTCAGTGGAAAATAGACAACTAGAGAGTGGTGTCAAAGGGAATTGAAAATAGGATGATGATTAATTCATTATGGAAGAATGATAGTTTAAAATCAATAGTATTAAGAGGATATTCTTTTATCTTGTTTTTCTTCCGCTCTTCTCCCATTTACTTCCCTCCTTGTGTACTTCAAGCTATTATAAATACTGGTTAATTTCTATTTTCTGTTTGTGCTATTATTTTTCAAGGGTTCAATCTACCCCCTCTCCTCCTATTTGTGTTGAATTAAAAGTGCTATTGATCACATTATGACGCCCATGACATCTGATTTTTTGTTGAAATGGGTGTAAGTCATGAACTTGCATTTTATAAGATTTGAATAAGAGCAAACTGCGGCACTAAGGCCAACTAAGAAGGTTAATTGTTACGCATTGTTAATTCCTTGAAAGTTAATCATGTCAAACTAATAGCTTCATCATTCTTTAACTATGACATTTGTCTACAATATTTGGTCCGGTGAAAGTATTGAAATTCTTCTATATTTATTTGTTCAGGGGTTCTTATTTCCAAGAAGGTATGGAAATTAAGTTGGAAATGAGAGTAGAAGATGCATTCAAGAGGTCCACTGAGACTGTGCTGAACTGGATCCAAGATACTGTGAATCCTAGCAAGACCCAGGTTTTCTTTCGTAGTTATTCCCCCGTGCATTTCAGGTTTGTTTGACTGTTCGAATGACTTATTGTTCCCAGCACTTTACTAGTATCACTTGTATTTTTTATTCTCTGTGCACTCTGCATTGCGTATATTCTTGGAATTCTGAGTTTTTATTCTCTGAACGGAATCCAATGCTGTTGGGCCTGAACTTTTAGATCTTTAGGCTAGAGTTCTCAAAAAGATTTTAGCCATCTAAGTTTGCCGTGCACAATGGTAACTCGTGTACCTGAAAAAAGGCACCAATAGTGAATCAAATTAAATTATATGATTATCGTTAGGAAACATCTATGGTGCAGGGAAGAATGATACCAGCAGGGATACTTTTTGTAACGGGTTGCCCTTGGTCTTGGCCCCGGATCTTCTAACTATCCCAAAACCTGGTCATGTTACAGGCAGGACCCAAAGTCCCATACAAGACCAAGAGCCCTTGGCACACCAGACCCTGATGAACCAGATTGTGGAATTGATGATTTAAAAACTCGTCTTAGTCCCTGAAAGAAGTCACTGCCCATATTTAAGTCCATACTTTTCTTGTTCAATGCTTTAGGCGAATAAGATTAGGCCCCTGTATGAGGCTTCACACAACTAGTGTTTGCTATCCATAGGTAGCGTTGTTATTTTTTTGGCAACTCGACTGGTGCTCTTTTTGCTTAAGATGCTTGACCACTGGTATCACAACACACAAATTCAATAGAATTTATATAAATGAGATAATCATCTTACATACAAATCTTTGGTTATTCTGACTTCTCTGAGTTCTCTCACCTCCCTTCCAGTTTTGTTTTATAATCTCCATGCTGACACTTAGTAGAACCCATGGATTTATAGCATTTCCGGGTTTACACCTCAGTCACCTCGTGAATCTGTTGCTGTAGAAATCAACACCCTATCTATAAGCCCTCCCGCATCCTCTCCCTCTCTAGGAAGCAAGATTTGCCTTACATTTTAGACCTTTTGGTAGAAGATGAAGATTTTCTTTTCCAAAATGAATGATATATTTACATATATATACTTTTCTGAATGAACTGACATATTTACATGTGCATCAATCTTTAGAAACTAAATTGCTCCCATATATATCATACAGGGGTGGGGATTGGAGAAATGGTGGAAACTGTCATTTGGAAAGACTGCCAGAGCTTGGCTCCTCATTGGTGCCTAGTGATAACTGGTCTCAATTTAAAATTGCCAATGCTTTGTTATCAGCACACACAAACACTTCTGGAATTATGAAGTTCAAAGTATTGAATGTAACCCATATGACTGCTCAGAGGAAAGATGGGCATTCATCACTCTATTATCTTGGTCCTAATGTGGGTCCTGCGCCTCCCCATCGCCAAGATTGCAGCCACTGGTGTCTGCCTGGTGTTCCTGATACATGGAATGAGCTGCTTTATGCACTTTTCCTAAAAAATGAAGCTTCTCATAGATGGAACTCGTAACAGTCATAAGTATGATTCACAGAGAAATTCTTTTGATTGTGCTGCATGGATTCGTGGAGAGTTATGCGCAGAAACATACCAAAATTTCCCAAGAAGGATCCCACAGAACAATGCATGGTCTGATTTTATCATCAATAGATTACTAGTGAGAATTATTTATCTCGAAGCCCAACATTCTGGGGCTCAAGGACATCAATTTTGGAATAGAATGCTTGTTGGCAGGAAATCATCTCTCACTTTTGGTTATCTTCTTGTAATTAGACGAGGGAAACAACAAAGATGGTGTAATTATCAATTTTCTGTAAATTGTATTTTGAACACAGTTTTGATACAAATTAAAGATTAGTAAAGGGAAATACTTCTGGCAAACTCATCATGCAAATTACATCTCTTTAAACAATGTTGGTGTTTTTGCATTGTTAGTTACAGATTAGAACTAGTTATTATTCATATTACAGAGGGAGGAATGCTGGAAACAATGTGCAAAACTGCAAATAGCATGAAGCCATGAAGCTCAAGTATTGTTATAAAGATCAAGTACTAGAGTTGGAGTGCTCAGTATAACTGGTGTAATACAATGTAAATACACCTATAAGTGAACATGTAACACAGTTGAATCTTTTCTTCCTAGTACAGTCAGAAAATATTTCCTTGCTTATCATTTTTTGCTCTCTTAATTTTCTCCCAGATGGAAAACGACAATCGGTCACATATTAAACCGAAGTATTCTACTTTCCTTTTTTGTTTACACTAGGAAGTCTATGACCTGAAGAAAGTGATAGGAGTGTGTCTTCAAGAGGAGGTAGTGCTCCGGTGGGAGGTGTCATTATGGGCAGCAAACCACCCTTTTACGACTCAAATGTGGCCACAACAAAATCCTCCTCCAAATTCAGATTGCTGAGCAGATTAGATTTGCTAGGTTCCACCAAATGAATTTTAAAAATTAAAAGAAAGAGCAATGAACTCAAAACAGGAGTCAAATTCACCAAATACACTGACGATCTTAAATTTACGATCAAATACACGAAAGCAGAGAGAGATTTTAATAATCAAAACAGGAGTCAAATTCACCAAAAATACCAAATCAAATGCCCATCCTATAAGCACTAATCGTAAAGTTAA
>JASKGM010000009.1:19010867-19117154 GCA_034509205.1 Ceratonia siliqua | reverse complement strand
GTTATCTTTAATAAAATAATAATAAGAGTTTAAATTAATTTTAATAAGAATAATTTAGTCAAGTATAATTAATTTTTATTAAAATTTAATCTATTTAATATATTTTTTAATTTTTATGTAATTAACTTAAATACTACCTCTGTTTTAAATTATCTGTTATTTTATGAGCTTTATTTTATTTCAAATTATCTGTCGTTTTACATTATCAATGAAGTATTAATTATTATTTTTTTAACGTTACCCCTATTTATTATTATCTTCAATAGAGTAATAACAAGAGTTTACATTGACTTTAATAAGGGTAATTTAGTCAAGTACAATTATCTTTTGTTAAAATTAAGATTATTTAATAGTTACCTTAATTTTCTTATCATTACCTTAAATTACTAAACGAGAAGAATAATTTTTTAACCCATGATTTTGGGCATTAAAGGGCAGACTTTAAAAGGGTATTTTTTAGCCCATGAAACAAATGGAATAATTTGACTGCCTTCAATTACTAAATGCTCCTTGTCAGCTAGATGGGTGCGGAATTGCCTCCTCGAATCAGAAATATAAGTTTGTGGGCAGAGGCATAAACATGGAAGGTGATTAATTACAAATTTATGGGCATGTCTTTTTGGCTTTTGCAAATTACTCCTTTCAAAATAATTTTGAGATTTAAGGTAGTGACAAAAAAAATTATTTACTCTGCTTTAAATTATTTGTAATGGCACAAGAATTAAGTTAACTATTAAATAGTCTCAATTCTAGTAAAAAATAATTGTACTTGATTAAATTATTCTTATTAAAGTCAATTTAAACTTTTGTTACTACTCTGTTAAAGATAACAATAAATAAGGGTAACGTTGAAAAAATAACAATTAATAATTTATTAGTAATATAAAATGACAGATAATTTGAAACAAAATAAAGCTCCTAAAACGACAAATAATTTAAAACGGGTAAAGTAAAAAAATTATTAAATAATCTTAATTGTAATAAAAAATAATTGTATTAGACTAAATTATCCTTATTAAAGTCAATTTAAACTCTTGTGATTACATTAAAGATAATAATAAATAAAAATTAATAATTAATATTTCATTGATAATGTAAAATTATTTTTATAATTAAACTAATATTTTTATTTCATTAAAACATGTAATAAAAAAAGTGGCCCATGGGTTTCTAATCCAATGTGATGATAATTAAATTTTATTATTTGAATATTTGTTTTTTAAATAAATCTCCGTCTTATCCTAACTACTCTATCATAACTACTCTATCATAGGAGTTGGGAATCCTGAGGGAGCCTATTTACTAGAAGTCATCAGAGTTCTGCACTCTCACTTATAAGAGAATTCTGGGAAGCATAAGTTTAACGTACGTTTACAGAGTTTTCCCTGAGAGTGTTCAAAGAAAAAATCCTAAAAACAATGAGTGACTTGGGCTGTGGCTAAGAGGCTCCTCACCATACATGATTGGAATTGACCTTCAAGCCAAAGACCCTACACCTTACAGAACTTAAGGTTCAACTATCCGTTCCCTTCCACTGCGCTACAAGAGGTAAGAAATTTCTTGTACACCTCTCACCAATTTTAATTCAAGAATAGAGATTAAGCTAATTATGAATAGACAAATAAGCTAATCTAATGTGAGTTTATATGTTTATTTATAGTTAGCTTTATTTATTTATTTTTAGTTGACCGGATCTATTTCAGAATTTCTTCCCATATCATTTGCACTAGGAAGATCAAGGAGATTAAGTAGTGGGAAAAAGAACAATCTTTGCTAAGAATGATGATGGACTGTACATAAACTCAGCTATGCCAACTTTGCCAGATATCCAGATCAAGTACAATCTCTTAAATTTTCTAACAGAAAAATTAACCTAGGCAATCCCCACTCAGGAGTTTTCTACCTAAAAAATGGCTATCTTAACAGGATTTGGATCAACCACATCTTTCAATGCCAATTAATAGCTTGGTTCCTAAATTCTGAATACATGAATTAAAGCAGCATGGAGGTACTTTTGCAGTTGAGTTCAACCTTCAATCAAAACCTGGTTCTGCTTCCCCACACTTCCCAAAAGCTCAAAAAGATCCAGCTATTTTTTACCAAATCTTAAGCATTTGTTATTTCTGGATTCAGTAATACTGGGATTTGGAGTGAGCTGCTGCTTTGTCTGACCTGTGAGTGAGAGTTTCTCCATGGCATTTATGAACTTGCGCAAGTGCTTGATGTACTCAGGATAAGTTTCAAGGTTGCAATGGCCTCCACCCTTAACCCACAAAGGGTCAAATTTTTCCTTGGAAAGTTCCCACAATCGCTTCCCGTGGGACCAATCAACAATATCATCACTTGTTCCCTGCTTATAATCCATTAGCAAACAAACAAAACTATTATTAGCACTGGGAATTGTATTTACCTCATCAAAGACTACATATTGTCACAAATGAGACAAATTTAAGAAATCAGGTGGAAGAAAATCAACATCAGTTCCTAGCATTTTCCTACTTGAAATGGCAGATATTGTTAATATATATGCTGCTACTTTCCCTGAATGAAACAATATCTCTATGTCCAATGGAAGCTCATCTGTGTCAAACCACAGCTTCCAACAACCAAAAGGAAAAGCAAAGCTCAATCTATTAATATACTGAAATCTACTCTATTTACTGTTTTCATTCTGATGCAGCATAGTATCTTTGCACGACAAGAGATATCAAATTAGTTGTTCATAGAGTAGTTTCTTCAATAATCACATGAAAAAGCATCTAACTACTGACTATTTGACGGTCAACTAGAATTACAATCCCAAAAAACATCATATATAGTTAACTATTCTAGAATTAATGAAAAGTCCTATTCTTCATGAGTAGCTATGTTATTATGGTCCAAAAAAGTTGTTCATCTACGTCACGTTCTTCCCCATCAAAAGAAATATTATAGAATGGAAAGCTGCAGACACAAGTAAAGGCCTGCCCTGTTGGAATCTTCTTCCTACTCAGGACAAAAGGTGCATGCTGCTCCCAAGTTCGGTATCAGTAGATTCAGTACACAGCCAGCACAAAGGCTGACTAAAGTAATAAAGCAACTAAAAAAGCAAAATGGCAGAACTTTTGGACAAGGCACATTCATATGGCTATTCTTACATGGATACAAAGTTACAAATTGACAGTAGATATAAATCCTTATGTTGACAATGAGTACTTATCTGCAATGGCCTCAGCAACTTATGATGTAATAGGAGTATCAATCTCCCTTTGAACATGATCATTAAATTGACCACTCTTTACATGTTTTGTATTTCTACATGAACCATAGACTGCTCTTATAACTCCAGGTCAACATATGGAAAATGAGTCATACCCTAGAAAATAGGACTTGTTTGAAATGGTATAGACTTCACCTGCGGCTGACTCAGGAGTTTGTCATTTCGTTAATTACTCCAAAATCTAAAGTAAGTGTGGTTGGCACTTTGCAGAGGCAATTCAGGTGCTTCATCGTTTTTAAGAAGAGAAACTAATTGGTTTTAAACATTTTTCCTAAACAAGATCTGAAGACTTTCTGCAAACAATACAAATCCTATCACTTTGCATTGTGTGACAGATTAAAAGAAATTTTGCAATTTTTAAATAATAAAATATATTTTTAATTAAAGATTAACCACTATGAATGACCCCAAAGACTTGATTTCTATTCTTTTCTACCCCCTTCAGGGCTCGGCCAAGCACCCATATGAGTAACTCATTGTCAGAGGTAGAAAAATATGGAATTACATAGAACAATCTCTTGAGGACGAAGCCTCAAGAAAGAAACCGTGGAGCAAGTAAGAACAAATGAAAGAAACATAACTATAGAAACTGATTGGAATTATAGAAGGAAAGATATACGTACATGTATAACTAACACTGGACAGCTGACATTCCGTATTTTGTCTATATTCTGTAATGATTGATAAGACCTCTGTCAATACAAAATTTAGTGCTAAAGATTACAACAGATTAAGAATTAGGAGGCAAAACTTACTTTGAATATGTCAAACCAAAATGTCATCTTGACAGGGTACAAGACCCTTATCCCTGAAAGGATGGCACTGTGAAGGACAACACCTCTCAACTTCGGTAATTTAGAAGCCAGATGCACTGTTGGTCCACTTCCAACCGATTGACCGTACAAAATTAAATCTTCTTGTCTAATTCCATATTCGCTCTTCAAACAGTTATACACAGCCTCTATGTCGTGATACGTGTTGAACTCAGATGGCTATAATAGTTGGAGAGATAACCAGTCACACATAAGACACCAAGTTAGATCAGTGAACAGATGGGTTCATAAGAAAAAGAGAATTTAAATGCATTTATTAATCTTCCTTCTTTATAGCATCTTTTCACGACATACACATTCCTAAGCCTCAGGACATCCTAGACTTATTTCAGGTTAGGTGTGTGGCTCGATGAGAATTCATTTGAAAGCAAACCTAGAAAACCACAGCGAAAAGGAGGGAAAAAAGAATCAAATGGGTCACTTACCTTACCTGTAGATGCTCCATATCCTGAATAGTCATAGCTGCAATATAATAAAAAGTTCCAAGAAAATATTCAGAAAGGGGTCTTGTTTTTCACTTAAAACTGATAAGTAAATTAACATCCCATAAGCTGTCAGGTCGAGCAAAATAAAATTATGAACAGAAAAAAGCTGGATGGAAGTTAAGCAGATAAATTATCCAGGAGGGTACACACAAAGTAAAATACTAGACCAACAAGGCAACAAGCTTTCCCTAAGAACTGGCCTGCTAACTCCAATATCTGAATTCTGAAACAGCTATCTTTTTATCAGATTTAAGTTACGACATTTGTTTTTTTTTTTTTTGGGGAGAGAAGAAGCATCTGCTAAGCTGCTCACTTTAAGGAGAAGAGGTAAACAAAAAAACGAGTAGCAAACTTAAACTCGAAAACAGAAACACATTTCATTAGGAAAATGGGTTATAAAGACAATAACTAGCACGACAACATTCAAAAAATGGACAACAGAGACGAGATCGATTATGACGCAGAACCAAAGCGGAAACAGAAACGTACCAAAACTCGAACTAATCAAAAGTCGACAATAATTTGTGGCTCAACAACATTGGTGTTGTATTAATACCCCAAAAGACACCCAGCAAAAGATAAAAAAAGGAACCCAGCAAAAGATAAAAAAAGGAAACTTGCCTACTTTATAATGAACACATAAAACGGGAGACATCAGCTCCAGATTAGAGAACAATTTGGAATCCGAAAAAAAAAAGAAACAGTAATGCACCTCATGATATTGATACGGAGGTGAGCTCTGAGCTCAATGAAAAGCTCGTGCATCTGACCCAAGTCAGCGGCATTACCATGAGAGTACAAAAATGTGAACCTCGCAAAAGGGTGTTTCCAGAAGGTGGCAACGATCTTATTCCCGTCCTTGGTCTCAAGCAGATGAACATCCATGTTCTTATCGGCGGTTACCCCGGAGAAGACAAGCCTCCCATCCTGCTCTTTGTAAACGTCGTAAGTTGGTGGGTCTGGCGGGAAAAATGCGAATTTTGCAGCCACACTTCCCGTAACATTGCCCATTAACACAAACCCAGTTCAGAGATGGAAGGAACTATGCACAGCTTGCGTAGTGATTTCGGCATGAAAGATTATACCGGAAAGGTTGAGATTTTCTGGGCTATGCTACGCAGAAAATCTTGCTCAAAATTTCTCTCTTTATTTTTTTGTTTTTGTAATCTTCTGTTTTCCGGAAGAAAGAGGATGTTGTTTGGAATTTTGCAAATATTCACTCGGGATGATAGAAAGGTATTCCAAGTGGCGTCTGATGAAAACAAAGGACGAGGAAAGTGAAGAGTGGCAGAAAATAGATCCGAACTAAGCGGGTGAGCTGGAACTGCTGCTGGGACGACCATTCACCTTGCTTTCACGGCGACAGAAAATTTAGATAACAATAAACAAATCTTTTTCAGCAAAAAAATAATAAATATTCCCCCTCATATCTCATTCGTTAATATTTAGGATAATTTCACTAACTTTATAATTTTTTTAAAATATTAAACAATAATTTATTCTATTATTATTATTGTTGTTGTTTAACTCAATTACAAATATCCTTATTTTAACCTAAGAATTTATTAAAATTAAAGATCATGTTTAAGTTATTTTGTACTTATATATAATTAATTAATTTCTTTTTTATTTGGTAAAAGACAAAAATCAACTACCTATAAATTTAAAAAAAGAAATTATTTTAATTTCCCTTGAAGAGAAATCACAATTATCTTGACTAACACTAATTTTTCCATAATTTGATCATTAAATCAAAGTTAATTTAGTATGAATAATTTGAATCAAGAAAAGTACATAGTGAAGATCAATACGTAGAGTTGTGAGAACAAGTTGGACTTGTCGGGGTAATCTATTCAACCTGTTTGAAAGAGTTGGTTGGATTTGAAGACATACAATCCGACATTTTGGAAGGCAGGTTGGCCCACCTACTAACATTTTTTTCTTTGACGCAAAAAAATCTTAAATTATTAAGAATTGAATTTAAGTTTTTCAAAAAATAAAATAATACTCTTATAACTAGTTTGTAATTTTTAAATAACATAAAAATTAAATTAAATATAAAAAAATTATAAATGATGGGCCAGCTCATAAAAAATGAGACGGGTTGAAGTGGATTCGGTTTTGTTTGACAGAGAAACTATTTTCGGATCTAAATCGGGTTGAAGGGTTATCCACCTGATACGGGGTAATTTTGAGAATTGATATAAAAGCAAGTACAACAGAAATGAATTATAATCCTAAAAATAAGTGCTGGTTAAAGACACTTCTCAATCAAAACTAAAGCGGATAAGATCAAGTGGCAATAGAGTAAATGGACGGCCCAGATTCGGTCAAAGGCTGCTGGGGATCTTCTAGAGAGTGGGGTTCAAAAATGCCAGAGTCAGACATTCTTCCATGCATTTTTTAATTATGAGGTACACTTTTAAATTCATGTTTTTATAATTAATTACTTTATAATAAAATATTTTTTAAATTATATCTAATGATAATAAAGCTTAGTTTTTTGAGTGTTGAGATGTTGAATTCTTTATAATAATATTTTTTTTAAAAAAAACAACTCATTTTTCTTTTATTTCTTTTTTTATATTTGGTCAAATCGTTTGGGTTTCTCAGCTTATGTTTTACCAAACGATGACACTTGATTTGCGTCTTGTGGGGTTCCATAATTGACCAAATTCCAGAATTGGCCCACTAGCGTAATTACCAATTTAACCCTATTTTGGTAATCTGCTACATTACTCTTAACAACTCCGCTTTCACACTATTAGCAAAATATGGCAAGTTGCTCCTAAAGTTAGGTCATGGTGAATTATGGTATACAACAATTAATTTTTTTTTGTCAAAAAGAAAGGGGGGGGGGGGGATGCCCATTGGTTTGGCTGAAAATAAAGAAAAATTTACTATAATAGTGTTTCATAAATAAATAAAAAATTGATCACTCATCAAATAATAAAATGAGATAAGTAAGAAACAGTGAGTAATAATGAATGATTGAGAAAAATAATTATGAGAGTTACTAAGTATTGTAATTATGTGGGTATCATTACTCAAAAATAAATAATAGTAAATGAGATATGTTGATTTAAATCATTAATACTTTCATCAATAATTATTTAATTATACTTTACTTCCTAAAGTATAGATTTTATTGTAGAAAGACCTAAATACATAATTCAAACTTTGATTATTTATATTTTTTCAAATAATTTTTTAAATTTTATTTTGTAATATTGTATTTCATATAAATATTTTAATTAATGTATTAAATAATTGTAAAATAGTGTCTCAAAATAATACTAGCTAAAAATTATTAAATTTTATGAAATAATCGTTTTAAAATATAATACTTCTAAAAATACTTTCATCAAATTAATTAATTTATTTTGTATAAATATCCTCATGTCAAAAAAAAAATATATATATATATATATATATATATATATATAGACACTAGCTTCTCTCTTACTTTAAGCTTGAGATAGGATTCAGTCAATGGTCTTTTTAAAGAAAGGCAAAATTTGTTAAACGTGAAGCTTAAATTCTGTAAAAATTGATATAGCCATCACCTAACTTATGATCAACTTTATTATGAAAGTGGTGAAGGTGTAATTTTAAAGTGGCATAGAAAAGAACTCAACACAAATGATAATTAGGATGAAGCAAAACCAAGTACCTAACCAAAGTAGAATATTGAAATATGAAAATACTTCGGTTGGTATGATGTGTTGCCTTCAGTCTCCCTCTGCTTGAATGGTGGGTACAAGGTTTAATGACAAGAAAAGAAACCATGTGACTGGTAGAAATAAGGAAAGACAATACAGAAATAATATATTAACGTCTATGGTAGGAGGGCTGGATAGGCAGGTGACAAGGAAATAAATTGGACCAATCTTAAGGAGGAGTAGGGGGCCTCCAGGTCTGAAAAGTAGGGATCCTAATAAATGAAGGAATAAAGTTCATGTTTCTCCCCATTTGCTAAGGAGAATGACATAGATCAGTGAATTATAGGATCCTCTACCAAATATGTATGGATAAGTCCAAGTGAGTGGGACATTGGCTGTCATGTTCACAATTATAAACGGCACCTCAGAATTTTACAACCAAGCCATTCTAGCATGGTCAAAATCAATGTCAAAATGGTGACCAAGGAAAGAGCTTAGGGTCACTTAAAGTTTTCTGCTCAACTTTCTTTTCTGTTATCCAACGGCTGTAAAGGAACAGAATGGGTCAAAAAAGCCCTTAGACTGCTTGGAATTCGGTGCAACAAACCTGAAGAAAGCAAGAGAGAAGGAGAGTGCTAAATAATATTACTAGACACTTCACAGAAAGACAAGCTTTAAAATAGAATATATGGTGGGAAGGGAGATGCTGTGACTAGTAACAACAGAAAGGAATCTATATAAAATGTACTGGTTTTCTTTTTTTATTTTTCTTTTTTTATATAGCATTCACTAATGGTATGCTTAATCGAGGAAGTCTAGGAATCAGTCATTTCTTTCACGTGAATAAAACCTTTACATAACATACTGAAAGAAAAAGATGAAATAACCAGCATCAAATCATTAAAGTCATGGGATGGGTGGCATTTCATGACCAAACTGGATCCCAACCATTCGCAAAAGCACGGCAACAGTCACGGTCCAGGAAAAGCAAAATGTGAAAATGATCTAGTAGAGACCCACACTGTACTTGAAAAAAGAGAGTAGAGTTTATCATTAAATGGCATTAAACTAGACAGTGCAGGTTTAAAGAATGTGTATTATGATGGCAAATGGAATATCCTGGATAATTCAATAGATCCATATTCCATATCATTGAACAGGTATTCAAATGTGCAAGGACAAGCAAAAGAAATAGGTATCCTCTCTGCCAGAAACAAATTAGTGACAGGAATCTGGGACATTCAGTTTCAAAATGCATCGAACAGCCACACCAAAAGGAAGGATACAAGCGCATAAACCACCATCTAGATAAGGATTCAGTATCAAAGCATATATATGTCAATTTTTAGACAGTGGTATCAGTATGCCTGGGTGCATAGTGATTTACAGATGTCTGTGCAGTACTTTCACTGTGGGTTGTATTCATCTATCCATTAAACATGATGTGACTGAAGTGAGAACCTAATCGTGGAGGAACCTAACTGCATTTATATAATATGTGCTGTGCTTCTTATGTAGTCTTATATTTGACAAATGAGACCTTCTGCAATCTTAGCAAATCTTCCTTCTGAGATCTCAACTAAAATGAAGGCTCGTGTTGTACCTTTTGCCTCTGGTAAGGAAAGAGCACATTCAAGTACACGATGTTGTCAGCGCCAACTATGATAATTTTCCTCAAGCCATAGCCATATGCCAGCTCTTGTGCAGGTGACCAAACACAACCTATTGAATAGACACCCATTCTCTTTTAAGAAGGATATTGCGTGTCCTAGATTTATTATACAAAAGTAACAAACAATAATTAAAAACAGCATCCCATCTCCTACATCTGCATTCTCTCCTTACACAGTTCTTAAGGCACAATTCTACCAAAATTGTAAAGAGCGCCAGCAGACTTACTACTATAATTTGATATATGGACAATAAATATAGTACACAAGCCTTTGCAATGAAAGAACCGATTATTTAGCTCTAACAATGAAGAAAATCGGGCTTTGACATGATTTGTGACTGACTGCCAAAAACAACAAACAAGCATATCTTCAATAATGAGCCGAGCTCTGAAGTGAAGTATGCTTGGTCACCATCCCCAAATACTTTTCCACTAATGTCATTCAAATCAGACCTATGACCTACACAAAGTATAAATTCATAAATAATTAATTAAATTAGATGTGATAAAGTAGCACCACTGGAGCTGCTACTAAATTTGAGATACTGTTGCACGCCTGTGGGTCCATTATGTGCAAGCAATATAAGGAAATGATTCTCTGGTGTTCCAGCAGCACTTTTATGGATTCTCCTAGCGCTCCCATTCATGTCTTTGACTTTATATCCAAAGCAAGGCTCAAATTATTGACAAATTGAACTTGAGCTACAATGGGAACATTTATAATGCGTAAAAAACTACATAACAGGATCTCTTTGACAAGGCACAAAAATCCATTTCACTCTACGTTTACTCTAGCTTATGCCTTATGAAAAGACTGGATAATTTAGTGAGCTGATGCGCGAGGACTGTTAGACATGAATAAGAAAAATATTACACACATAAAGAGACAACATTATGACCAAATGTGGGCATATTTATAAAATATTTTGAAGTGATGTCATAATTAGGGCAAGGAGGTGAACTGAACTCTACCATAGGCAGTACAAGTCAAGATGGAAAGTTGAAGATATTATCAGAAGTGGCGGATATGGAAAAATTAGTCAGTGAGGGCAATAAACATAAAATTTCATATATTACAACTAGAAAACTCCAATGATAATGGGGTTGCAAGGTGCACAATGAGTGGGTGAGGTCAATTCTTAATAGGTAATGGGGTTCATATGAGTGAAGTAACTTTCTCTTTCTCCTTAGATAGCATGTCAGCTTTCTAAAAATCCAATTGTTCACAATTGCTTTTGCTACAATACAAGTGATACACAGAAAATTTTTCCAGAATAACTTCTCATCCCCACAAGAAAGTGGCCATCCACCAATACTCATTACTATAAGAGGAAAGTGCAAACGTCAATAAGCCATGTGCTCCACACTATCACAAATGTATATACACTTCTCAATACATTTCCTAAAGAGCTATAACCAAATAAGTATTACATATGATCTTTAACGAGTCATGGTTGGAAAAAGTGATTTGAGAAGGAAGCCAAATTAAGTTTTTTTTAGTAGTCAGTTTACCTCCCTGCTAATTGATCATTTTACTCTTGGAAGTTTCATGCAAATAAAAAGACATTATCAGTATCTCAAAATCACTTTTGAACCTTTAATGGCCTAGGAAAAACGACTCCTCATATCATTTTGGTCCTAGAAAGATACTTGTTTTCTCAATTTGGTCCCTTGCCTTCTATTTTATTCAATTGAGTCCTTGAATTTTTCATTCCCTTTAAATGCCAAATATTAAATAAATTATTCAAGAATCAAGATGTCTTAAACTATAATTCTTCCACATTCTAGATTTTGTATTATAAGATTCATTTCTTAGTTAGTAAAAAATCTAGTCAAAAGTAATTTCCAACCAGAAAATTATGAAAATGTGGGCTAGAAGGTGAAATTCTCAAGGGGCCAGAGCTGCTGTCTATCATGCTAATGATTTTTTTTCTCTTCCTGAATCAAACGTACAAAGCTTGGAAAGAATTGCTCGTCCCATTTGGTCCCTTTCCTTCTATTTTTTTTATCAATTGAGTCCTTTAATCATTTAATTCACTTCAACGCCAAACAGTCAAAAAATAAAAAAAATGATTCAAGATGTCTTAACTATAATTCTTCCACAATTTTGTATTATAAGATCCATCTCTTGGTTAGTGTAAAATCTAGGTTGAAAATAATTCCCAACCAGAAAATTATGAAGATGTGGGCTAGAAGGTGAAGTTCTCAAGGGGATAGATAGCTGCTATCTATCATGCTATTGAAATTTTTTCCCTTCCTGAATCAAGCCTATGAAGCATGGTAAGAACTGCTCTTCCCACATGCTCTTTATGATTTTAGCAAATGAAGGTCACCGAAAACAGGGGACTAGGAAAGAAATATTACCAGTCATCGACTCTCCCAATCAAAGTGGCATTGGCCAAGCCCCAAACCAGTCCCCAAGAACTGCTCCATCGGTTCGTAGACAAATCAAATACTCTATAGATCCATTTGGCCTAAATGTAAATATAAAGTAAAAAATAAAAACATAATTAACACCCCAGTATAATGATGAATTTAGAATAACAAATAATATGTTCAAATGGATGTATAAATCCATTTGGCCTAAATGTAAATATAAAGTAAAAAATAAAAACATAATTAACGCCCCAGTATAATGATGAATTTAGAATAACAAATAATATGTTCAAAGAAAATGAAAATATAAAATGGAAAAATGAGAACAGGATCAATGATGGTGGATTAAATATTCTGATGCAAGAAAACAATTATTATCCGGTGGCTAAATTAATTTCAAGTTTCAGTCAAATGTGTTTGGTAGGCCCCTTAATTTATATTATTTTCATCACAAACAGCAACCAGTTCAGGTTACTGAAGCCAATAACACATTTAAAAATATACACTCTTTCACTTTGATTATTGACTCTAGACTTCATTAACATTTAACACCATGGCAGGAATGGACATTAGTCAAAACAAACAGAAGAACTAAAGACGAAGCTGAAGTTTTAACTAATCTACCAGCACTCCCACTCTACAAAGCAGAGTAAGAACACCCCAAGTGGAAGCCAGATGAGGACAGAACTAGAATTGCTTAGAAGCTGAAACATTAAACTAGAAAAGATATAACGAAAATGTTCATTGGAGTTCAACTACGTTGAAATTCCGACTGAATACTAATTAATGATTAATGTTCCAAAAAAACTCCCTTTAAAAAAAAAAAAAAGAAACATACTTTTCTCATGCGCCTGTCTGTTTTGCACAAACGAAAATGGAGGATGAAACTAAACTGAAAGCTAATGTAACCGGAGTTATCGTGCATATTCGTAGTTCTTTCGAGGAGGCTTCGACGGTTTCAGCTTTCGCCGCCGTCGTTTCCTCCCTGCTTCTCCGGCGACTATGGAAGAAGAATTCGTACACCACAGATCGAATCGAAGCGGAGAAGAAACAACTCAGTGAAGGTGGACCACCAAATGGGCTTGGCCCAATGTATCCTTCTGGTGAACTTGGGGACTATGCTCTTTTTTTTTTATTTTAACATCACTTCTATATTTCTTCTTAAATATATTATTTTATTATCATATATTATAAATTATTTTAATATATTAATAAATAAATAAATAATATATAAATATCGTTCCCTTTCATAATTCTTTTGGGCCTAAGCCATCAACGGACCAAAAATTGTAACTAGAAAAAGACAATAGACTCCAAAATAATAATAAATAAAAAAAGACAAGTACTGTGTTGTAGTCAATTAGCCATAACAAGTAATGACAAAAATAAGATTAGTCATATTTAGGATTAAACAAAAAAAAAAGTCCTTTTCTAAAATCCAACCATGAATGGATAAGATAATTAATTTGCAACATAGGCTGCTAAGTGCTAAGCATATTCTGAGATAGCATATCATTTCCTTAGTTGTTTTTTTTATTTTATGAAAATTACTGGTGAGGATTGTGGATAATTTACTATAAATCTTAATCTTAATTTTCCCTGTCTCACCGTGTACCAAAAATAAACATCATTCTTCTATGAGTTTTTAGTTACTAGATTCTCTCAAAATTTAATAAATTTTGAAAAAAAAAATGTAGTGAAACTCACATGAATCAAATGGGATGCCATTTATTTATTTTATATATTTTCCAAAATTTATATAATCAATTTTTGAGCAAATCGAAGAAGCCAATCCTCATAATAAACAAAAGTGAAAAACAAGATACTTCAAATTTGTTTTATTGGGTTAGGTGAAGTGGTTTTCTTTAGGGCGTACGATGTCCGGTTCAGTGTGTTTTTCATAAAATGGTTTGGACAGCACGGCTGTTCGCCACTAACTTTTCTCTCTAGCACTCAAACTATTTAAACTCGGGAGGACCTCTTCATGGACAAAGCTAGAAGTTTTATCATCAATGGCTTCCAAAACCATCTTCTCTCTCTTCCTCACGCTTTTCTTCTCAAATCCCCTTCTCCAAACCAGAGCTGCTGAGACCGTGGTCAAAGCAGCTTACTGGTTTCCGGACAGTGAGTTCCCTGTTCCAGACATAGACTCCAGGCACTTCACCCACCTCTTCTGCGCTTTCGCTGATCTGAATAATCGAACCAACCAAGTCACCATTGCTCCTGCCAACATTGCCAAATTCTCCACTTTCTCTGAAACCATTCGCCGTAGAAATCCCTCTGTCAAAGCCATTCTATCCATCGGAGGTGGAAGCGCAAACAAGACTGATTATGCTTCCATGGCTAGCAAACCCAGTTCCCGAAAATCCTTCATTGATTCTTCCATAAAACTCGCAAGAACTCATAAATTCCATGGCCTTGACCTTGACTGGGAATACCCATCAACCACAACAGAGATGGCCAACTTTGGTGCTCTGTTAAACGAGTGGAGATCAGCAGTAAACAGAGAGTCTCAAAACAGTGGAAGGCCTCCCCTGCTTCTAGCTGCTGCGGTATTCTACTCATCCGACCATTACTCCATAGATTACCCCGTTAATGCTATAGCCAGAAGCTTGGATTGGATCAACGTTATGGCTTATGACTTCTACGGACCTGGTTGGTCCAAAGTGACAGGGCCCCCTGCTGCTCTGCGCAACCCACAGGACCAAGTCAGTGGAGATTCTGGAATCTCAGCTTGGATTCGAGCAGGGATGCCATCGAAGAAGATAGTACTTGGATTCCCTTTCTTTGGCTACGCATGGCGACTTTCAGACCCAAACAATCATGGGTATTTCGCTCCTACTACTGGAGCTGCTACTGGGGAGGACATTTTTGATGGCTCAATTGGGTACAAACAGATAAGGCAGTACATAGTGAAAAATCGTGCAGTGACAGTTCATGATTCCTCAGTTGTTGGAGACTACTGCTATTCGGGAAGAACTTGGATTGGGTACGATGATTTTCCGAGCATAGTGGAGAAGGTTAGATACGCTAAGCAGGGAGGGTTACTTGGTTACTTTGCTTGGCATGTTGGAGTTGATGACACCTGGGGACTTTCTAGTGGAGGTTAGTCTGTACTCTGTACAATGTTTGTCAATCTTCGTTGTTTTGGTAACTTTGTTGTAACCTGAAACAGACACTAACTTTTTTGTTTTGTTTGATGATAATTTTGCAGCTTCCAGAGAATGGGATCGTGGGCTGAGGTATGCAGAATTGATCATTAAGCAGACTGTGGAAGAAACATTGGAATGAGGTTACAGTTGAGATGGTGTTGTGAGCTTTTTCCTTTGTTGTAGATGATTGTGTTGGTGTTCTATCTTCCAAGCTTCTGTACTTCGAGGGCTCTCACAGCCTCATAGTTCTCTGTTGTATCATGTTTCTACAAGTTTTGAATCTTTTGATGCTGTTCTTGTACTTATTAATATCATTATTTATGGTGTTAGGTCTGCTATTATTGGGGCTACGACAATTCAAGCACATTTTAAAAGGGATGCTAAGTTACATTCTTATTATGTTTTTTTTGTATATTTTTTTTATTTTTGTAGTATTGATTTGTTATATTTTATATTTTTTATCTCTATTTTTTTTATTTTTTAACATTAATTAAATATTTTTTATGTCATATATTTTTTAAAAATTTTTTTAAAATGTTTTTATATATTTTTAAGATTTTTAAACTTATGAATGAATAGTATCAAAAAATTATGGGTGAATAGTATAAAAAAGATTAAAACATTCTTTATAATATTTAAAAAGTTTTTAAAAATTCTGAAAAAAATACTTACTTAATTTTAAAAGTAAAAAAAATTTTAAAAAAAATTTAAAAAAAAAAGAGAGAGGAAACGTAACTTAAAGAGTTCTATCACATATGGAACAACTATGTTTAAGACCATACTTTAAATTATATTTAATTATTTAAATATTTTATAATTGCTTGATATTTATGTTGTATAATATTATATTCATATCTTGTTTAATATTGTACGTTTAGTGTCTGATTTCATGACATTTTTATAGTTTAAATATTGCTTATTATTTTAGATAATAAATATAAAATATAAAAATGTTAAATATTATATATAATTTAAAATATTATAATTAAGATATCAGTATATTTGATGATTATTAAGTCCTTACCTTTCATGTTATTATTAATTTGTCCCGCTAAGCTTTGGCTTGTTGGTACTATATTGGTGGTGAGTGATCCTAGTACTACAAACCAATGTTTAGTGAGACAAATTAATAATAGTATGAATCGCAAGGAGCCAATCCTAAATAATATTAAATATTTTTTTAATTTTTATATTTTTTAATTAGAATATACTTGAAACAATATGGGTTCCTGACAAAAAAAAAAGTTTTGTATTATTGATTATATAACTCATATATTATAGAGCGTGAATAATAAAACCTATACTAAATTACTAATTCTTATTTATAATGGTTAAATAATTAAATATTTTTATTTTAATATTTATTTTAAACGGAACGAAACCATATATGATTATTCAGTCTTTATAAATAAATTGGCATAGAACGTATATATTATATGATATTATCATAGACTGAGCGGATTAATAATTTGCATATGTATCAACAATTTCGCCTCCTAATTAATTTTTCTTTTTCTAAGATATTTTGAAGAAAAAAAATGAAATGAACAAAAGAGAAAATGTTATGGACTTTGTGTCATGGAATTCCCATTTCTGTATCACTTTCATAACATACATATAAAATATTTTATCCCCTTTCTCTCTCACCAATAGACCTTTAAAATCTTTATTTTAAATTAACATTAACATTATAATTCTTAATCTCTCTTAATTTAGTGCTTCATTTATTTATTTTCTTAATTATTTTTGTCATTCCATCAACTTAAATATCTTCTTCTTAATTAAATTATGGACATGACCTGTTTTATCAACATATTAATTAACAATCACGTGTACATTCTCTTCATCAATCTCTATAATTTAACTAAAAAGACATTATTTAACTCAATGAAACAACTAAATTAATAAAGAATGATTAAGGGGAATACAAATTATTAAATATTACGAGGGATTGAAAAGGAGGATAAATTATCAGTTATACCAAACCACATAGAATGACATAGTATAATGTTTCATTTAAATACAACTAAATGTATTATATAAACTACTCATCATATAATTAAAAAAAAAAGAGAAAATAATTACTAATAAAACTAACTGTAATCTGATACTAGATGCATAAATTTAGTGATGAATAACTTACAAAATCTACTTGATTGTATTTAAATAGATTATTACACTATATCATCTTATATAACTTGATATATCCATTACCCTTCTTAAAAACGAGATATCATATTGTGAAAGCATTGGGTCCAAAATATTGGTGAGTGGGAATTAGGCGAATGGTGTTGAGTCACTTTATCACTTGATTAAACCATTTGTATGATGAATATTAGGTGAATTTGTGCCATTCAAGTTTATTATTTTGCTAGTTTTTTGGCTTCCATGGTGAACATTCAAAACAAGAACCAAAAATTCTTATACCATTTGTTGTACAGCGGACTCTAATATATGAATAATTATATTAAAAATTACACTAAAAAAAATTTTCAAGAAATGTTAGAGGAGTAACAAACGGTCCCACTTAAAATTCAATTTCCTTAAACAAAACATTCCTAGACATGCAACTTATAGCACAAGTGTAATACTAGTAGTATAAAATAATAAATAAAATGACATCAGAAAATTAACGTGGTTCACCTTTAATTTTTGAGCTATGTCCACTAGTCAAAATCCAAATAAATCTTTCACTAATAAAAATAGTGAGTACAATAAGAAAGTATTCTCCAGACAAATTCTAGAGGTACAACACACAAAAATGAGATTTACCTAAAATAGTGACACTCAAAATATTTTTCAAAATAGTGACACTCAGAACTTTCTTACAATTTTTATCTCAAAGAACGTCTTTAAATTTCTTCTTCTTAGTGTGCGTTTTGGTTCTTTTATTTCCTACCTATTTATAGGCAAGATTTTGCCTTCAGTAAATGCCTGTTCTCACCTTTCAATTAATTGCCCCGAATTCTCCTACCTATCTTCATTAATTTCTTATCCTCCCTCTTTAAACATTTTTCTTTGGTGATTTCTATCCTCCTCCTGAGTATTGATATTCAGGAGGAGGTTTTGTATTTTTAAATTTTAATTTTTTTAGTTTTTTTTATAATTTTTATTTGAAAAAATAAGTTAAAAAAATTTAAAAAAAATTTAAAAAATAATTAAAGAAAGTAAAAAATAATTAAAAAATTTTCATAACATATTAATTAAAAAATAAAATAAGAAAACAAAAAAAAGTGAAAAAATATCTTTTAATTCGTATTTTATTTTTTTCAAAATTTTTTTAAATTCTTTAAATTTATTTCTTAAAATAAAAATTATTAAAAAAATTAAAAAAATTAAAAACATGCGGCTGAGTATTTGATACTCTCGCGCATGTTAGAAATGCCCTTTTCGTTTTTCTACTTAGGGTTGGACCCACAATTAAACCATGGGAACTTCTATCCTACTCTATTTGGATTCGGATCCGGTCATGTTCATGGTGACATGACTGGTCCAGTTCAATCGTGGCCGTCTGTTTTTTAAACGGACGATCACGATCAAGCACATTTTTTGAAAAAAATTTAAATAAAATATTATTATTTTGTTTATTTTAATCTGGGCCGTCCGTATCAAAACGAACGGCCCAAATTCACGAAAAAGGACGGTTATGTCCTAAAGCAGGACATGACCGGATCCAAATTCATTCTATTTATACTTTAGAGTAGGGTTTTTTATTTTTTTATTTTTTTAATTTTAAGTTTTTATTTTTTAATTATTTTTATATTTTTAATTTTAGAAATAAGTTTAAAAAAATTAAAAAAATTTTAAAAAAAATAAAAAAAGTAAGTAAATATTTTTTTAAAAATCTCTTGACTTCTTTTTTTATTTTTTTATATTCTTTAAGCTTATTTCTTAAAATAAAAAATATAAAAAAATTAAAAAACAAAATTTTAAAAATAAAAGACCCTACTCTGGAGCATCACAAACGCCTTAAACCATCTGTATGATGAATATTAGGTTCTATTCTCCTTATAATCATTGTACCAGCTAAACCACATATATGAAGAAATATCTTTATAGACGACTTTTCTTTTCTGGTTTTTCCACAAATAATAGAAGACCTTGAAATAATCAGTTTCCTTATTCTTGGGGAGTTAAGATGTGGACAGAACAGCTAGCTCAAATAAAGGTGATAGCAATTGTATTGAAAAGAATTGCAAAATTGCATAGCATTTGATATATGGATTGTATTACTGTTCAATAACTACTACTAGGAACTAACAAACTTCACTGCCATGGAAACCAAACAATTCTTCTTCCTCTTCTCTGTTTTCCTTTATCTCCAATTCCACCCTTCTTCAGCTGCACTAAGTTGGATTAAAGCTGGTTACTGGTATGTTGGTAGTGAATCCCCCATTCCTGATATAAACTCTGCTTTGTTCACTCACCTTATATGTGCATTTGCTAATGTCAACTCTTCTAGTTACCAGCTTTCCATCCCCAAATCTGATGAACAATACTACTCTGGCTTCACCAATATCGTCAGGCGCAAGAACCCATCAGTTGCCACACTTATATCCATTTGGAATGGGCAGGCTGCGACTTTTCAAGGCATTTTGGGTAAGAAAGCAAAGGCTTCAGTCCTCTCTTCAATGCCCAGCAACCCTTTTTCTAGAAAGACTTTCATTGATTCCTCAATACAAACAGCTAGGCGGTATGGGTTTCAAGGCATAGACTTGTTTTGGCTTTGGCCTCAGACAGATTCAGATATGACCAACATGGGAGTTCTGCTTGATGAGTGGCGAGCTGCTGTGGATTCTGAGGCTAGAAGCTCTGGAGATTCCCCATTGATATTGACTATGGCCCTTCATTACTTGCCAACTACCTTTCAAAATTTGAGCTACCCAGTGGATTCCATTAGGAGGAATTTGGATTGGGCACATGTTGTGGCATATGATTATCATCTGCCTTCACTGGAAAATTCTACACATGCCCATGCTGCTCTATATGACCCTTTGAGCCATGTTAATACTGATTTTGGTATAAAGGAATGGTTAAGGAGAGGATTTCCATCTAACAAGCTACTGCTAGGATTGGCTTACCATGGCTATGCATGGACATTACAAAGTCCCAAGGAAACTGCTATTGGTTCAACATCATCAGGTCTGGCTGTAACACAAGATGGGTCTATGAGCTATAACTACATCAAGATGTACATTCGGAGCTATGGAGCTCCTACGTCGTACAATGCTACCTATGTCGTGAATTATTGCACTATTGGTTCTATTTGGATTAATTTTGATGATGTGGAAGCCATCAGAGCTAAGATTGCTTATGCCAAGGAAAAGAAGCTATTGGGTTTCAACGTGTTTCAGGTCATCCATGACGATAATTGGGTGCTTTCTAAGGCAGGCAAGAATTGTTTACTGAGATCTGTACATGCCCGACATCCTCTTCGTGTCTTGATTGATTATTTTGGGTAAAAGAAGGAAATCCTTCTAGAAGTCTTCCGTTTTACATAGGAATATATGTTTTGAAACATAGTAATTACTTAGGGGGATTTTTGGTATCAGAATTCTTTCAATTTTTTTAAAAATCATTAGTTGGGAATTTTACCTTGCTATGTTTGGTACAGGGACTAAAATTTTTTTTCTAGAAAATCAGAGTCCTGGGAACACTTTTTAAAAAGTTTTCCACAAGAAATTTTTCTTGTAGGAGGGTGGTATTCTTAGATTGCCGTTTCATGGAAAAATTTTGAGAGATACAAATGACCATTTTATCTTCCCTCAGAAACCATCGTACCACAACTCCAAACCCCAAACCACAAATTCTGAAACCCCAAATCTCTACCTTCAAACCCCAAAACACAAACCCTTAAATTCCAAATCCCTAAATCCTAAATCTCTAGCCCCTAAACCCCAAACTCCCAAATTCAAAACTCCAACCCCAACCCCTAAACCTCAAACCCCAAACTCCAAGCCCCAAATTCTAAATCCTAAATTCCAAATCCCTAAGCTCCCAACTCCAAACCTCAAACCACCAACCCTAACCATCAACTCCTATTTTTTTTTTAAAATATACATTTATTTCAATTTATATATAAGGGTATATTTGTAAAAATTACCTAAATTCTCAGAAAAATAAACAAACACAAAAATGTCTATCATTCTCAAGAATCTACAAGACCAATTAAAAACAATTTTTACATTCACGTGAACAAGATTCTAAGGAACCATAACTCCTAGGAATCATGTTTCCTAGGAGAAAACAAATTTCCCCATAATAAACACCCCCAGAAAGTCATATACTCATGTACATTGAGGATGAGAATTGATGAAATAAATGGATGACAGCCGAGCTACTTAAGATGTTCTTGAAAGAAAGCTAACCGAAAAAGCCACTCAAAGAATGTTGAAAACCTTGTGTCTTGCAGAGAATTCTGTTTTCTACTTTCCATCACCTATCTTCAATCAAATTGTTCTGCTTTCTATTATCCTAGTAGTGTTCTGTGTTGTTGTCATAGTTCAATTTGAATGCTAAGCAATATGGTGCCTGCTTGTGTTGCATACTTTTTTAGCAGAGTTGTATAGATGCATCCTTTCTTTTTTATGGTTCATAGTGATAACAAAAGCTATAAACAGAAACTGGTTTTCTTGAGAAATTCAATTAACAACATGAACTGCATTGACAGCTCAAGAGGAGGAAACTAGTCATGGGAGTAAACGGCAGCTATTGCTCATCATTTTGCTTCCTATTACAATTATCATAGTCATAGGAGCCTCTTTCCTATGTTGTTTAAGAAGCAGTGTATTCAAGTCAAAAGGTAATTATTTATTTGAATTTTTAAGAATGAACTCGAGATTTTCTAGATATTAAGATAAAGAGATTAACATTTTTGGACGTTCTTTCTGTTTTCCCCATTTGTTTGTTGCAGTGATGATGGTGTACGGTAAAAGCTGTCTATCTAAACCAAAAGGTCATGTGTCAAAATCTGAAGGTCTTGAAGACAATGCGCCGCATCTGGAAGAATTTAGCTTTGCCATCATAGAAGCAGCAACAAAAGATTTTTCTGGTGAAAACAAGCTAGGAGAAGGTGGTTTTGGCCCTGTTTACAAGGTAAGTTTTGGTCCTTTGGACATCTGGTTAGGTGAGATAATTTCAGATGAATAAAAAAGGATTATCAATCTGGTATCGAATTGAGTTTTTGAAAGGAGTTACATTCCCCCTTTGAATTAGCTTAGCAATTAGCAATCATTAAAGTTCAACTGGAATAAGCCTTGAAAACGCCTAGTCGTGGCTGACACTAGGATTAGCTCAGAGTTTATTACACATGGAGGAGTTAAAGGGACAAGGAGAATAGAAGTAAGAGATAGGGAATGTAACATGGGAGTTTCCAATGCAGACCCTTTTTTTCTCCCAACAGACGAAAATACATGTCTGAGTCCGATATATGTCAGATCACTTGTGTCAAACATAAGGAAATTCAAATAATATCTGAACCCTTTAAGTTTACAATGCTACAATATCTGTGTCTGTCATATCTGTTTACTTGTCAATGTCATATTTTTTTGGCTTCCGCCTAACAGAATGTCCTCCCTGGCAAACAGTAACAGATAATATAAGTGGTGGTTCGTATCAAGGAGATAGCAGAATTTAGAACAAGTTAAACTTCATTCGTTGTGAATAAAATAAAAAAACTAGTCAACATGTGCATAGCAGAGCACTAATTTTTGTATTGTCCAAATTTTACCATCAAGCACTGGCAGTCTTATATTGAGAAACTACCTAAATCCTCATTTCATTTCATATCTCCAGCACCAAAATCTTGTAAATTTTTTGCCAGGGAAAACTACCAAGAGGACAAGAAATTGCAGTCAAGAGACTTTCAAAAGCATCTACTCAAGGGCACGAAGAATTTACAAATGAGGTTTCCCTTACTGCAAGGCTTCAACATGTCAATTTGATTAGAGTTCTGGGATTCTGCATTGAAAGGGAAGAAAAAATGCTAATCTACCAGTACATGACAAACAGAAGCTTGGATTTCTACCTCTATGGTACGGAATTCTTTGCCTTCAGTTCAGTAAATGCTAGAAGGCAAAATCACTTTGGGAGCAATAAAATGGCTGCCTCTCATTTTCTAGACATTTCCATTAGGAGGTCTCAATGGTTGGGTACACAGCAAACTCAAATGCTTGTGCTTTGACCTGTACTCACTAATCCGTTTTCTGCCCTACTTTACATTGCTAGCACAAAACTAACCTATTTAGTATTGAAATTACATGTAGATCCAATAAGACGGCATGTAATAGATTGGAGAAAGCGTGTTCAAATCATTGAAGGCATTACTCAAGGGCTTTTATATCTCCAAGAATATTCGAACTTCACAATAATTCATCGAGATCTTAAAGCTAGCAACATCTTACTTGATGATGAGATGAATCCAAAAATATCAGATTTTGGGATGGCTAAACTTTTTAGAAAAGACGAACTTGAAGCAAAGACTGGACGAATTGTTGGAACATAGTAAGTGAACTGCCTCTTGTTGATCTCTCATCAGGGTTATTTGGTTACTAAAACACTTGCTGATATATGCAATGCAGTGGTTATGTTCCTCCAGAATATATTAAAGAAGGCACATACTCTATGAAGTATGATGTTTACAGCTTTGGTGTACTACTTTTGCAAATCATAAGTGGCAAGAGGAACGCTTGCTATTATGGCAAGCATGAAAACTTGAGCATTCTTGAATATGTAAGTAGCTCCTAGCAACAGTTTTTCTGAGATTCGTTTTGTCTGATACGTTGAAACTGTGCTTTTGCAGTACATAGATAGTTGACAACTTGAGATTTTAAACTCTACAGGCATATGAGTTGTGGCATAAGGGTCAAGGTTTGGAATTCACGGATCCATTACTGGATGATTCATCTTCGTCTTACAAACTTCTGCAATGTTTGCAAGTAGCCTTACTGTGCGTGCAGGAAAATCCAGTTGATAGGCCATCAATGTTGGAAGTTTCTTCCATGCTTAAGAATGAGAAGGAGGCAATTCCTTTGCCTAAAAGACCAGCTTTCTCAAAAAAATGTGATGAAAATTTGGAAAACAGATATTCATCTCAGACAGGAAGTTGTTCAATTAATGCAGCTTCAATTTCCCAAATAGAACCCAGATAAGAGTGCAAGATTTAGTGCAGATGCATGACTGAATAAATCTACAATGCAGAAGAAGAAATAATTCTCTTGCTCTTGGCTTCCGAACAAAAAGCTTATGAAACAGCTTCTTCTTTATCTTCTTTGTTTTTTTATGAGGTATTCATTGAAAGGAAAAGGAACTGCTAAGGGGGAAAAATAGGTAGGGGGAAGGGGATATGCAGCTAATGCATCCCTAATATGTATTGATAATTATCCACGAAAAAAGCTACAAAGTGAAAGAGTTTCCTCTCTCTTTGACTTTGTCAACCCTGTCTGGTCTGACTTGTAGCTTTCACCTTTTTCTCTTTTCTTGCTACTCTCTACCGTCTCTGTTATGCACATAGGAAAGTAGCTTTAACCTTTATGTATTGTTTTGGGCCAGTGGTCCTTGTCTCTAGTGACTCTATGTTTCGTTCTGATATAGCCATATTGACTCTGTAATTCTTTGTAACTTATGGAAGATAATGAAACAAAGCTTTCCCTATAAAACCTTTACAAAGGTATAAAAAAGGAAAGGAAATTTGAGGGATCACCCCTTAAATTCTTCATCTGCAAGGAATGCGACTTATGACGACAAGTAAGTTGCAGTCAATAGAAAGCCCTGAACATATACTGTAAGAAACACAGGTTTAAATATTGTATTGATCATAAGATCGCTCTATAGGCAGAGAGAGAGAGAGGTAGTGAATAAAGAATAAAGTTAGGAGTCAATAAATTCTATATTTTTATTGGGTTTAAATATTGATTTCATGATCATAGGAATCACTGTAGATAGATAGGAAGAGAGAAAGATAGTAGGTAAATAAAGAATAAAGTATCAAAAATGGGTAAATAGTTAAAATTAACCCATTAATTATAAATAAAATGTGTTATACTTGCTAGGATGTGTTCTAATAATTGAGTAATTAACTTTTTTTTTCAAACACAAAAATTATAATACCCCTAATTATTAGTGTCTTTACCCAACCTAAAATATTATTATATGTTACAAATATTAAAAAATAATTATTTTATTAGGCATTAAAAGATATTATGAAAATAATAAAAAATTAAACATTCTATTGTGAGGACAAATAAAAATAATAATCAAATATAAGGAAATTATATTGTTGCAATCTAATTATCTAGCATTTCAAATTCTACAAAATTTTAATATATATAAGAAAAAATTTATCCTTAGTCGTATCATACCATCATTCTAGAGTAGGATGGGGGCCCATGTGAGGCTACCCCATGTTCTAATCTCTTGCATAGTACACACCTATGTATAAGCCAAACAAACCTTTACAGATAAATGAAACTTCTTTTTTTTCACTTATAATAGAAGACCTTACAAAATTTTTAATATATATAATCCAAAGACTGGACGAATTGTTGAAACATAGTAAGTGAACTGCCTCTTGTTGCTCCCTCATCAGGCTTATTTGGTTACTAAAACACTTGCTGATATATGGAATGCAGTGCTTATGTTCCTCCAGAATATATTAAAGAGGGCACATACTCTGAAGTATGATGTTTACAGCTTCAGTGTACTACTCTTGAAAGTCATGAGTGGCAAGAGGAACACTTGCTATTATGACAAGCATGAAAACGTGAGCATTCTTGAATTTGTACGTAGCTCCTAGCAACTAAGTTTTTCTGAGATTCGTTTTGTCTGATACGTTGAAACTTTGCTTTTGAAGTACATAGATAGTTGACAACTTGAGATTTTAAACTCTACAGGCATATGAGTAGTGGAATGAGGGTCAAGGTTTGGAATTCACGGATCCATCACTGGATGATTCATCTTCGTCTTGCAAACTTCTGCAATGTTGGAAAATCCAGTTGATAGGCCATCAATGTTGGAAGTTTCTTCCATGTTTAAGAATGAGAAGGAGGCAATTCCTTTGCCTAAAATACCAGCTTTCTCAGTAAAATGTGATGAAAATTTGGAAAACAGATATTCATCTCAGACAAGAAGTTGTTCGATTAATGATGCTTCAATTTCCAAAATAGCACCCAGAGAAGAAGAGTCCAAGCTTTAGTGCAGACGCAGATGCGTTACTTCCTAGAGATATTAGAAATTGTGCTCTTAGGCTTATAGCTATTCAAATTTGATGCATTGTTCTTGTAAATGTTGTATTTTTATAATTTTGAGAAAAATCACATTTAAATAATGCAATGCGTAGTTTAAGAACTCTTGGGTACGAAGGTTTGAGGAAAATGAGGGAGTTAATTCGGGGTATCCTCTCTAACAATAATAGTGAACATTTGGTTTGCTCAGAACTTGGGCTTCATGAATATTTCTTTTGGGCTGCTGGTTTGATAGCGATTGTAAATGAAGTTAAGAAAGATGATGATGGTAAATTAAAGTTAATGAACTGAATAAATCTACAAAGCAGAACTTCAGATATGCAGGCTACTGCTGAAGAAATAATTCTCCTGCTTTTGGCTCCTGAACAAAGAGTTGACTTAAGAAACAGCTTCTTTTTTTCGTTTTTTGCTTTTGTTTTTGTGGTATTCATTGAGATAAAAAGGAAAGAGAGGCAACACTATTCTCATTTGGAAGGAAACGGGACTTACAAGGGAAAAAAATTGGTAGGGGTAGCCCCCCTACACAGCAAATGCATTCTTGATCTTTCTTGATAACGACACACAAAACATAGGTTTAAAAAAGGAAAGGAAATTAGAGTGATCAACCTTAAAAATCTTTATCTTCCAGGAATACAAGTAAATCTAAATTTAATCTTCTATTACTTGCAGCCAATATAAAGCCTTGAATATGTACTGGAAGAAACACAGGATTACGCACTCTTACTGATTTAAAGCTCTGAACTATAACTCAGTCAAAGAAACACATGTTAGACATTCTTGTGATATAAAGCCCTGGACACTCGGGAACAAATGCAGGATTACACATTCTTCATATTCAGGTTCTAATTTCTAGGAAAGAACCTCATTGAACAGACAAGCAGGCAATTGATATCACATACAGAGATGTTACAAAAATTAGAAGTAAAACACAAAATTGCTTAATAACAATATCTCAATGTCAGCAGGAAAATTTGAGACACATTTGGCACTATATGAAGTTGTTGTTACAGAGGATCAGGTATAACAATTTTTTTGCAGAAAAAACTGCAAAAAGATCAATCGGAACAGTCATATACAATTGGAAATCCTGCTTCAAGAAGTATTCTGGCTTGTAAGTCAGCATCGCAAGTTGAACTGAAATTTCAGGGAGCGAGAAACTAATTTTTATTTTCTCTCTCTTTTAACCATTCAACAAAATTGTCAAGGATCACTGGCCAGGCTTGACTGGAGTCATAACTTTGAAGATCTAGAAAGCTTACCTGGCAGCAACAAAAAAGCATAACATTTTTCTGCATGCAACTTCATGAAATAAGGCTCACCTACTTTTATCAATCAATTCTACAAGTATACATTTACATATACACAATATAATGTAATTTTACAAAAGCGATAAATTGTAGCAAAGACCACATCTGCAGATAGTTAACACGAACTTCTTGTTCGTAATTAACTGCCCAAAATATGAATGGAGGCCGAGAGCACCAGCACTCTGAGTTCACAAGACTATGGGAAAGGCTGAATAGAAGTAAATATTGAAAAGAGCATAAATATGAACAAGTATTCCTGCACAAGAGTTTCTCCCAAAATTAAACTACCATTTTTCATAGTTAGCCAAGACCTTGTAATTTACAGAGACCCTCAAATTAGCCCCAGGCAGTAAACTCCTAGAAGTGAATAACACACATCATTGAATCTGCAAGAAAATGTTACAACAGCATTACCTCCTTAAAGAAACGGTAAAAATTTCTCCAGTGATCCATGTTTAGCGCCCTGTAATCATTCTGGATCTGCCAAAAAATCAGTTCAACCATAAGAAAATAATTCATGTAAAAATATCTTTATATTAAATGTCTCTTGATCAATATCTTTTGACTAAACAACACTAATATGCATAATAAAAGGTGTAATGGGGGGGAAACTCTTCCATCGTTTCACTTGTCATATTAGAGATCTTCAGGGAAAATACCCCTAAAGTGTGCAGTTAACTATTTTTGGATCATGAAGCACACAAGAAAAAATAACTCTATATAAATGAATAACCAGAAGATTATAAAGGTTTAGAATAAGCAGGTCAACTTCTTCTAAGAAGACAAGAAGCATGATAAAAAATGTTACCTACCTTTAGGTACTCAATTAATAAATTGACCTGAGTAAGAAATTGGGATCTCAGAACAATACTCAACAGCTCACAGATGGTCTCAATATCTACACTTCTTTGCTTCTCTTCTGAGACAGTTATTTAATTTAATGTTAAGCATTACAGCGAGATGAACAATAACAGCAAGACTGCTGTGTAACACACAAAATTCTAAAGTATAATTGAAATACATCCCCACTGATATCAAGCTTACCAGTTAGGCAGTATTGAAATGCATAGGAATAAAACTCCTCAAAGTAGTCTGGTTTCATCACCTAGTCAAGACATGTAAAGGAAATAAATAACAATACTTATCATCTTCAAGGACATCCACAGTTAATGGTTAATCTCAATCAGAATGTGAGGCAACTTCACAAACTAATATATAACAATACAAAATACCTCTTTCTCCAGTCCAAGAACTGCTTTTCTTAATTTGGCGAGAGTGTCAGCCCCTAAACATTTGAGGCCTCTTTGCCACTCATCCTATTAGAAAAAGAAATGGTGATGATGACATATCCAAAAATTATAACAATAATATTAAAATAAGGAAGTTCAAGCCGTCTTAACTGATGACTACATGAGTGGTGTCTCAACAGGATAAGTGGATGATTGGTTTAACCTTGTGAAGGCATCAAGCTGTCTAGTGATTTCACACCAGACAGAAAGAGAGAACTTGGATAACCATATATAACAAAGGATTTTCCAAAATTATTAAAAGAGAAGATTTTGACCATTATATTTTAAAACAGATTCCAGAATGACGCTCACACTAAATACAATAATGAAGGTCATCTCAGGGATGATACACATAAGTATTGCAGAGTTTGTGTGCAAGCCCACATCTGATATAAAAGCAAATATAGTCTGCAACACTGGGCATGTGAACATGAACATCTAAAGTAGTGAACCACAAAACACAAACAGTATGAAAATCACAATACCACTGTGGATCTCTTAGGGTTTCCTTATTTATAAGGCTTCAAGTTTTAGTTTATTATTATCTTCTCATTGTAAATTTGTAAGGAAGACTTATCATCAAATTATGACAAATGATGTCCTATAAGGCATCCCTTACTAGCAAGTTGATTATAAACTTCAAGCTAGATTTTCCTTAAAAGATGCTACTAATAACCATCTTTGCAAAAATTGTTGGAAAGACCATCCTAGAATATCCCTTCCATAGAATCATAGGACACAAGCTTTTACATGCGCTCTTATATATACAAAAACCAAAATGTACATATATACTAGAAAACACAGCATGCAAAGAAATATATCAATATATAAATACTTAGCCAAGGGTTTCACGTGTGTTTGAGTGTGTCCATGGAATTGAAATAAGGAATTAATAAGACATAAATGCTTGTCTATCTCAATATTCAGTAGGGACAAGTACTTACAAATAAAAGATTGTGAAAGAATGCTTACCTTGGAAAAATAACCTTGCTTTTCGGCTTTCATTTTCCTGATAAGATTAAGTAATATAAAAGGTTAAAGATCAGTTTGATAAAGGTAAAGCAAAAAAGAACCCAAAAAAAAATCAACAGTAAGTAACATACCAAGCAAGTATCAGTATTCTAATGTCTGTATGGTCCACGCCTACATCTGAACAAAGGGCTTCAATCCCTTCAGGGCTGAAAAACCAAAATATGAAGAATTACATCAATTGGAGTCATGTCAACTTAACTGACACACACCCATCCAATTAATAGTGAATTAAACAAATGATGTCCCTGACAGGACTGCAAACTATGGACTCATGACAAGAATGAGGTAAAACTCTAATCAACTATGTTTCTTTTTAACAGCATTTCTTGTAATCAAGAAGAAGATACTCTGCACCAACTGAAAAATTTGTCACACAATTTATTAAGTGCTTATTGGTGTCAGTTATTTGAGATCTTCAATCAGGTAGTTAAAAGATTTTTAATGACACTAGCAATTTGATCATAGAAAAAAATTATAGTCCAGCCAGAAAGTGAAAAGAGATTATAAGCTAAATAAATATGGATACAGGAGCTTCTTTTCTGGTGCTACATCATATCATACATTTAACATCACCATATCACCCAAATTTAAAATCCCAGTATGCAGAAATAGAAATCTGATTTCTGCGAGCTACCAGAAGAAAAGTCTAATAGAATTGCTTGATCAAGCATGCATTAGGTATTTGCTCTTGATGCTGGTTCCCACCAACCACTTATTTTTTTCTGTCAGAATCCAATAAAGTGAAAAATATAATCCCATAAACTACACATGGACAACCAATAAAATAAAGCATGGTCCAAATGAATATAAGTTAAGACAACATGCAAAATTCTCAATTCTAAATGAGATTGCACAACAACAAAATCATGTGATAACCTGAAAGGGAGGGCATGATTCCAACTTGTATATACTTACTCAATCAAACCCATTGACTTATTTGCATATGAGTCAAATAGCTGATCTATTCGATCAATTTGCTTTGTTCTTGATTTCTTTGGTGCTGAATAACAACATGAAATGAAATGTTTACTATGAAGAAAAAATCAGATAAATGGTGGCAATCATTACAAGGGAGAAGAAAAAAGATAAAAAGAAACATTTCCACAATGATGACAAACAGTGGTTTCAATTTACACAGTTACATAATCTTTGCTTAATCAAGACATCATGGTTCAGAAATCAGCACAATACACGTTGTCAAATATTAAATCATACTTGTTGATAGAATAAATAATTTTTATTGAGTAATTAAGGAGTAGAAAGAGTGAGAAATACATCAAAATTTTAATGCAGTATTTTAATTATAGGCCTCCACATATAGAGAAAACAAATATCAAACAAACCTAAGTTCCTACTCTCTAGCAGAAAACACTAGTAGAAGACTAAGTAACCGACAAACAGTGCCAGGTAACCGATAAACAGTCTAACAGAAAATATCTATAACTGGCATTTTATATTTTAAAGCACTCAAACCAATGTCAGCATAGGTGTCACTATTTTAGATTTTATACAAGACAATATGAAAAATAAGTTAATAACACCATCAAAATTATGTGCTTGTAGTTATCTGTTTTTTAAAATTTGCATATGCACACTAAAAACACGAGTCCACAAGTTTCTGATAAATTTTAAAATACATAGCATAAATAATGTTGATGATCGTTTGACATTACCTGTGACAATCACATGTACATTTTTATTGATAGAAGACTATCACAAGTAAATAATTAATAGCTAACTAATATCAATTTCAGCGAGTAGCTTTATTAGTTCACAAGACAGGGTCCTTTCAACAAACTTCTCTTTTAGTTCAAATAAAATTTATAAGAATTAATTATTGGGGTTTCACATGGGAAATCAAAAGAAAATAGAAAACAGAGAGGTTGAGGATTTTGTACTTATATAAATTTATAAGAGCAAGAACTGAGGTTAAGCAGTCAACTTGTAGCAAATGTGGCATAGATTGGATATGGTTCTGCGAACAGATCCAGAAGGCGTTTTTTAAATGAAACTCTTATATAAGAAACTTGGTAACTGTAGCTCCCACCTATTTAACCCTAAAGGGTAACAATAAAAGGACTGGTCAAAATGCAAGAAAAGATAGACACACCCTTTTCCCCCTAGCCAAACAAGGGAAGGTAATTCTAGCTACATTCTCTAATTGATTTGATTAGACACTGCATATAGCTATTTTGAATCTACATCATAACACCAAGCCATCTCCGGCCTTTCTTTATCATAATTTTCAAATGATTAAAACTTCAGACCTCCGCTCCAAATAAAAAATTGTCAGAAATTTCACTATATGCCCGTGGACAGTTGTTTCCCATCACTCTCAAAAGTAAACCACCCAGTTATTTATTGCAAATGAACACTCTTTTCACAGCGAAACTCCTCTCTATTCACCCTTTAATTTTCACATATTTAATGCAAACGAATGAACAATAACTCAATCTTTTCTTCTCGTGAGGATCATCCTCCCCCTGGCCGTTCTAAACGGAAAACAAGAATCCGATTCAGGCATCTCAATCGAGACAGAGAAGAGCTGCGCAAATTCAAAATTTGCAAACTTGAGGTATTTTCAGGGAAATCCCACTATCCAGAAACCAAAGAGGAGGGGGGACGAGCAATAAATTGAAGTACCAGGGCGAACAGAAGGATCGACGTCAGACGATCTGATTGGTGGGGCCGCTTTTCTTTTTGATGGTCGAGGCATCTTCGTAATGTGCTATAAATCTGGGAAAAAAACACTGCTAAATCCCTCAAATCGGTGACTGAATCAGAATCCCTTCAAATTGTAAAGAAAAAAGAAAACCCCTATTCAAAGAAACAAGAAGTCGAGCGAGAATGAAGAGATAGAAGGTTTAAGTGAGGTTTTATAGCTTTGGAAATGTACTGCTAGGCTTAAAGCGGCGCCAGCCTTTTCTTTCATTTTTTTTTTCTCGTTTAATTTTGTTTTCCCTATCTATAATTTTATGCAACCAAAAATAAAAGGGAAATTATTCTGTTCATTTGGTATTAAATTTTTATTTACGATTTTATAAGTATCAAATTCTCAAAATGATACTATGTATTGGTCAAATTTCTTATACTATAAAAATGGTTATTATGTTATAAAAAAATTTATGTTATGATTAGTGATTATTATGTCATAACTATAACATAATAATTATTTTTTATAATAAAGTTGTTAATTTATTAATGATGAGGTTATTCAACTCAAAAAGAGGTGTTGAATTGGATGTTGTAAGTTCTTAAAATTTTTTTGAGCAGGTTAAAAAAATTTTCATCCAAAAAATCAGAAGAATTTAAGGCCTGTTTGAAACGATTTTTGTTTTATTATTTTTTTAAATAGTTTTTGAGAACAATTATAAAAAATAGTTTTATAATTTGTTTTGGTAAAAATGGGCCTATTTAGAATGGTTTTAAAAAATTATTTTTTTATTTTTTTGTTTTATGATAACAAAAAAATTTGTTTAGGTAAATGTTTTCATCGGTTATTTTTTAAAAACTGTTTCTGAAAACAATGACTAGAAAACAAAAAATTGAGGATAATTTTTTTGTATTTTGACTTGTTTTTATCCTCTGTTTTTTAAAAAATACAAAAAATAACTGATAACAAATATTTGTACTTAAACAAATTTTTTATTTTTTTATTCTATAAAACTATTTGTTATAGTTATTCTCAAAAACTATTTAAAAAAATACTAAAACAAAAAACATTCCAAACAGGTCCATTTTTATAAAACATATGACAAAAACAAGTCAAAATACAAAAAATTTGTTCTCTATTTTTTATTTTATAGTTATTATTTTCGAAAACAGTTTTTAAAAACAATTATGAAAACACTTACCTAAACAAATTTTTTTGTTCTCATAAAACAAAAAAACGATTTTTTAAAACCGTTCCAAACAAGCTCTTAGTTACTTCTTTTTAAATCCTTATGAGAATTTGATCAATTCAGAAAGACTTGTTTAATTCCTTAAAAATATATTGTCACAATTTAAACACAATGATTGTAAAATCAATTATCATAATAAACAATGTGCAAGGATTGATAAGAATACGTTGAGCAACCATGTTTAAGAAACTGTGAGTAAGTAAAAAGCAATGAAGAGATAAAGGTAAAGTAATGATACTTATACACTACTTTTTATTACACCTATCTTGCACTTTACTTTTAATCATTGATATATTATAAAATAATAATTATGATAGGTGATAGATAATAATAAAATAATATATATAAGAGAATGTGTAAAGATGATATAAGAAAAAGTGGTGTATGAATATCATTATTCGATAATGGTAAGAGAAATTCACATCACAATGTATAGTAGTTTATATCAAACAAAAGTTAAATCATAAATTTATTTTCCAAGTACAAAGGAATGGAATTTTACTATGAATAATCACAAATTACATGAACAAGCTATACATAGCTTTTAAAACCAAGACCCTTGGTCAACCTACTTTGTTACTAAGTTTTTTCCAAAAACTCAATTAAACTCACTTACAAAATTAAGCATTCAATGCTTTTTACACTCATAACAAAGTAACATTTTAACCAATAGACTTTTTTCACAAGTACATAGCACATTTTAAGTACTTAGACTTTTTATAATCCAACCCGGTTAACCTCACTAGATTTTCTCAAATAACCTAATAAATATTAAAAGAGTTTCAAATGAATAAGTAAACTTTAAGACACCTTCAAAATATTATTTTATGTAAAACTTGATAGATAAGTGTTTGTAATTGGTTAAAGTACATAATCTTGTGCACGTCACTTGAGGTTGCACATTTATATTTGAAGATTATCCAACTAGCCATTGAATTGATGGTTATACTTCATCTAGCTATTTGTCTTATTGATTTTACAACTTTAACTCTTAATGATCATTTTATTGTTATCTCTTTGATATTGAGCCCTTTGTTTTCAACTTTGGACGATGCTTTATGATAAACTTGCTTGAAATATCTTCTGCAATTTATCTTATTGGCAAGCGGCACAAGTAATATTAATTGGTAAATATGTGTCTTTCAAGAGTCAATTTTTTAATAAAATATAATATCTTATTTGATTTTATCAAAAATGTTTCTAGAAGTGTTGGGCTTTTGTAAAACAAAGTTACATAGGTTATTTAGTTTTCTTTGGCCAACATTCTTCGTTTTTCATATTTGTAATATATATCATAACACCATAATGTCATTTACAGAAAATATTATTTGATTTATCAAATTACTCAGTTTGCTCATTTGCCCATTTAAAAAACATTTCAAATTTGTTCTTTTTTGCTTGAAAATATAATTAACTTATCAAACTAATTTAATTCAATATATTATCTCAATAAGAATAATTATTTTTTATAATTAACAAGTTTGTGAACCATGTATGTCACCATTTAAAAATTTGGTGATCATGCGACACTAGGCATAAATTTAGTGCTCTATAGATGCCAAAGATTAATTTTCCCAAAATAAAAACATTATTGTAAAATGAATATTTCTTCAAATGTTAGCTATGATTGGGAGAGCAACAAATTAATTATGTTATATTTGTTGTGTTTGGTTTTGGAATTAATTTTTATTTTTTAGTACAAATGTTATACAAAATTTATACCTAAAACCTTATTTTAAATAAATACATATGTAAATATTAATTGAAATACGTGTAAGTTCAAATATCATTAAAAATATTATTTGAGTCGATAAGAATATTTTAGAGTTGAGAGGTGAGAAACATCCAAACTGATTAGAAAGCATCACTAAAAAATAGTATGCAAACTTTAAGTTGTTCTGTAAAATAGCTTCAAAATATTAATGTTATGTTGCAAAATTTTAAAAAGTGCACAAACAACATTTTGGAGGATGTTATTTTAGGGATTTTGGATAAAATAAATGATATTTTTACATTTCTCTCTCTTACATTTCTCTTATATATTATTTTTTATCTTTGATATAATATATAAAATTAATATATGTGATTGATATATAATAATAAAATAATATATGTAAAAAAATATACGAAAGAAAGAAAGAAATGTGGGATAGGAGTTTCTCTCTCGAGAATGTCACCAATTTGATAAGGCAATTTTAGAATGTCTCTATTTTGTTTTTAAAGAGACATGGAGTTTTGATTGGATGATAACACCTCCATTAGAATTGGAATTGTATGTGTATTTTTACTATTTTGTTTTTTTACATATTTTATTTATTATTTATTATTATTATATAATATATTAATAATTAAAAATAAAATATATGAAAAGTACAAGGATATACAAATAATATATATTTTTTAAAAATTTATAATAAAGAGTTTTGTAATAAGTAATAATATTCATATATTATTATCTTTTATATTATTATTACATCTCGTTTTATATATTATTTTATTATTTATTATTTATTATTATTATTATTTTAAAATATATCAATAATTAAAAATAAGATATAAAAATATTATAAAAAAAATTAATATATGAATCATTATCTTTGTTTTTTGTCTTATTGACAAGATGGGCCGTGATAAGCATCTAGAAAGCGAAAATCCTAGAAGCCCATGAGGCCCAACCCTCAAGTCCGTGCCTAATCCAAAAAACCTACCCGCGAAGGTCTTCATAATGTTAAATTAGGGTTTCAGTATTCTCCTTCAGCGGCTTCTTATCATCATCGTCTTCGATCTTCCGCAGCCGAAAATGGTAATCCATTGCTGTTTCAGTGTTATTAGTTAATTGTAAGCTTATCTACTCAGGCTGTGGCCTTGACATGAACTATTTGATGTGTAGCCTTCACACAAGACCTTCATGATCAAGAAGAAGCTTGCGAAGAAGATGAGGCAGAACAGGCCCATTCCTTACTGGATTCGGATGAGGACCGACAACACCATCAGGTTCGAAGATCTTCAATTTTCCGTTATAAATATCAGAATATTGTTGGGTTTTCAAAAATTTCTCTGCTGATCATATAATTGGCGTCTGTTCAGGTACAATGCTAAGCGCAGACACTGGCGCCGCACCAAGCTCGGCTTTTAAGGTGGATGAACCTGCAACTCTTGGTTAAAGCGGTTTTTAGTATTTACACAAGAGATAAAAAAGATTGTAGCTTTAACCATGTGTTAGACACAATGGGGATATTTAGTAGAGATTTTGATTAGTGTGAGTGTTTTTCTATAATTTATTTCTCAGATCACAATAACTTTACCGCTATTAAAGTGAAATTGTTGGTTTAATCTGCATCTTCTATGATTAATGGAGTTTTAGTTCCGTGTTGTGTGAGTTTGGAGTAAGTTTTAAGCAGTAGCATGTAATTAAGCCATAGCACATGTATGCTTATAGCAATGCTGCTTTACATGTTGAATTAGCATTTTGTAGGATTGATGAAAGTTATTTTCCAAGCAAGAACCATTGAACTAGCTTTGAACTAGAATTCAGCATATTTTAAGTAGTCTACAGGTTCAGTTAGAAGAAGCAAGCTGCATGATTATAGAAGCAAATATCAGATGACTTTGAGTGTTAGTAAGAGGGTTTGGAGGAATATTTGGGGAAGTGTCTCATGCCTTTACATCAGGTTTGAGGGTCAATCATGATTCTGTATGCAACAAAATCTAGGTATTAAACTGCATATATAGTGGAGAATGGAGATTATGCTTTGGTTATTGAAGGAAGCAAACGCATTGGAAGACATTTGAGTGCTAAGGGTCAAATAGTCCATATTCTGTTGGGATAGTGCAAGATGTTGTAAGCTTCTTTAATTTGTCCATAAGGGGGACTTCGTAGTATGCTTCAACTGTACTCTGCTTATATGTGGAGCACGTGGAATGATTTTTTTCAGTGATGTATAGAGGAAGGGGTTGATTCTTTGATACTTCAGGTCCTTATGTTTATCACCTTATGAATAATGATTAGCCAGAATCTTATGGAGATGGAGCTGCTATTTCTGTTGCTTCTTCTCTGATAGATTGATGCTTCGACGCCTAGGTTCTTAGTCCCTTGCGTTCTGTCTACATGCATTTTATCAATAGGAAAATTGGGTTTCATAGTAAAGAACTAGGTGAAGATTTCAGAGGGGGTTAAGAACTTCCTCAATTGTCTTAGGAACGTCAATTTGAAGGTTGAATTATTTACATTCTTGCATACGAGAGGCATCAAACGAAAATGTGAAATGTCTTTTATCCATCTCTTTGCTAACTTTGCTTGCTAACGTAAATGCGATTGTAATATATAACTCTGTTTATTATAGTAAGGCCAAATTGGGAGAGATTATAATTTTATTGTTGAATAGTTTATGTCTCCTATCAGGCTAAATTCTTAAGTAACTGTTTTGCTAAGTTCTCTAGTTGTAATAATACTGAATTCCTCGTAGCCAAAGTCCCTCTTGTAATGTCACTTTAAATAGGATAATACCAGGAGGATAAAATGTCTAATTAAGAAGATGCTTGAGTGTTAAATATTCTAAACTGCAAATGTCTGATCAATATGAAGGCTTCTGCCATCAATCAGTATATAATAGGAATCATTATCTGTGATAGGTCTTAAATTGGTTGATGATTGAATGCTTTAGTGAGCTTGCTAGAGTTATGGCCATCTTCCCCAAGGGTTTGATTAACTTATCGAGTTTTCGGATAAGAGAAAAGAATCATACCCTTGCACAGCATACGTCAACAAGATCTTCCTTGCAGAATGTCCCAGTCATATTTGGAGAACCATTCATTCATAAACACTTTATCAACATGAGCAGTGAATTATTATTATTATTATTATTATTAGCTTCTGTATTTTAATAGTTTATAACAAATTTTTTTATAAGATATCGTTTTGCAAAATGATATTTTTAGAATCACGTAATAGAAATTATTTTAAAGACATAAGCGGAAGCCATTTCATAAACGAGAATGGAGCAAAGATCAGACTATAATGAGTTTGTCTACTGGAACTGTCTTCATGAAAGTTCATGGTCCCAGTGAACATACAAGGTTCATGAGGTTTTGGTCATTAACAGTGTAAAGATTGGGTTCAGTCTATATGAAGCAAGTGAATGAAATTGAAAAGTGATTAAGTTTAAACGAGGAATGGCCAATTCCTTTTTCTTTTAATAATTTGTTCATTCATAATTCCATATTCATTAAAGGAAAAAAAAAAGAAAAAAGAAACAACCTCAAAAGTGGAGTCTCATGGTAAGACGAGCATGGTTAAATATATTTTAAAAGTTTATTTTTTGACTTTTATCAATATTTTGAAATCTTTTTTTTTTAGTTTCTTAATTTCAGTATGAACATTAAAAAGAAAAAACTATGAAAGTTCACACATTAAGGTAGTATTCTTCTTGAATATTTTTCTCCCTTTTTTTTTTCTCTAAAAAAAGCCATATTCTTTCTAGTTTTCTGCAAGTATATTTATATTTTATATAATACGTGATTTGATTAATATCTTCATCAGATTCGTTAGTATTGGTTCATGAGAGTAAATATCAGAGAAATAAACTGGATGATAAATATATAATAGTTCAAAATTGATCTGAAAAACAAATATAGCAACAACTGGGGTCCTAAAATTATAAACCTCTATGTATCTATATTAATACAAGAACCTCCTCAGCATTTCATCACAAAAATCCATTCTAATTAAATTAAAGTGTAGCTTTTGCAAATCCTCTTTAATTTGCATATTTAAAAAATACAAGGAATTCACTTATTCTGTTAAGTCCTCATGATCAAAAATTTGTCACAGAGATTTTTTTTTCTTATTTTATAGTTGAGACCGAATTTGAGTTCATTCAAAATTACAGCCAAACTCAGGAGAAATTATTAGGTATTCTTAGAAAAATCACAAATAATTGTTGTTCTTTAACAAAAAAAAAAAAAAGTTTCCACCTGATATAAATTATATCAAGAATGTGTTTTAGGTTTTAATTTTTAATTTTTGCAGTCTTTTCTCTTGAATTAATTCCTTTAGGAAGATCTACTTTTCACCATTTTACATTTTATTGATTTCTCTTTTATCAGATATTGGTATACATTAACTGTTCTGCATTTCCCAAACGAAAATATATAACTTATGTTGCATATTATTATTTTCTCTGCAATTGTAATTTATTAAATTCCTTGTGTTGTGTAATGTTAATTGCACTATCGTATTTCATTACCATTCTTTATAACTTCTCTTAATTAGTTACTAATCAATCCTATATTATTTACTATATATTCCATTTTAATCACCTGAATAAAAAAAATTACTATAACTCATGTTATCAATATTGATAAAAGATTAAATATTTCTTATTAGCAAAGGAGAACATTACATAATTATATATTAATTTTTTTAAATACTTAGAATTATGATAGTGTAATCAACTTTTATGACGACTTCTTAAGGATTTATGAGTGGCTATAATATGCTTTTATTTCCTTGGTTTTGGGAAGGAGGAATTAATGGCTGTGTTTTCGCACAACCTGGTGATATTATCAACTTAGCGTTAATACTATAACGGAACCCATTAAAATTACTGGCTTAAAATTTTTTTCCTTCCTGTTTTGGCATATAATAAAATCCAGACAAAAGAACTGCATGGCCAGCGAAGAAGCTCAACAGGTACAGTTTCAGTGGTTGTACAAAGCAGTTTTGCATCTCACTGTCTATCTATCCCCTAAGAATAACCTGCGATCAGATACTTCCGAGGAAACCGAGCCAACAGTTACAGCAATCTACGGACAATCACTGGTCGCCTATAATGTCTCCAGCATTATCTCTATATAATAGAAGGGTATCAAGACGTTTAGTCGCTGTCACCTTCATTGCAGCCAGCTCTGAGTGTGTGTGTTTTTCGATCTTCCTTCCTCTCTTTCTTTCTAACTCTTCCAGGCCAGACAAGGTCTAGAGGAGCTTATTGAAAGGAAGGGAGATTAGAAAAAAAAAGAAACCATAAAGAATATTAAGAGAAACAGTTCTCTCTTATAGTCTTCTTTCTGTATTTCGTCATGGCTTCTAACATCTCTTTTGATGATCTCAAGAACGAGAACGTGGATCTTGTAAGAAAATTCCTCCCACTCAAAAATTCTATATTCTCTATGATATTTGATTACTGGGTTTTAAATTTATTCAGTGTTGCTTTCTTTTTTCAAAAGAAGAAACCACGAACTTCTCAACCCATTTTCAATATTCTTTTTCCCCTTACAGAACAATGTGTTAAATTGTGTTTATATGTGCAGGAAAACATTCCAGTTGAGGAAGTCTTTCAGCAGTTGAAATGTACAAGGGAAGGTCTGACATCAGACGAAGGAGAGAAGAGGCTCCAAATATTTGGTCCCAACAAACTCGAGGAGAAGAAGGAGAACAAGCTCCTTAAATTCTTGGGATTTATGTGGAATCCACTTTCGTGGGTTATGGAGTGTGCTGCTATTATGGCCATTGTATTGGCAAATGGAGGGGTATTTACAGCGCCTTCATCATCTCTCTGTGTGTTTTGGTTCTTCTTTGTCTATCTCTAATAAAAACCTTCAAATCATACAGGGCAAGCCACCAGATTGGCAAGACTTCCTTGGTATTACAGTTCTTCTTATAATCAACTCCACCATTAGTTTCATTGAAGAGAATAATGCGGGCAATGCAGCTGCAGCTTTAATGGCTGGTCTTGCCCCCAAGACTAAGGTAAAAAACTCTGCTTTAATTTTCAGGCTTTGATTGCTACAGATTTCATATTCAGCAGCTAAAGAGAAGGAGGAACCAATTTTCAGGTGTTGAGAGATGGAAAATGGGGTGAGCAAGAAGCAGCAATTTTGGTACCGGGAGATCTGATCAGCATCAAGTTGGGAGATATCGTCCCAGCTGATGCCCGTCTATTGGAGGGAGATCCCCTCAAGATTGATCAGTCTGCGCTCACTGGTGAATCCTTGCCTGTGACCAAGAACCCTGGTGACGAGGTCTTCTCTGGATCAACCTGCAAGCAGGGTGAGATTGAGGCTGTTGTCATTGCCACTGGGGTCCATACCTTCTTTGGCAAGGCTGCACATCTTGTGGATAGCACCAACAATGTTGGTCACTTCCAAAAGGTACATCTCCATCTTCAATTGTTTTAAAATCTGAGTTCTCAGAATGAGAATATTGGACTAATCTTTTGGTATTTGATTGGATTCTATTAGGTGTTGACAGCCATTGGTAACTTCTGTATCTGCTCCATTGCTGTGGGAATGTTGATTGAGATAGTTGTGATGTACCCCATCCAGAATAGGGCATACAGAGATGGTATTGACAATCTCTTGGTGCTTCTCATTGGAGGTATCCCAATTGCCATGCCCACAGTCTTGTCTGTGACCATGGCTATTGGTTCTCACCGCCTCTCCGAGCAAGGTGCCATCACCAAGAGAATGACAGCCATTGAAGAAATGGCCGGAATGGATGTTCTCTGCAGTGACAAGACTGGAACTCTTACCCTCAACAAGCTTACCGTAGACAAGACCTTGATTGAGGTTAGTGTTTAATGTAAAAGGTTTAAACCTTAATGTCTCTCTTTGTATTGTCGGTCCTTAATTCTAATAATGGTCGTCTGTCAATGCAGGTGTTCCCCACTGGCATTGACAAAGACACCCTTGTCCTGCATTCTGCTAGGGCTTCTAGGGTTGAAAACCAGGATGCTATTGATGCATCAATGGTAGGGATGCTGGGCGATCCTAAGGAGGTATAATGATTCAAACTAAGACATTGTATTGTGAATTGTGCTCTTATGTTTACATTTAAGTATGAAAAGTAGTTCAACTTTGTCATTTGGCCTCTGCTGTGACATCTCAGGCAAGAGCAGGAATCACTGAGGTGCATTTCTTGCCTTTCAATCCTGTGGAGAAACGTACTGCCATTACCTACATTGATAGCAATGGCAACTGGCACAGAAGCAGCAAGGGTGCCCCTGAACAAGTATGACATTGGCCTATACAACTTTAGAGTCACCATTAATAGTCATTCTTCAAATCTTTCTTATATCTGACTATCCTTTATTTATATATCAGATTATTGAACTTTGCAACGTCAAGGGTGAGGCATTGAAAAAGGCCCATGCTGTCATTGACCAATACGCTGAACGTGGTCTCCGTTCCCTGGGTGTTGCCCGCCAGGTGAATAAAGGGTCTAATATATCATGTCACGAATGCATTGCTAATAGCAAAATGAGAGATTTCTCTTATTAACCTTATTTTCTTTCACTTTCTTAACAGACTGTTTCAGAGAAGACCAAGGAGAGCCAAGGAGATTCATGGGAGTTCTTGGGACTCTTGCCTCTCTTTGATCCTCCAAGGCATGATAGTGCAGAGACTATTCGTCGTGCTCTTGACCTTGGTGTTAATGTTAAGATGATCACTGGTGACCAACTTGCCATTGGGAAAGAAACTGGTCGAAGGCTTGGAATGGGCACCAACATGTATCCTTCATCCACCCTCCTTGGTGAGAGCAAAGACCCTTCCATTGCATCCATCCCTGTGGACGAACTCATTGAGAAGGCTGATGGATTCGCAGGAGTCTTCCCTGGTAATGACGCGATACTAACTTATACTAAACACCCAAAGAAATAGAAAAATTCATTAGGCCCACAAAAACTGATTTTGATCGTGAGTTACATGCAGAGCACAAGTATGAGATTGTGAAGAGGTTGCAAGATATGAAGCACATTTGTGGAATGACTGGAGATGGAGTCAATGATGCTCCAGCACTGAAGAAGGCAGACATTGGTATTGCAGTGGCTGATGCAACTGACGCTGCCAGGGGTGCCTCAGATATTGTTTTGACAGAGCCAGGACTTAGTGTGATTGTGAGTGCTGTTCTGACAAGCAGGGCCATCTTCCAGAGGATGAAGAACTACACAATCTATGCTGTTTCCATCACAATCCGTATAGTGCTTGGGTTCATGCTCGTTGCTCTGATATGGAAGTTCGACTTCTCTCCTTTCATGGTCTTGATCATTGCCATCTTAAACGACGGCACCATCATGACCATCTCCAAGGACAGAGTGAAGCCATCCCCTGTGCCTGACTCATGGAAGCTTAAAGAAATCTTTGCCACCGGCGTTGTTCTTGGAGCTTACATGGCCATCATGACCGTCGTCTTCTTCTACCTCGTTCACGACTCCACCTTCTTCACTGTAAGTAAACCAGAATGCACCCATTAGAGAATCGTAACAGTGAGGAGGAGCTGACATGAAAGTCTTTGTTTCTTTCTCCCTCTTTCAGGATGCTTTTGGTGTGGAGCCAATTGCAGATAATCACGATAAGCTTAACTCAGCAGTGTACCTTCAAGTCAGTATTATCAGTCAAGCACTCATCTTTGTGACCAGGTCAAGGAGCTGGTCATTTGTTGAGCGCCCTGGTTGTCTCCTTGTGGGAGCCTTCTTTGCTGCTCAAATGGTTAGTTTCTCCCTAGCACCAATGAGAATCTGATTTCTTTACTGAATATCTGGTTTTAACTTTGGCATTTGCTGAATATAGGTGGCCACTCTCATTGCTGTGTATTCACACTGGGAGTTTGCTAGAATCGATGGTGTTGGTTGGAAATGGGCTGGAGTAATCTGGATCTACAGCATTGTTACCTACTTCCCTCTTGATGTCCTCAAATTCATGATCCGTCTAGGATTAACTGGGAAAGCCTGGAACAACATGCTCCAAAACAAGGTCTAGAACAATTCCTTAACATTGTCAGATATCTTAGCTTCTTCCTATAAACTTGTAGTCTTCTTCTTCCCTCAACTATCATAGCTTAATCCTCACCATAATTTTGCAGACTGCTTTCACCACAAAGAAGGACTACGGAAAGGGAGAGAGGGAAGCTCAATGGGTAATGGCTCAACGTACACTGCACGGTCTCCAAGCTCCAGAAACCCAGAAGAACAACAACCACGAGCTATCTGAGCTTGCTGAGCAAGCCAAGAAACGTGCTGAAGTTGCCAGGTTTAGTGTCCAAATATATGATCATTATTCTAAAGTGTCCCCATTTGAATCTAACAGTTCCATGGTGATATGAAAATTTGCAGGCTGAGGGAGCTGCACACACTGAAGGGACATGTTGAATCTGTGGTGAAGTTGAAGGGTCTGGACATTGACACCATCCAGCAACACTACACAGTTTAAAGAAGATTCCAAGGGATGAAGATGTAGGTGATTTATATTTTATAGTAAAGCTAAGGAAGTCTATATATGAAGATGGGGGCATGAGCTTAGTTAAAGAGGAAGCTTAAACGATGATGTACCTTTCCTTTTTGGGTTAACTACTTTTGCCCCCTTCCCCCCTTCCCCCTTCGCATTAAGGTGACCATTATGAAATAATCAATTGTAACTTGTGAGTTGCACTAATTAATATTAAACTTTCTCAATTTTGGGCTATGATTGTAAACTTTATTATTTATTTTTTCTGTCTCATTATTATATTAACATCACTAACCAAGACCATAAAAAAATCTCCTTACATTGTGATTACTCAATTTCACAATAATAAAATGAGCAAACATAAACTATACTTGATCTTATCCAACAAACAGAATATATATATATATATATATATATATATATATATATGAAATATTTTATTTTAAAATTGCGTATTTAATATTTTTATATGATACTTTTTTAGATTTATCTAAGACAATGTAACATTTTAATCTCATAATCATATAACATTGTTATAAAAGAATACTATATGCACCAAAAAAGTAAGAAAATTTTTTTTAAGTTTAAATCATGAATGAATGAAGTTTTACATGGTCAACATCTAGACTAATTTTTACATAACGTCCAAAAAGAAAATTTAGGTTAAACAAATATAAAACAAGAATAAATTGATTTTTTTTTCACATATTCATAAAAAAGTTAATAAGTGTCATTTTGAAAATAAAAAGAATATCAAGTGTTATATTAATATATTACCAAATCTTATGAAAAGTTTGATAATTTACCCTTTTAATTGCTCAAACAGCCTAACTAAGAATTTATCATGATAAATAAAAACAAAACTTTTGATATTGATCTAAATTTTCTCATTTTTTAAGACACATTCATATATAAAAATATTTTATATAAATTATGATCTGAAAGATTAAAATCTAAAATTTTCTATAAATTATTCAAATATAGATAAGAATCTTAATAAATTTATAACTAAAATTTCCTCCCACTTAATGAGGTAATATTTTGAAATTCAAATTATTAAAATGTTAGTTAAACAACAAAATAAAAGAAGTTATTAGCAACAAAATTTAAAAGAGTATTGCTTTTTAGGGTAATCTTTCTCTCCTTATGCATATATATCTTGTGCAAGATTCACATGTATAGTGAAACCTTAAAGGTATCTTTAATGAGTGGCTTCACGCCTACTGCCCTAAATATGATATGGTAGGTTAAAAAAATCCAATTTAAAAATGTCTCACTATTTAAATATTGGTTACACTTAAATAGGGTAATAGTAAGTAAATGATAGAGAAAAATCTAAGTAATAATTTTCTTATAAAAATATTTCTCAAAATTTATGAAAAAGAAGAAGATTTTGATTGGTTAAGGATGAGGCCACGTGGCCACCTTAAAGTTATTTCATTCCCGCCAGTCTCAGTTCCCGCGTAACTCACACTGTATAAACCCTACTCCAAAATAAATGAACAGTAAAATAATTGCAATCCCTAAATCGTCTCGCCTTCTTCTCCGTCTCGCTCCTTTTCTCTCTCCAAACTGTGCAGACTCTCATGGCGCCTCAGAAACTCACAGAGTATGAACGCAAGAGACTGGAGAATATTCGCCGGAATGATGAAATGATGGCTGCTCTTAAGATCCATTCCAAGGCCACCGAGGTCTCCGCCGCAGCCAAGCGCTCAAGGTCTTCTATATCTGTGTGTCTCACTCATTTAATTTGTGATTCTTCTTTTATTCCCTAAAATTTTCATTTTTTTTCATCATTTTTTGATACAACAGGGTTGGAACCAAATCGTACACTGTGAAATCAGAAAAGAAGCCCAAAACGGAAACCCCAGTTGTGATTCGGCGGTCCTTACGTACCAGAGGTATGCCACCTGATTCCAAAAGTCTAAATGACGTTGCTCTGGATGCTGTCAGTGTTTCCGAGAAATCTCCAACCAAAATGAAGCCTTCTGTTAAAAGTTTGGGTCCTCTTGCTATGAGAGATGCTTATAGTGGGAGTGAGTCTGACCGCTCGTTCGTTGAAGCAATTGTGGGCATGGCTAAGAAGGAAGCCCGTTTTCGTGCTTTAATTAAAGAAGAAGTTGGTAGCTGCAAAGATGGAAACGTTTTGACTGATGTAAAGGAAGAAAGTGTTGTCGTCCCTTGTGATCCCACTGAGTCTGATCACTCGTTCGGTGAAGCAAATGTAGGCCTGGCTAAGATGGGAGCTCATTCTCGTGCTTTAGTTAAAGAAGAATTTGGTTGCTGCAAAGATGGAAACGTTTTGACTGATGTAAAGGAAGAAAGTGTTGTGGTCTCTTGTGATCCCACTGAGTCTGATCGCTCGTTCGGTGAAGCAAATCTAGGCCTGGCTAAGATGGAAGCTCATTCTCGTGTTTTAGTTAAAGAAGAATTTGGTAGTTGCAAAGATGGAAATATGTTCAATGATGTAAAGGAAGAAGGTGATGGAGTTTCTTGTGATATAGCGAGGACAAAAGATAACAAGGTTTGGGCGTCGTTGAAGTTGGAGTCTTTGACTTTGGATTCTGAGAATATAGCACGGGTTGTTCCGGGAAGGATAACTGTTGCACGATTTTTTCCTTCAAGTACTGCGAAGATGGTCGTGGCAGGTAATAAGTTTGGAAATATTGGATTCTGGGATTTTGATTATGCCAATAATGAAGGAAGTGAAGTCCATTTATACCGCCCCCATCCAGCTCCCATATCTGGGATCTTGGTTCAAAGACACTGCTTGTCGAAGGTACGTGTGATCTTAACGATTGCTCATTATTTTCTCAAGTCCCTGTTCATTTGTACGGGTTTAATAGACTCAGAGCAACAGCAAAGCATTATGAATTAGTAATTCATTTCTATATACGTAAAAACTGCTCATTCAGATGCACAGAAATATGCTCTTGGTCTTATTGTCTTAGTAATGCAGATTAACAGTATTTTTCTTGTATGCTTATTGTTAGATGAATATTTCCTTTTTGTTTTCTCCCTTTTATGGGAGAGGGGGTGTTAAGCCGAGGAGGCAAGCAGAGTTTTGTCTGCGAGTAGCAGATTCCCCCCTCAATCCAAATCAATTGAAAAGGTTATTTGGTTTGTAATTCTTTTGACGCCAGTGTGGATGCAATTTTACCAACATTACACCGAAGTAGCAGTTTTCTGAGCTTGTAATAGAATTTGGTTCAAGCCAATTCCTATATTTACTCCACCCAGATGTTATTCTGGTTTGAATTAGTTTATCTGCTTGCAATTCATTGGAAGTACAATCAATGAACACTCTACCAAGTCTTGATTCCCGCTTCATCTTGCCAGTTTTAAAATTGTTTGCGTTACAATCAATGCAGATCTACACAAGTTGTTATGATGGCTTTATTCGACTGATGGATGCTGAAAAGGATATTTTTGACCTTGTATTTAGCAGTGATGAAACTATATACACTCTCTCGCAACCAAAGGATGATGCAAACTGCCTATATTTTGGTGAGGGTTGTGGAGGTTTGACTATTTGGGATAACAGGGTGGGAAAATGTTCTTCCCAATGGGTTTTGCATGAAGATAGGATTAATACAATAGATTTCAACTCTGAAAACCCTCACATTATGGCAACTAGTTCTTCTGATGGAACTGCCTGCACCTGGGATTTGAGATATACTAATGGGGATAAGCTGAGAGGATTGAGGACATTTACCCACAAAAGGGCTGTGCATTCTGCTTACTTCTCACCTTCTGGGTCTTCTCTGGCAACTACAAGGTATGGACCTTGTTCCACTTTGAATTTAGTATATTTAATTTTTCTTAAGCTGTAAGATATAGCGCGCCTATTCTTAACTGTGTGTTCTATAATGTATCATTTATTCATTTACTTTAGTTTTGCATTTTAACCTGATTCTACAGTCGTAATAATTGATATTTTTTATTCCTAATAAGCTTTTTAAAATATGCATAGGAAGCAATAAGTAGAATACCCTTCAGTCAATATGGCATACTAGGCCTTTTTTTTATCTCCTTTTACAATTTTAGTTACAATATTCAAGCTTACAGGTAGGTGATACAGTAGTAGTTGTATTTGACCTGGACTTTACCTAGTTGTGATTTTGGTTGGGAAGGGTTAATATTCTTGGAGAAATGATACTCTTTCGAATTTTACCTTCACAAATCTACTCTCATATTCTTATATCATAATGCAGCATGGACAACACAATTGGTATATACGGTGGAGTTAACTTCGAGAAGGCATCAACTATTTACCATGACAATCAGACTGGCAGATGGATTTCTTCTTTCAGGTATGGTTTTTGGGAGTTTTAAACACTGATTTGTTAATGTTTTATTTAAATATATGCCTAACTTTTCATCGGAAATAACTGAGACAACTCTTAAACTACTTAGAGTCGATTTTCACATTTTAATTAAGCTTTCATTCTCCAAAAGTAAAAAAGGGATTTATTTTATTAGCATAAGCTGGAATTTTTTTAGTCATGTATTACGAACATCATGATACCAGATACATTATCTATGAATTCTTAAAAAAGCAGTTCATTTTAATGAGCTTTTCTTTTTGGTAGCAGAGCAATATGGGGTTGGGATGATTCATATCTCTTCGTTGGCAATATGAAAAGGGGAGTTGACGTTGTCTCCCTAGTTCACAAGAAAACAATTATGACTCTACGGAGCCCACACATTACTGCCATTCCATGCAGATTTGATGCACACCCTTGCGAGGTTGGTACGCTCGCAGGAGCTACAAGTGGAGGCCAGGTCTATGTGTGGACATCGTGCTAGGATGTTTATTTAACTATGCGCTACGTCTATTGTTGTATCTCCTGGCTGTTTTCTTGTAGTTTCCAAATGACATACTCATGCTAGACATTGGCTAGAAAAGATTACTACATCCTGTTTTCTTCAAAGTTTTGTCTCCTGTAGGAAGCCATTGTTACCAGTCATGAGTGACGGTCACTTGCAGTCTAGGAGGACTGTTATAATGTTCAATGTTTACAGTGGGATTATAGTTTTGTTAGGGTTAAATATATAGCTTGCTTCTTCCTACTCACCTTTGTTTCTTCTAAGATATAACCCTGTGCAAATTATGCTCCGCTCTCCGCCCTTTTCTCCAAATACCCTAGTTTATCGGATGTTTTGCCCAATGGCATCCCATGATTACTTTGAGTAGGTAATTTCTGTCAAGGACTAACTTATCCAAAAACTTAATTAAGAGAAGATTTAAGAATGGCTTTTATTAATGTCTTCAACAATTCAGATGATGATATCCAGCCGGCTAAGTAAATGGATGAATGTCCGATTGTGTAAAATATGCTAGAGCTAGACATTATAACAATAACCAAAGACCTGGCGTGCCCGTTCAATTTTTTTTATCTACTTTCCTCGTTCATCACATGGTGAAGATACTGAAGACCCAAAACTCATCACTATATTGACCGTGAATGCTGAAATCTAACATTCATAAGGTGTTACAGAACAATTTTTTGCAAAAGGATTATTGCTTAGTTTTCTTCCAAGAAGTCAACTCAGATGGAATTACTTCTTCATTACAAGAAAGCACAGCCTGTGCCATTAAATTCCCCATCCAGCCATGGTAAAACAATCCCCTTGAGCCTAGCCCTCCAAATAACCAATACTCACAAGTTTGATTTCCGCCTATCAGATCATTAATACAACCCAAAAGTGGAAGTGATCCAAGGGAAGTGAGTGGAGGCATTGCCCGCAGACCAGCTCTTGCTCCAGTGAAAACCCAATCCTTTATTCCAGGATAAATAACAGATACCTTAGGGAGAAGCTCTAGAAGAGCTTTTGAAGCTTCATCAGCTGAGACGTTTGGTGATGAATTTCTGGATTTCCACTCCCATGTTGATCCCACATGTACACTGCGAGGACCCTGAACAGCAATCCATGCATCTGACAATATTGAGGGCCCATGGTCTGGATAGCCATCTCTGGAAGACAAAGTCAGAAAATATCTCAAATAGATGGGAGACACCTTTGAACAGATTTGGATAGTATAAGTAGTATATGCCAGTATACCGTGAATGATATTTTCAGATCTTGATTTAAAAATGGAAAATTAAAACCTGAGATATGCACAAAGCTGAACAAGAAATGCATTCCAATTAAGTTAAACAAATAAACATAAACTTCTACCCCATATCATCAGGCAGCTCCAGGTGTGCAATAACACCTCTACATGTTCTCAAAGGAAGCCTCCCAGAGATCTCAGGAAGCATATTCACTTTGGCACCTAGGCATATGATGGCTGCATCATATTCCCCTGAACCATGAAAAGGTATTAAATGATAGTCTTGAACAATGAAAAGCTCTGCCAAAAGTATACTCCCTTTGTAAGCTTTCATGAAATAAGCCAAGCAAAATATTTCAAAGCCTGGATATGACTGTGACTAGGATAGGATAGGAATATGAGAAACTTCTCTTTAGACAGTTTAAACACAAGAAGAAATATCTTCTCACTGATGTTCCATAAAAGAATCACAAAAATATAGGTCATCAGCCCACCAACTATCTACAATAGTCTAAGTTGAAGAGTCCATAGTCACCAGTTCTTCTATTTACCCACTTTAATGGTTATGCATAAGTTTCTTGACCTGGGTGAAGAAAAGAGGAACTTTAAGAAAATCCAAATTCAAGCTTCCTATATTTTATGATTAATCATTATTTATCGCATGATGCTCATATATTATTACATTCACTTATTTTAGAGGAGAAAGCAAAAAGAGCCAGACATGACTAAACCTTGGCAGGTTTAAATTCAACAAGAGTAACAGTGTAACACTGAATAAAACTACAGAAGACCATAAGAATACCAATGGGTTATTACTTATTACCTTCAAATTCAAGGAGTCTGTGGACAGGTCTTTTGTGCAAACTCAGCTGTCTCTGTCCAGGGTCAACAGCAGAGGATTCTTTCACTAAATTTTCACATGCCCAGAAGAGTGCCTAATAGAATTATCAAAATGAATGAAAGAAAACAAAAAACAAAAAACAAAAAACAAAAACAAAAACATTAAACAATTGAAATTTTTTGTTGCATTACTTATCCAAACCTGAAGATAGTTTTGGGAATGGATATTAAAAGCTTCAGGCATATAGAAAGCTGTGTTGAATGGTAGACATAGACCAGGTACAAGATTTTGGGCCTCTTCTGTATTAAGGGTTTCTATTCTGCAGCTAGGAAGGCAAGTCTGGACATTCTAATCACATAAAGAAGTAGATGATAACTAAATAATCAACACCCAATAACTAAGATAAGGAATCTGTAAGATCAGAGAGATTACTTCATTCAACATGGTCAAATTCTTAATGTTCAATGCTGGTCTTAAGATGCCCCTGAAGTCAGCTGATTTCATTAGGAAAAAAAAAAGTAAAGCAACTCTAAGACTCCAATCAAGAGCGTAATATTCAAAAAAATGTAAATCCTTCACAATTTTGGAAATAACACATATTTTCATGGTTATGTGCAGAACTATCTGACAACATATAGTAAGGAAATTCGTGAAAATAAGGAGTTCATGTGTTGAAAAATTGAGATGTAAATATATAAACCTTGAATATATGTTTTGTTTATTTCTGAGAATGTTCCTCTTGGAAGAAAAAATTCAGTTGCATTTCTTTCTTCTTTATTTTTTTGGAGGGGAAGTATAAATCATATAGAACCTCTAAAAATTTACTCACATATGCTTTGTTGCATAGCAGAGATGCCAGAACTAACTAACTACAACCAAAGCATCATTGAAGAAAAAGACAAAAACATATCAGTCCCTGACAGGCAAATTGTATGGAGAGATGTGCAGAGTTGGAAAATAAATAAAGAATAGCATGGAGGGTGTTGTTTCTTCAGTTTCTGAGAGGAAGGGGAAAAACCTTCTGTGAGCTATGAATGTTTCCACATTTTCAGCGGACTCTCCAACTTTGCTGTTTTTGGAAACAGAAACTTCTTCAGCAATTTTCAAAAGCTTTATACTCTCTTTCCAACACTGAGCACCCTCCCAGAGAAGCTTAACTACATTAGCCCATTAGTAAATTCCACAGGGAAATGTAAGCATCATGCAAGATATTAGAGGAAAATAATCCATTATGCCCAGAGTAGGATACTTTCAAGAATATAATAGGAACCTTTTGGGGAATAAGGGTGAAAGAGACCACCAGAAATCCCAGAAGCACCACCCCCAATGCCCACTTCATCGTACAAGTCAATTCTTAGATCCAATCCCTTAGGACTATGCTGCAAAGTTAATTTCACAAAAAGAAAATAAAGAATTCAAGAAGAATTATGATATTAAATTACTTGTAAACAGAAAGTTTGATTGTAAATACAATATTTATATGTAATGTACTAGTGATAGTGGCCACAAACTCACTTCGAGCTCAGGCATGGAATAAATTGATTGCAACTTGCAAGGCAGTTATAGACGTGAATCTAGGACATTTCAATGATAAATTTTCGATTTTTATAGGTAGAAAGACATGTAACATGACTATTTCGAGTAGAGGAAAACAATGCCCCAGAAAACCCGAAAAAGTAACAGGCCAAAACAGACAGATGTGTCCTCTGTCACAAATGAGAAGCTGATTGAAAGTTACAAGCTGGGAATGTAGGAATAAATGAGCTAAATAAAATAAGTTTCAAAATTCAAACAGAAGAACAAGAGTACCTTCAACAAATGCCAAACCACGGAGAGCCCCGCAAACCCAGCTCCAAGGACAGCGCACCTGAATCAATTAGAATATTACTTATGTTGAATGAGAAGCCATATAAGGAGAAATGAAGGAAAAGCACAAAGTGAGGAAGACCTGAGAGGATGTTGAGTTTGAGAACAGAGAGACCGAACTGGAGAAGTAATTACTCTACAAGAAGGAACACCATAGCGGGCGTTAATTGCGGGAGCTATTGAATGGGACAGTAACATCCTCGGATTAGGGTTCGGACAAAGATTCAGGCTTTTCATGTCCGCTGCTGCTTCACTCCCCTTTGCTGCTCTTTGGAGCAACAAGGCTTCGCTCTGAAACAGTGGCACCTTCGGTTTACGGTAAAATTATGAAAGGATAAACTTTGAAAAATAATAATATTAAAAGGTAAAAAATATTTATATGATAAGATTTTGATTTTATAATGAAGATACATAAAAATAATACTATATTAAATAAATACATTGTGAATTTTGTAAGTAATAAAATCTGATATTCAAAATAATAATGTTTAGTATCATAAAATAATTTTTTAATTTATAGTAAATTACGAAAATCCCTTGTTCAATTTCTTCTCTCTTGACATGCAATTTGTTCCAACATTTCATAGTTACCCAACAATACCATAACTTCTGAAGAAGCCCGGTTTCTTGGAATCCTTATTTTTCTTAGTTACCGAGGCTTCCCTGGGTTAGGATGGTTATGAGCTATTTATTAAGGAAAAACTTTCATAGTAGAGAATGATAGTTTTTTTTTTTTTTTGAGAATTATAAGTTAGGAATCTTTAATAAAAATATTTTTAGACACTACTAGTTTAATTAGTTATTCTTAAACTAATATTTTTGCTATAAATTCTTAGATTATAATTCTTAAATTTTATTGTTACTGCTTGATAAAAGGATGTAATAGAAAGAAAATGACAATATTGAGGGAAATATTTCTAACTGCTTGATAAAGTTTTGTTCACTTCACAAGTTCAAGGCCTTTAGTTGGAGCTTATCTTTTTTAACATAAATCGTGCATTATGCATATGGTTTAACATAACAGCGATTTAAATTCTCTTATATGACTAACTAATATGATATATAAGAAAGAAGGATGAGTCAATAAATAAAATAAATAAATAAAACTCAAGAATTAGGTAATGAATCTTACGTTTAATATATTTCTCTTTCATAATATAATGTCGTCAAATTAATTGTTCATGTGAAAAAAAATCTAAATTCGGTATATTAGACACTGAACTCACAAGTTCAAATTCTACCTCAGATTAGATTAAGTATTAAAGAAGATGAAGGCCACTTGTGGGACATGACACCAGAAGGGCTCAGAATTGGTACATGCATAAGATTGAATGCGCAGGTTAGAAACTGGCATCCATCCTCGATTGGAAACATTAGTAACAATAATCATAAAGCATTACACAAGTATAAGCAATTGCCATTAGCATGCCATAGCCGGCCTAATGGGAGGAAGAGCTGACGAATTATGCTTTCCTGAATATAACACGCCTTTCTCGCTTGTATTCTACTTCGTCTCTCTGGTGCATGATTATAAGAGCTCTTCTCACCTGCCAAACGTAATTATATCAATGACTGCCACCATTAGAAATTTGTAGGAACCTTGCTGAGAAAAGTGGGGGCACTCAAGAAAATTAAGTATAATATAATTGGACCCTAGAGAAGTGAAACTACAAAGAGATGATTGCCTGTAGCTGTTATTTCTGAGTTGAGTACTGTTATTACCCACCAGAATGGTGGCCTAAAGTTTGATTATTTGCTGGACTCGCAGTTGCCACTTTAGGAATAGCTCATAATTTATTGGTGCAAGTCTTTAGTTTTTTTTTTTTTGGTGCAGAGGCTTATGGAGATTGCCAACGAATCAACGATGAAGGCACCAGCAACTAAGCTATTCTAGCATCATACTATTCAAAGCATGTTGCATTTTTGGAAGATTTGAACAATGATAACATCAAACTACCAATATTTGTAAGATGGAAAATGTCATGGCACTGCCTTTTCAGTTATAAAGTGGCTACTTACGATAGATTCATTCATTCCCATTCTGCTGAGCTCATCAATCAGCCTTCTTTCTGATATATGGTTTCCAATCCCAATTCTTCTCTTTATCTGGGTTTCTGCTTGCTGCTCTCGAAGCAAACAATTAATCCATCAAAAAATGAGGCTAGATACAAAGAGAGAAGATGATAGCGTCACAAGACAAACCTTTATTTCATTTGCCATATCAGGTGTAAGATTTATTTGTTGGTGAATTCCAGACCTAGCTGCATCCATTGTAGAAACAGTGAAGAGCCTTATTGCTTCTTGCACATTCTCCTCGGTGGCAAGATGAGACCTGGCATTGAAATTCATGATCAAATTACATATTGTCTATAGAAAGATGCATGGACTATAAAAAGAATGAACAAAAGCCAATCAGAAAGGCTAAAAAAGAAAAACAAAACAAAACAAAAGGATGATCAATTTAGAAAAATTTAGCAACAATGATCAAGCAACGCATATTTAAGAGATATCACATGGATTGTTTTTTTTTTTCCCGGCCAAAAAAAGAGATATCACATGGATTGTTCTCCCAAGCCAAAAATTATACTGTAGATCTTCAAAGCTAAAAATCATTCTACTGAGAACTGATCCATAGAGCTTCGTCTAAACTATCCTAACCGTTTGATACCACTATAAAATTTTAGGAAAGCCACTGAAATTTTGAGCCGTACTATTATATCTCAACCTTTTCTGAATTGATTTAATGAACAATGTGTTCTAATAGCTAGTTGAGCACTAAATCCTACTGATCAAATTTGATGAGATGATGCATCATGAGCCATATCTATATGAAACTCCTTGCAGTGTATATAACTACCCTATATTCTAGACAGCAACAAAGGTTTTGATATTCTATGAAGTTGCACCAGATGGAGTTCTGAACAAAGGCATCAAGTCTAATCAAGAAAACCAGCAGTACTTACAGTTTCATCTTTGCAAGTGCCTCACTCAATCTAACAACAGCTTCCAGCTGCCTTACAGTAATTGGTATTGCAGCAGCTTCCCCAGTCTCATTTGCCTGCTGCCTCATATCCTGTAAATATTGAAAAGAGAAAAAGAAAGTAAATTCTCTTTCTAAATGTGGAGCCATTCAATCAAGTAGGTGATATTAACAGAAGCTACAATAATATAGTAAATTAATAGTAATTTAATAATCTTCTGACAGTTATTCCCAAAAAAAATAAAAGATAAAGAAAGAAAAACCCAAGTAGCTTCCAACATGATCTTCATCTTTAATAAACAGATGAAAACTAAAAGGGCAATTCAAAAATTTTGTACATTAAGAGACCATATTCATGAATACCTGTCTGATTTTGACATAATTATTCTGCAGTAATGTTGCAGCAGATTCTGACAGATGAGGGTGGCATTCAGTTCGACAATATTGTATATACCTAATAAGATAACAGCCCAAAAGTTCATCCCTCACAAATATTTGACTAAGAACCTTATGAAAAATGTTTGACTAAGTTGATAAACACAGCATACCTCTTCAGCCAATTCTCTTCTTTAGCAACTCTTCTCTCACCCACGGTTGCATCAGCTGATGCATGGACCTTTATGATATGACTAGCTATGATCTGTAAACTATATATCAGTCAACCATTTACTTGACACTTGAGGACATTTGAAAATCAAGTCATTAAACATGTAATGCAAGTTTTTGCATAGTTATGAAAATTAGTCCTTTGATGCAACATGCAGAAAGATCAGTTAATGAATTAGCTATCATGTTTTAGTGCAGGATTGCAATTACAGCACACAAAAATTTAACTTCGTATTTCTTCATAGGACAAGGTGCATTCAAAGATAGAAAAATAATAATAATAATAACAAAAGAAAAAGTTTGTTTAAAACAGAATAGTCAAAGTTACCTTGTCTTGACTATACATTCTGATGTCTTTCACAATGAAGATTAAATCAAACCTAGAAAGAATAGTTGTTTGCAAATCAATGTTATCCTGTGCAGTCTGGAAAAACATTCAAGACTCCTGTTAGTATCTGATAATCAAGTTATGCCTTTCAAAAGCTGACAAAGAGAAAAAAAAAGTAAAAAATGTTGGTAGACCTTAAGATCATCATAACGTCCTGATGGAGGGTTAGCAGCAGCAAGCACAGAAGTTCTTGAATTAAGAACAGTTGTTATTCCCGCTTTCGCTATGGATATAGTTTGCTGTTCCATGGCCTCATGAATGGCAACCCTACATCACAGAAGTTGTATATAAATTCCATTTGCCAACGATGACAAATTACAGGGAGGACCGCCAAATGTAACCTAGCATACACTACCTATCCTCTGGTCTCATCTTGTCAAACTCATCAATGCAGACAACACCTCCATCTGCCAAGACCATAGCCCCTCCTTCAAGATAAAACTCACGCTGAATTGCACAAAAAAGAATCAGAGACTTCTCAAACCAAGAAAGGTTGTAAAAACTAACCAAGAGAATATATCCCGACTGTAACCTGAAGCTGATGATAAAGAAACACTATCCATATGAGCACTGAAGGAAATTAAGGACTTACTGAGCTGCTATCTCGGATTACAGAAGCTGTGAGACCAGCAGCGGATGAGCCTTTTCCTGAAGTATAAACAGCTACAGGAGCAGTCTTTTCAACAAACTTGAGAAACTGTAGAAGGTAATTGTCTTATATCAGCACCACTTGCGGGGCAATACAGGCTATAATGTGAACAATCACACGAATATGTATTCCAAGTTGCTAAGCTAAAATTGTAAAAAGACAGGCATTCCAAGTCAAAATAGCCTAAACCTAACCATGAACTGGCGAAATCCTTAAACAGTTGGATCCAAAAGTGGCTAGAATGCAAGTGGCGCACTCAGGTCTTTGACAAGCCAACCATCATGCAATAAGATGAAGAACTAACCTGTGACTTCGCAGTAGATGGATCCCCAAGAAGCAACACGTTGATATCACCTCTTAACTTCACTCCATCTGGCAAGTTCTGTTTGCAAAGAAATAGATCATAATATCTACTAACATGAAATCATGGATGGAATATAGATGGATATTCGAATGTCAATAATGATTATACCTTTCTTGACCCTCCAAACAGAAGACATGCCACAGCTTTTCTGACATCATCATGACCAAATATAGAGGGAGCAATCTTGGAGCATATATTTTTGTATGCATCAGGTTCAGCAGAAAATTTTTTGAATTCTTCTATCTGCCAAAAATACCATTAATTATACCAGCACCATCTAAAGAGGGAGACTATGATAAAAGTAGCAGTGGAAAGCCAATATGGGTTTCCGAAAAGGGAAAACAATATTTTATGATATAATCCACAGAAGGACCCAAGTATCCTAGCTGAGTTCCAATACATAGGGGAAAGGTATAATCCGTTAAACAATGATAACCTAATAAAGATACGTTTAAAAAAAACACAGAAAACGCAAATAATTTTAACATTCATTTAGGATGCGAAATCCATGAAGGTAAGCAACAAGATATAAAGCAATGTTGATGCAGTTAATTCTTAATTGTTTCAACACAGACCTCCTCTGGTGTAAATGCAGCTGGACCTCGAGACTTGGCCTCATTTGCTTGTTCCATTCCTACAACTCTAATATAAGGCTGTCTAATTGCAACTGCTCCTTTGTGGCTGCATATAGGCAATTTAAACATTTCTCAGACTTTAATTACGTAAAAGGAGAAATTCAAAATTATAAACAGTTGCCAAAGGAGTATGAGTCTCACGATGTAGAAGAATTGGAAGCTTGGTAAATACTATAGATTCCTATGATTGTCAATCTCGAGCCAGGTACTACTGTTTGAACAAGATGACGATCAACAGAGAGAAGGATGTTTCTGGGAAGCTCCCCAGTGGGAACATCCTTCAATGACCATGCCAAGATCCATCAATATGATTACCATTGCACGTAAGAGCAAAACTTTTACTGTTCAAATTCATATTATTTACCTCTGGATTTTCTTGCAGTTTCAAGGTTTGCTGATCCACATACTTGCTTTTATCAGGAACCACAATCCATGGATCAATTGGGCATGGTTCTTCTCCTGGCTACAAAAAACTCGGTATCTTGTAACAGATATCCAGAGAAAAGGTAAAAGAAGAAAAATAAATTAAGAAAACCTAACAATGTATATGAAATAAACCTGAGGAATATGATCACATGAACGGGGGACAATTGCCCCGCCAAGTCCTGGCCGACATGGAACTTGCTTCCCCTTTTTGCAGTTCTTACATATTAAGGTGACATAAGTTGCTTTTGCCTTAGTCCTCGATGCAGCAATTGTAATCCCGGCTATTTTAACGAGCTTTGATATATATTGAGCCTATGAAGAATGAAAAAAGATGTACCTCAGATAAGCCCAACTGAACCCAATGACCCGATTAAAGACACACCCCATCCTGTATTTTCTGCCTAGAAATTCTACAGTAAAAGAAAAATATCACATTTCGAACTGAAATCATCAGAAAATTTATATCTAAATCGACATTTCCCGATTATCCTAGCACAAAATAAGATCAAAGCCACTAACCCCAAGGGATCTCATGGACAACGGATCCTCCTTGGAAGTGAGCAAAATCTGAACATCCCCAGTAACTGGATCCTCCATGACCCCCGTATCCCCAGCCACTTTCGTCTTCAAACTCACCAAAACCTGCGCGGCCGCCATCTCAAACTACACAAAACGAGAACAAAAATAGAATAAAATTAACGAAAACCCAAAGGGAAATTAGTGATAATGCTTGCTCCAAATTCAAATGAAGTTTTATATAAACTACCAGCGGAAGATAATCAGCAGGGTTGCAGCGGAGTTTGGCAGGTAGATCAGCATCGAAGGCGTCAAGATCTTCCATGTCAACGAGAAGGAACTTGGGATTATGGACAAGGCTTTCTCTGTAAGGGAATACATTCTTTTCAGTCTCGAAGTTTCGGATGAATTCCTTGAATTTCTGGAGGATCGTGTGATTGTTGTTGCCTGCGGCTGCTGAGTCTCCGCCACGGCCGGTGCCATCATCCCAGGAGTGCGCTTGGTCGCTGTAGTAGACGGCTCCCTCATCCCAGCCTGACATTTTCTGTCTATCTCTCAGAATCTTTCTCCCTCAGAGTCACTGACGCAGGGTTTGAGATTGGAATTTGGGAGGGTAAAGGGGTGAACGAGGTATTTTTGGCGGGAAGGTTCTGGCGGGAAATTGTGGATGTGGCGGCAGAACACGTGACCGTGCGCGTGCACTTTCTGGTTGCTATGCCGGCGGGACCAGCTGTATTTTTTACCCGAAATTTTTATTATTTTAGTGACGTGGAAAAATGATACATCATAAACCTCAAGATTAAATATAATTAGTGTGTACTATCATAAAATGTCAAGTCATATTTTAAATAAAAGATTAATTATTAAAAATTTTAAATTTTAAATTATTCTTTAAAAATAAATAAATAAAATTAAAGTAATAGGTATTGATAGTATAAATAGTATAAAGAGACAATATAAAATACAAATTTTATCAATTTAACTTTCAAATACATATATATTAGTATAAATAATTAAAACAAAATTTTTATTTTGATTGTTTGAGTTTATATTTTAACATTAGTATTTAAAAAATATTTATTCCCCTAAATATATCATTATAAATAAATAGTCACACATAATTACTTATAGAGTGGTGGTAAAATTTACTAAATTAAATTTTTAATTTTTTAACTATGAAATATGTATTAATATAAAAATATAAATATAAAACTCATGTTAAGTTTATTTATCTTTAATTTAATAAAATTTATTAACAGATTAAAAAACTAAAGAAAATTAAACTTTTAAGTCCTTAAAATTAATGAGGATTGTGTTCAAAATGATAAATAAATAAATAATGAACTAAAATGGCAATTTGATAACCAGCCAAAATAATTATTTAATATTTCAATTATTATAGATGTTTAATTAATTGAAGATATAACCCCAAGGTTGTCTCAGCAAGAATGAAGATATAGTGCTCCCTAAGGATACCTTACCTACCCCATCTCCTTATCTCCATGGCTACATTCCTTACTTCCTTATGGGCAGCCAGGGATTCATCAAGTAAGGGCCTTTGCTTTGTGATCTTGTCAAATACTTTGTAAAATAATGAAAATTTAAAGATTTTATAAAAAAACAAACACACACAAAGAGTAATTTTAGTTATATGAATCATTAAATTCATAAAATTAGCCCAATTACATAGTAAATATTTTGGGTTTGGTCTGATCAATTATTTATTTTCAAAACAAACATTTACAAGTAGCTTTTGTAAAGAAGCAATATAAGTGCAATTATTCATGCCTCAAAGTACTTCTTTCTGCAGGTCAATGGCCATCTTTCGTTCCAACTTCCCTGGAATGCTGAAAGGCCTTTAAAGGCTCTACATATGCATCTTATGGAAAAAAGACCTGTTGATTGGTTGAAGGGAACTCAAAATTGTTGAAAGTTCTTGTGATTTTATGATCATTCTTGACAGGGAGACATTGTTTATGATTCAGATCCCCAAAATTTTCTTGATCGCCAAATTTTCCTCTTTCATGAACTGTATCTTTTTCTCTGATTTTGAACATGTTTGGTAATTGGGTATCTCTTTTACAGAACTTGAACTCGATTGTAGTTTTAATCATTTAGTTTGATATTGTTACATGCTAACAGCAAGAAGGTATTGAGGTCTCTCTTGCAATCCCATTTGTTCAAAACATTGAATTGCTTCATTTAAATTCTGAACAAATTTTTAAAGCAATCAACTTTGAGCTTAGAAAGAGTGAGAAGATATACTTCGAAGTTCAAAGGCAGAAGGAACATACGAGCCAGGAAATAGTGAATAATGATAGATATTAACGAAGTCAAATGAATACAATTTCAAATATTTATGAAGTGGATTCAGGGACAGACTTGTATGGCACACTAAGGTAATTATGATATCTATTATACAAGCTAACAACTCATTTAATTACACACTGCAAACTTTTTACTAGGTATTTGATATGTTTCAAGTGGCCTTTAACGTGGGGATGCAGATGAATATATTAATATCCTTCTTTTGAAGGTTGGCTGCTATCTTCGAAAGGCTTTAACCCTGACAAAAGCTTTAAGGCATCTTCCATGGATGGCTGATCAGATGACTTGCTTCTAGTGCAAAGCAAAGCAACTTCAAGAACCAGCTTTATCTCTTGCAATGAACTGGCAGAGCTTACTTCATTCTCTTTGTAAATTTCTCTAAGAAGAACCTCCCTTGGTTTGCTGTGTATGCTAGTTGCCGCATTTGTCAACCTTCCGCCAGTTAAAATTTCCAGAATCATCTCCCCAAATTTGTATACATCAGTGTAGAGTTCCTCTTTCATGCCTTCATTGTATTCTGCTGTCAAAAGATAAACAAATATCAGTAGTTATGCCTGCTTCCTAAATAAAGAATAGAAAGAGGAGAGGGGGGGAGGGGTGGTTTAACGAGGAGCATAGACATAAAGATATGCAAGTATTTGAATAAATGTCTAAGTGTCTAGACTCTCAGGACAAGATAGACTTAAACTGGTGCAGAGTTTAAAATAATAGACTTTTATGTCGTTTATGATTGTATGAAGTTGCTCTTCAGGAACTGGTTTTTTGATACTCTGCTATGACTTGCAGTGACTTGTTTCTTGGAGTTTAAAAAATCATTTACTGCTCAAGTGCTTATGTATAATTGTGTATATGAAAACACTTAATGTCGTACCTGTTTCCCAGCTAGAAGTTGTGGCTGGAGATGAGCCTTTGCTCAACTTCAACACGTGTTTGAACCCAAATTCCGCCAAGTGGGGCTCCATATTTTCATCAAATACTATGTTGCTGGACTTCAAGTCTCCATGGGGTATGGCTGGGTAACAGTCATGGTGAAGGAAGCAAAGTCCCCTTGCAATGCCAACCACAATTCTGAATTTAGCTGCCCAATCCCTCTTCATTCCAATTTTCTCTGCCAAACTCCCATTGGGTAAGTAATCATACAAAAGATAAGCTAGATGCTGGTTGTGGCAAAACCCCAACAGTCTGGTTAAATTCTTATGCCTTGCATTTCCTAGTCTCATTACAAATTCTGACACGACCTTAATTCTCCTCGCTTGCCACTCAATCTTCTTCACTGAAACTGTTATTCCTGTAGGCAGAACTGCTTTTGAAACAGATGGTGATGGTGCTGGCACTTCTTCTCTGGATTTTCTGGTATTGAAGCTTGTCAAAACGTCATTTGCTGTGAATTGAGGGAGTCCAGCAAATGACACCATCTTCCATTGACTTCTTACTCCCCGCCTGAAATAAAGTATTCCAAAAGCTATTGCTGCAAGGAAGATAAGCAACCCTGCACAGAGTAGCACAATACGTGCAAGCTTCCACGTGCCTTTGCTTCCCAATATTCCAACTGAATCAGTACATGGTCGCAGAGGTGCTCCACATAGCTCTGAGTTTCCAACAAATGCGCTGCTATCCATATATTTGAATAACTTTCCTGTGGGAATTGAACCAGATATAGAGTTGAAAGACACATTAAGAAGTCGTAAGCTTGAAGAACTACCAAACTTCGCAGGTATTGGGCCATTGAAGTTATTATTTGATAGGTCTACAACTCCAAGAACTGGGATACTTGCAAGCTCCTCAGGTATAAGACCCGATAGATTATTTTCGGATAGTTTTATTTCCTCAAGAACTCGGCATGTGGAAACACTTTTCGGGATCATTCCAGATAAGTTGTTCCTATCCAGCTCAATAACAGAAATTGATTTGCAGGACTCAAATGGGGGAAGATTGCCTAAAATACCACAAGAAGATGCTGAAAAGTTTTGAAGAAGTGGCAAAGACCATGTTTTTGCAGGGATGATGCCTCCTAATAGCAGATTATCAGAGACATTGAAATACGTAAGCTTGATAGCTTGGGCAATATCTGAGGGAATTCCACCAACAAACTTGTTCCTGGACAAGTCAACATAGGAGATGTCAGGAAGATGTCTGAATTTCAAAGGGATCTTCCCTGTGAGCAAATTATCTTCTAGGCGAAGACGAACAAGCGAAGAACAGTTAGAGAGAGATGGTGAAAGACCACCTGCGAATCTGTTTGAAAACAGAATTAGCTTAAATAGCACTCCTCTCACACAAATGTCAGGTGGTATGCTGCCAGTGAAATTGTTCGTGGAAACATCCACCCACATGAGCTTCGAGTTCCTGCCCAAACTCTGTGGAAGTGAACCAGAGAAGCGATTGTTCCAAATAAGAAGAGTTTCCAAGGATGGAAGTTTTGCAATGCCTTCTGGAACAGAACCACTCATATCATTGTACATGAGACTGAGCAGTCTTAGGTTCTCTATCTCTGAAAAGCTTTCTGGAATGGACCCAGAAATTAGGTTATCAGAAAGATCTAAATTTGTGAGAGGCTTGATCTTGCTGAACTCACTTGGTATGGATCCTGTGAGCCGGTTTTTGAACAGATAAAGTGACTGCAAATTGGTGAGATTGGAGAGTTGTTTTGGTATTGAGCCGGATAGATTTGCACCAGCTATATCAAGATACCTAAGCTCGCTCATATTACCCAATTGGAATGGTATAAAACCCTGGTAGAAGTTGTAGCCAATTTCCATGTGGGTTACTGTCTTGAGACTACCCAGTTCCGGAGGTATATTTCCTGAGAGAAAATTTCCTGCAAGATGAAGAAACTCAAGGCTTCTAAAAGAACCATATTCAGATGGAATTGGTCCTTTGAAGTAACTCCCGGCTAGATTAAGAACCTTGAGATGTTCAAGCTGGGAAAGTTCAGCAGGCAATGGCCCTGAAAAGCTGTTGCTAAAGGCATCAAACACAACCAAGTTTTGAAGGCTGGAAATCCCTCCTGGGAATTGACCAGAAAAATTGTTTCTGCTTATATCCAAGCTTCTTAGGCTGGTGAGGTTAAAAATTTCCACCGGAAGCTGCTCAGAGAGAAAATTGTGGCTCAGGTTGAGATCAGCAAGCTTTGTGAAGACAGTAAATTGCTTTCCTGACATAACACCCCCCAGTTTCTTCATGGACAGGTCTATGCCAGTTACAATTGTTGAGTCCTTGTCACACTTGATCCCAGACCAAGAACAAGCATATGATTTCCCAGTCCAGTTTCCTCCAGAGGGCACCACCCAATCATTTAAGCTATTATCATCATCTAGAAGTTCAGATTTTACGCTCAGGAGTGCCTCTGAATAAGGGTCGATTGCTAAAACTGCCAAGAAGAAAATGAAATTGGCAAGAAGATTGAAGTAAAAGCATTTAAAAATCCCCATTGGAACTTGAAGAGCACTAGCAAAGAAAGGAAATGGTGTCAGCCTAAAATAAGTTTTGTATATTAGTTTGTTGGATGATGAATGCATGGGGAATAGAGAAAGGAAATGAGTACTGTAGATTTAAAAGGAGAGAATGACTATACTGATTAATTGGTACAAGAATATTATTGGGTTACTTTTGGAAAACAAGAGGGGACCCTGCTGTGTTTGTTTATTTATATGGTGTTTGCCATTAGGGAATAAAGCCTTCAAATCTGAAATCGTCTTTTTCTAACTTTTGCTTGAAAGAATCCAATAAGCAGGAAGCCATGACTAATTTAAATAGGCTTATTGAACCCTGTGGGGCATGGATCAAATTCATCCATATCCATGTCACTGTATGAAGATCATCAAAGCAAATTTCTGAAGTTTTAAGTGCGTGGGTAAATCTTGTATGAGAAGGATATGGGGATAGAAAATCATTTACTTGACATTTTAACATTACAGCTGATTCGAACTATCATTTCGAGTGCTATGGCTCGTTTTCTAGCTCAGTAATTATGGTGCACGACGCATGGGGACAGAAAGGATGTGAAAAGAACATCATAGCATGACTACAGTTTTGGTAAGTAACTTAAATAGTATCAAACTTATTAGATACAAATTCATGAAAATTTTTAACATCATCCCTTGTGAAAGTTCTTTAGATTTAATAAATACGAGTTCATCATATTTTATACTAAACTATATGAAGATTAGTGACAAGGATCGAATTCATGAAGGTTTTCATTTTATAAAAGTTTAAACAGTAGAGTAAATATTGATGAATTCTACCCACAACCTTGTGTTGCACATGAGGAAGAAAGACCTGCACTTTGAAAGCAAATTTCCTTTGTTGTAGAAGCTATAACAGGGAGAAAGAGAAAAGAGGGTTGTGGCCTGTGGGATTGTGCTTACTAATCTAGGTAGATCACCCAAAAGAATAAAACCGAAGACATTTAGAGAAGCACAAGGATATACTCTTTGGTGAAGAAAAACCAATCAGCTTTTGCAATTGAAATGACAGAAGCAGGTGCTTGGAAGGGAACAGATGAAGACAAGGTTTGGGATAAAAAAAAGGAGTTTCCTTTTTCCCAGTTCAATTATGATTAACATTAGCATATATAGATGCTTTAATGCTTTCGGCTCCCTTTGCTTCGTCATCCTATCACATAAATTTAAACATAACTTCTCAGTTGCTCATTTTGAATCTGGCATACAGGAGAATAGATTTGCATGGGTATTACTAATGCCATACGTTCAGTTTTTTTATTCAAAACATCATATTTTTATAGATAATATAATATTTAGTATTTTTTTTTATTTTTAAAATAAAAAATATGAAAAGAATAAAATACTATATATTATATTACCAAATTTTTAGAGAGGTTAAAATTTTTTAAAAACAAAATTATTATTTCTTTTTGTAATTTAACAATTTATCTCATGTTATTTAAAGTCTCATTCAACTTATTTATATTTTATTATGATGAATAATTAAGTGGATTAATTTCATAATATTTTAAGGTCATAATTAAAATTAAATTGATATTAAAATATTAAAATTATCAATTTAATTATAATAATAACTTGAAATATTATGCCATAACTAAGAATATTATAATTAAAATGTTTTTTATTATAATTAAATAATATTCGAATTATGCCATAACTAAGAATATTATAATTAAAATGTTTTTTATTATAATTAAATAATATTCGAATCAATGTGTATTAAATTTCAACTAATTTATTTTTCTAGTTTAAACAAAAGACAAATTATTTGACATACAAGTTAAAGAGGCATGGCTGAAAATAACAGTTCAATGGCAGATCCAGAGTCTGTTTCTGATTTGAATGACAGGTTATCATACTTTTAGGCAGTGATACCAAACAAGTAACATGCAGAATTCAGAAATTATATAATATTATCATGTTTAAACAAAAATAAATATAATAAATATAAAATAATAAATAATAAATATAATTAAAACTTATTATTTAAATATTATGTTTATCTTTTTAAATAAATTAAAATCATCTCATATTTAAAAAGAATATGCTAAAAAAATAGATACAAGGTATAGGATTCATTATTTAATCAATAAATTTTAGATATATTTATTATTTATATATCTATTTCTTTTAAAATATTACATTGTTTGTTAACATAAGAAAATCTGATTTATTTATAATTTAACTAATAAATTAGTAAAACAAAAAAATTGAGATATATTTAATACTAAATAATTTGATCAAAGGATGAAGAAATAACGTGAGAGTGTCATCTTATAAATAGCATATTTTATGATATTTTATCCATGTTAATCCCTAATTCCAACAGATTGCAACTTTCCCTTCCCCTTTCTCAAAGAAAAATCACTTTTTTCTACATCCCCTTGTTCCCTTAATTTTCCCTTTTCTCAATGTGAGACTGGGACTAAGATTTATACCAAATATGAAGAAGTGATGTATTAGGTTTATTCTCTCCGATCGTGAGGGAGAGTGTTAGAAGTCCCACATTACTTAGGTAAAGTTATTAAATATTGTATATAAATAAGAGGCATCCTTCCTCTCATAAAGACGCTTTTGTAAAGAGAAGTTAGGTAATCACAAAAATTTAACAGCATATATATTATATATCTCTCAATATAAAGCCATGTTATATTCTAATCCCATCAAAGTCTTGGAAACTGGTGTCTACCGTAGCAATGAAGGCAAACAAGCATTAGCAGAGGAGATGGAAAGGGAAGATGGAAATTTGGCAAGACAAAGACGTTAGAAAAAGATAGGAAAAGTGAGCGTGTGGCCTAGGGCTGCTCAACAACACATCTTTTTAAGAGAAAAAAACCAAAGCAGAACTCTATTGGGTCAAAAGAGTAGCAGCTCATGCATTTCATTTGGTGTAATAATCACAATCAAATCTAATCATAGCAAAAGCATAATTCATGCAATTATTAACTACACAACTCATATTCATTCTAGACTTGCAGTGTTTTTATTTATTTATTTGATTGTCACTAAAGTTTAAATTTATAACTCAATTTTAAAAAATATTTTAACTCTATTGAGTCAAAGTTGATTGATTGTCAAATGGAACAAAAGTATCATGTTTTAAAATAATGTTATAAAATTTTGATTTTTAAAATATTATTTTATAATTATTTAAGATGTTAAAGCAAATATTTATAAGACATTAATTTAAAACAATTAATGTTATTTAAAAAAAGTAGTTATATTATTGTATATTTAATATATTTATATTTGATTATTATTTAATATGTATGATCATATAAAATATTAGAATGAGTTGAGATGATATTATTTTGGATAATATATTATATTATTTAAAAATTAGAAGGATCTCATATATATATATTTTTTAATTTTATTAATTTTTATAAAATATTAATTATATATATTTTTGGACAAATTCCATTATCATAACAAATAGTCTCATATTATATATTATACCTTTATATTTTATATCATAATATTTAAAATACCGGTATATAATATCCCAATTCCCAAATAGTTCTTGCCACCGTTTATGACTTCATGCTTTTAGAATTGCATAAACAGAATAATGGGAGGTTTGGTTAAGATTACTTAGCAAAACAATCAAGGAAAGCAACACACTCCCATAAATATTAAATAATATAAAAGCATATGTTCCTTTTTCATTAATTAATTAATTATTATTATTATTTTTGCTAATAAAAAGTTGTGCCAAAGGATTGTGGTTGAGGCTGACACAAAGGTTGAAGTTAAACTTTTTTTGTTAGGAATGTACTTTATATTTAAATTTTGTATTATAAGGATAAGTTATTTTATAATTAGATGTAGTAATTAAGAAATATTTTTAAATTATAAAATTTGTTTAGATATATAAATATAAAAATATTTTTGGTTGATGAAATTATTAAAAATAATATTTTTATAATTATTAAATATTAAAAATAAATAATAAATAATTGTTTTTTTTAATCTATATCAAGGATTTTTATTTAAAGTTATAACTTTTAGATTAAAAAAATATATTTTTATATTTTTTTACTTTGTACTTTAAACATTTTTTTTCAGTCAACATACACTTTTTATATATAAAAAAAAAAGTACCTTTTAAAAAACAAAACCCATCGGCCTAAAGTGTAACTGTAATTACGCTGCTTCTTTATAAAAGCTAAACTGAGAGTCTTGTCAGTTTCACTCTACCACCATACCGTGCATAAATTTGGACCGCTTTCCAATACTTTATAAAAGGAACTCTATTTCTTCAGCATCTCATTTTTTATTTTTTAAGATTAAATTATTTCATATACTTAAATCCAACCTTTAAAGATATTATTTTTATTAATTAAGTTTTTTAAAATTAAAATTTTTTAATTTAAGCATTTAAACTATAATTATATTCTAATTCCAATATTTAATCTCTTCATTTTGCTCAAATTTTACTTAAAATAATAGAATAGATAAGGATTAACATAAAATTTAATTTTTATAATTTTAATTAATTGTTAATTTAATCATTGTATTTTAATTTTAATCAATTAAATCTTTATAATTTTTATTTCTGTCAATTTAATCTATATTATTAAATTATTAACTAATATCATTAAATTATAATATAATATAATAAACAAATTTAAATAATAATCTTATATAACAAAATAATCTCTCGTTCTCTCCTCTGGTCAAACCTTTGTTTCGTTAATTCTCTATGACGATTTCATCTCATTAACACATCGTGATCTATCATAATTATAAACTTACAAGACTACTACAATTGGGAGAATAACCACTCGCCATTTCTTCCCAGTTTGGCAAAGGATGAACTGTTCTTCCCAGAGCCCAGTTGTTGTGGATTATCCTTTAAAGTGAATGAACCCAATAATAAGGAGTGAGAGTGGAAAATCATCCCAATCTCTGCAGCCTCCATTTCTATCTCACTTGGGAACATGAAACAATGCCTCAAATTCCAAAGGAATTTGCCAATTTGAATTTGTGGAAACTTTCATTAATAAGAAGCCCATTAGGATTAGGAGACCGTTATACCTCTTGACTCCCTGGAGCAACAGATGTGGAGGAAGGAACTGAAATTTGGATCGTCTGTTTTAATACAGATGATCCAAATTAAAGAAAAAAAATTTTAAAAATATGATAAATTGTAACTGTTCGTTTTTTAAATGGATAATTCAAATTCAATCAACTGTCACGTACTTGATCTTTTCACCAATGCCCCGTGCGACATTTGCTTGCACTTCTAACAAACAAATCAGCCTCTCCTTGAAGAGTTAGGCACAATGCTAACTAAGCTAGTAAAGATGATAAGAACTTAGAAAGGCAAAGTAAGAAAGTTATAAAGAGTTTGGAGAACTTAAAGAATGCTTTACAAGATTTGGATGTTGCAAATGAGACCCCAATGGGGGTTTATATAGCCTCCCACCACCTCAATGGACGGTGTAAATCAATTTGATCCAACGGTTAAGAATCATCATCTAAAAATCTCTACAACTTTTTACAAAGTGTATGTACATGCTACAACATTCTAGAATGCTCCACACAATTCTACATGAATCTAGGCTTAGTTAGAAATATGTAGAATTGTGTGGAGCATTCTAAAATGTTGTAGCATGTACATACACTTTGTAAAAAGTTGTAGAGATTTCTAGATGATGATTCTTAACCGTTGGATCAAATCAATCTCCACCGTCCATTGAGAAGGTGGGAGGCTATATAAACCCCCATTAGGGTCTCATTTGTAACATTCAAGTCTTGTAAATCATTCTTGAGTAAAGCATTCTCCAAATTCTCCAAACTCAAGTGGCCAGAATGAATTAAGATCCGAATATGCAAATGTGCATGGGGAGGGAGGGAGGAGAGAAATTTTGTTACATATAATTGTTATTTATAATTTTTTTGTTACATCATAATGTAATTTAATAATGTTAATTAACAATTGAATGATAAAGATTAAATTAATAAAAATTAAATTGGTCAAAATTAAATTATAAAAACTAAATTGATAGTTTATTAATAAGAACAACATTTTATATTAACCCAATAGATAATGAAGAAATTTTGGCCGAATGAGAATGTAAGACGTGTATAGTTATTCTCTTTTTTTTAATAATTAATTTCACACTTTAAATAGTTTATCTAAACATTTTCATTTTATATTTTCCGCTTTATATAATTAAAAAATTTCCTATTTATCTTTTTGAGAAGGATGCTTATGCCTTTTTAATATTTTTAATTAAATATCTTTTTATCCACAATATAATATAGTTGCAAAGCATTATTCTAAAAAAGATGTATATTTTCTTTTATCAAAAGAAAAATAATGATGTATGATTTTAAAGGGAGAGAAGAGTTTAAATTATTGGAAAAATTATTGTTTAGTATATCCCTCGTATCAATTCCCTCTTGGTGTCTTATAGATTTTAAATTTCTAAATGGTGCTACGCACTATTCACACATTTTTGTTATCTTTTAGAAAATAATTATTTAATTTACAAAATAATTATTCTTGTTATAAAAATAATTATATTATAACTATAAAATATTAATTAATTTTTCTATTATAATAATTCTTTATAAAAAATAAAATAAAGATCGTGAATAATAATAACATTATTTGAAAATTTTATATAAAAACTTAGTAGAGACATTAAACAATAATTTTCCATAGCTTCTTCATTAAGTTCCCAGTCCTTTTTTATTGGGTTGAAGAGTTGGACTCATTTTGGCCGCACATATTTTAATGGGTTTGGAACTTTGGACTCTTTCTACATTCAGTTATTCCTAATCTTCAATCACTAGCAATCTTTCTTCAAAATAATAATAAAATAAAAACAATATGAAAATGAAAAAATTCTTATATAAAAATTATACTAAATAAAATCAACTAAATTCTTATACTAACCTTTTATTCAAATAAAATCAACGAAATGTTGTAATCTACTCTTAATAAAATTAATTGTAATATAATATTAGACTTATAAATTAAGTAATGAGTAAATTATAAATTTTATTTGATGTAATATTTTCATCTGGTGTAATCAACATCTTAGATGATTGAAGGCCAATATTTAATGTACTTGTATTTAATATGTTGTTTGATAAGTGATATATAAAATAATAAAATATTATAAAATTATATAATTTTAAATAATATCTTATACCATTAAAAAAATTATAAGATATTTATCAGGATATACCAAATGCTTCCTATAACTATTTGAGGTACAAGACAAAATTAAGATAATTGATAGAAAGTAAATTTGTTATTTAAAAATTGATTAAATATACTTTAATACTTGTCAAGGAGTGATTATTATATTTGACTTTAAATCATTTAGTATCTCAATTTGATTAAACAACCTCATAAACGTGTAAAAAGATGATGATATGTTTTAAAATTTTAAAGGATAATAAAATAGAATTATTTATTTTTATAATTAAAAAATTATTGTTGAGTAGCTATGAAGTTGATAGAGAGTTATTTCAAGTTTTAAAATTATTTATTATTTTTAAAATTTTAAAATAAAATAAAAAATAAATAAATAAAAAGTATATTGACATTGAAACACTAATAAAATAAAATTCACTTGTAATTTTGTCAATCAGTAATTCTAAATCTTTTAACAAAACAACTATTTTAGTATTTACAAACTCTATCACCACAATTATAGTAAATAATAACTTTTTTAAATATAATATTTATATTCGTAATTCTGATTTTTCCATCATAAATATAAAGTATAATTATTCAAATAAATAAGTATATGCTTACCTTGAGAATATTGTGCCCAAGAGGAACCAAACCGTCCTATTATTATTTTATAATTGAATAAAAATTTAAAATTATTAGGTTTAATTATATTTTTTGTCTCTATAATTTATTAAAATTATAATTTTGATTCTTCAATTAATTTTTCATTAATTTTTAATAATCATTACTAATGTGGATAATAAAAAAATAAATTGAATACAAAAAATTTATATATCATTAAATAATTTTGCCTTTTCATATTTTCAGGGATAAAAGAAGAAAAATTTAGAGATATTCAGTGTCATTCAATTTAACATAGAAATTAATAAGATAAAATTATTTAGTAATATATAATTACATAATTTTTTTTATTTAAATTAATAATAATTAAAAAATTAATTGAGAGACTAAAATTATAACTTTAACAAATTAAAAAAATTAAAATTATACATTAATAAATTAAGATAAAAATACAATTAAACTAAATTATTAATAATTTACAAAATGTATATATTAAATTAGATTACTCTTGAAGATCTACAAAAAGAAATTTTATTATTAATTTAAAATATTTATGATCAAATTGAGATAGTGTATTTATCCAATTAGATGTACTTTATGAAATTTAAATTAAGAATTGAATTGCAAGATTCCTAGAGTTCCATAGTAACTGTTTCCCTTATTATCTCCTCCAATACAAACTCTATCCCTTTCCTTCTCTCCCTCAGTGTTTGAGCCTATGGCGGTTTAGGTTTCTCCCCCACGTCATCTTTTAGAAACTTCCCTATAAATGCCAACTGCGTCCTCCCTCTCGCTCTCATCCCTCTAAGAAACTCTTTCTGATCTCTCTCTGAACCAATTCCAATTGCTTTTCTTCTATATGTGGAAAGATGGGAACCCAAATTCTTCGCTCCCAAGATTGCCTTCAACATCGGTTTCGTCACGAAGCCTTAGCCTTAACGGTATCATCACCCGTTAGGTCACGGAAAAACTCTAACCCTAACCCTAACTCTAACTCTTGTGCCTTTCAGAATCGCCGGCGGAAGCGGAGTCCGGTCGCCGGTCAGGCCAATCAGCATGACCGAGATCGGAGTCGGCACGGCGATCGATTCATGGTGGTGAAAGGCCCCGCAACGAACCTTGTCATGGGCCAGGTTAAGATCCTCAAGCGAGGTGAGAAGTTGAGTTTGGAGAATAACTGCCGAGCGCTCGGTGCTTCCGCTGAGAACCGGAAGGCGAGGGCCAAGAGCGCGGAAGATTCCGATTTGGTATTGGGATCGACGGATCGATTAGGTCCGAACCCGGAGACGGTGAAAAAGCAGATTAGGGTTTGTGTATCGAAAGACGGAGTGTATGCAGGATCTGCTTTTGTTGCTTCGCCGCCTCCAAGTTCGCTTCCGGTTCCGGGATTCCTGGGGAAGAACGGTGCGGCCACCACTGATTTGAGGCGGCTGCTACGTCTTGATTTGGTGTGATTAGGGTCGGCAAGGTGGTGATTTGGAAATTACTTAGATTTCTTTGTTCGCTTTTTTTGTGATGATTGATCGCTCGAGAATTGAGGAGTTTGGTACTTTCTTTATACCCAGATGGTTGTTCGCATGGACGCAACGAGCTTCCTTTATTTTTTTCAAGAGGATGGCTGTTGCGTGCGAGCAAGTTATAAAATGTTCGAAGCAAAGCAGAGGAAAGTTTGTAGGGTTGAAGATTTGATCTTTAGCCCCTTAAATGGGGCGTAGTCAGTTAGGTAGCATTAGTGCATCTGTTAAATTGTAGAAGGTGACGACTGAAATCTTTGTAAATTCCTTTACTTTTCCGGTAGAATGTGTGCGTATGTGGTATATTTCAGGCTTTTAGATTTTATATGGAAGAAGGACGTTTGATGAAGTGTTCGGTTTCTTGTTTAGGTGTTTGTTGGGTTTTATTCTCTTGGGTGTGTGTTTGGTCGTATTACCATGCCTATGTAGTTGTGGAACTTGATGCAATAAAAGAATTTGCTTCTATTCTAGTGTTATTTTTGTTTTGTATTTTATCATTCGTTTTAGGTTTTACTAGGGATTCATCTGCTTGAGTTGTATATGAAGTTAAAACTTTATGTAGTTTTTTATGATATGAATTGTCTGACTTTTGAAGTGATTTCTGGCAAGAAACAGGTAATGCAACTATAAGCCTAAGATATAATGGCTGTTTAAAAAAGAATATGTTTCTTTACGAGGATTTGATTTAATCGAACGGCCGCTTAGTACTAAAACTAAGGGATATTGGCTGTGATATCATTGTCTCCTGAACTGTGTATACTCTTAAAAGTTCAATCCAGTGATAGATGAATTAAAACAATACTCTCTTTTTCCTGCAAAAATTCAGTGTTCAGAGAGGCTCCTCTCGCTGGAGAATCCTGAAACTTCACTCATTTAGGGTTGATTGAATTGTTACATGTAGGTGCTGTCTTGAGTGTTCATGGATGAAAACTTATATATCTGCCTTCTAGGAACTGCTAATGGCGTGAATGATGAAATTACACATCCCAAATGCATGTCAGACCGATCGATAATTATAAGGGGTGTCTGAAGTATGAAGTTCCAGACATATAAAACAAAATATATGATTATTTAGTGCAAGTACAGATAAGATTAACCATTTATGGTTCCTGCAGGATCTGACAACGTTCCAGAATGAATTCTTCCTTATTCATTGCACATTCTTGTTTCAGTGAGAATACATCCCAATCCTCCGCAGCAATCATCCCAAAGGGCTTTTAATGAGGGACTTCAATGGACATTCTGGGGCCGATGATAGTCAAACTGCGTCACTAGACTCCATCGAACTATTTGCCCTACCATCATTGGCATCGACTTCAGGGTCTTCAGGCAGTATCCTTTTCCAGAACCAGTGCCTCCTCCACATAAATGCCATCTCTTCAATGGGAATTCCCTTGGTTTCAGGCAGGAACACAAAGACAAAGATGGTCATGATGGTAATCCAACCAGCAAAAAAGAGGAAGATCCCAAACCTGAAAGAACAGAGGAGGGAAAGGAAGGCTTGGGCTATTATGAATGTGAACAGAAGGTTTATAGCAACTGTAATGCTCTGCCCTGCCGATCGGATTTCTAATGGAAATATCTCACTTGGGACTGTCCAGCCAAGTGGGCCCCATGACCATCCAAAAGCTACAACAAATAGGCAAATCACAACTACAACCAATATGGAGTAGCTTTTCGACAGTTCTTGGTTCTCTCCAAACTTGATCCCCAAGATTATGGCCACAATGATCTGCTCTTGTCAATAATGAAAGTAAAGTCAAGTGCTTTGTAGTATAAATTTACAATAACCACAATTAACACCAGGTTTATGAGATCCGTCTTACAACTTGTCAAACTGGTCCAAGAGTCTTGGCTTCTGCAAATTGTACCTAAATATCATTTCCCTAAGTTCCATACCATTTTCAAGGAAGTTGGGATCCTATCATAGGATATGTTAAGAATGTGGCCTGAGTTCTGAAGTATTGTATCATTGTATGATACAAATTGAAGTGTTTTTGTTCGGAAAACAATCCTTTAAAGTGTAGGGTACATTTAAAGAGTAAAATGCATGATAAACCATCGTATTTTCCTTTAAAGTGTAGGGTACATTTAAAGAGTAAAATGCATGATAAACCATCGTTTATGAGAAAATTAACGGTTTATGAAGTTTGAACAATCTAATAACGACCTATATATATGATTATTTCTCGAGTTCAAGGTTACTGTAAGCATAACTGGAATGCACATTATCATAGTTTTTTAACCTGGCATGTAATCATTTGTATTCCTCCACTGATAAGTAAAGCCCTTCTGCCCAATCTGTCAACGGTTGCAATAGAAATGAATGTTGAGAAAGCAAGAACTCCTCCAGTCGAAGCTGACGAGTAGAGAGATGCATCTCCACCAAACCCCATACTCTGAAACAGCACAGGAGCATAGAAGAGAATTGAATTTATGCCAGTGAGGATTTGGAATGTAGGCATGAAGATTGCCATGACCAACTCTGGCCTGTTCTTTCTTTCAAGCATGTTACGAAAGGGGTGCTTTACTGAGCTTGCGAACTCACTTGCATCAATCATATCTTGAAACTCTGCGTCAACATCTTTTGTTCCTCTGATTTTTTCAAGGAGCTTTCTTCCTTTTTCCTTTGATCCTCGTTCTATTAAGCTATTTGGAGTCTCAGGAAGAAATATCCCACCTACAGTCATCAAGAGAGCTGGTATTGCAGCCAGGCCCAGGGAGAGCCTCCACCCCCATGGTCTAAGCTTCTGTGTTCCATAATTTACCATATTTGCTGTAAAAATCCCAAAAGTGGTTGCTACCTGAAACATCATGTTGAGGCCTCCTCGAAGGTGGGTTGGTGCCATCTCTGACAAATAAAGTGGAATAGCCTTCAAAAAAACCATGAGGAGGAGAAGCTCAAGTAATTTTACAACTGTAAGGTATAACAGGATTATCTTCTAAGTCATAGACACTTTTATGGATCACCGAATGTTCCATCACACTACTTCCTTTTTTCCCCTATAAATTTTATGAACTCACGTTTACATTCACATAATTATTTTAGCAGCTGCTTTTTTGTTTTGCCAAGTACGCTGCTAAACTTGGGAGTTTTTAGGAGAGTAATGGAGTGGTGTATGATAGAATGGAGCTGGAAAAGAGAGTTAATGAAAAAAGAGATGTTAGTCCTCCTTTGATTATTTTAAAGTTACAATGATAATTAATGGAATGAGGTAGGTCATAAAAATAAACTTTTAATATTTTGTTTATATGTTTACGGTTTCAATGTATAGTAAGAATAAAATAGTAATTGAATAAATAATAGGGGAGATAAACTATTCCAAATAGGGTATGGAAATTGGAGTATGAAGTAAGAAAGAAGGGTTTAAGAACACATTCTAACCCATCACATTACTTTAAAAACATCCCAACAATGACTTAGGCCTATTCGGTTGTTCTTTAAAAAGAATAAATTTTATAGAATGAGAAGTTGATTCTTAAAAAATTTTAGTAGAATGAGAAGTTGTTTTGCGTTTGGATAAGTAAATGAGAATAACTTTTGAATCAAAAAATGTGTTAGGCTGCAAAACCGTAAAAAGATTTTTAATTGATAAAATTATTAAAAATGACATGCACAAAGAATTTAAAATTAATTTTTAATAAATAAAAATTATATATTTAATTTAAAAATAATAAAATAAATATATACATTATTAAAAATAATAATTTTTAAAATAAAATAATAATTATGTCAAAATAATCATAATAAAAAATAACTTAATGAAAGAAATAATATAACTATATTAAAAAATATTTGATTAAATTTAAAATTTAAATTTATGATAAAATTTAACTATAATATTATAATAAAAAAAGATATAATTATAATAAGCAGAAGGGCAAAATAGTCGAAAAAAATAAATATACTTATCTTAGAAGGAGAAGTTACAAAATAAAGATTCTATTTTAATCATAATTTCACATTTTACTCCTCTAAGAAGCATATGCGAACAATTCAAAAAATTACAAAAGCTATTATTTTAAAAAAAAAACTATTTTTTCTTCTCCTTAGTTTCTGTTTTTAATCCGCTTCATCCTTTCTCACCCACTCCATCAAAACAAACAAGCCCTTAAAAAAGGAGAAGCCTGAAAATGCACAAGAATTGATGATAAGGCAGAGAAGAATGTTACCTGATTTCCAAATCCAATGCCAACACCAAGCATGATCCGACCTAAGAGAAGCATTGCAAGATTAACAGCTGAGGCATTCAGAGCAGATCCAACAAGAAAGCTGATGCCACCGCCAATGATACTTGCCCGTCGTCCATACTTCCTTGTAACCGGAGATGCCATTAGAGATGCAACTAAACCAGCAAGGTATAGAGAAGAAGTAAATGCTGCAAGCCCTTGATTGTTGTACTTGCAGTAGTTGTTTTCATGTGCGTGGATTTTATTTTTGTATACTGTGGGGAAGAACTCCTTGAGAAAGTCATCCATGGAAGTAACCCCACCTGTCATCAACCATTAAGCAAGTATTATAAGAGAAATTCTGAGAAACAAGTTGTAGATCTTAATTGGGAATTTCATGAGTTGGATAATGAGTTTATAAATCATTCTGAGGTTTCCAAAACCTGTGGAAAGTCTGGCTTTTCATTATTGCATGTTTAGTATATTATATAAATGACTAAAGAAGTAAAGATTATACTAATATACATATCCTGTTTACTTAAATGCTGTTTCTAAATGTCTTGTCCCCAAAACTTGACTTTGCTGTCTCAAAGGCAAAGTGAGATATGAATGATAATGAAAATTCCTGAGTGTATAAATTCATAGGCAGACGTTTGAGATTTTGGGAAGATAACAACACTTGGACCTAGTTTGAATTAGATATTACTAGAGCTGTCAAACGGGTCGCCCCGCCTCATTTTGACCCGCCCGTTAGGCGGGTTGAAAAATTCAACCTACCCCACCCCTATAACGGGTTGGTGGGTTAGCCCATTAAAAATATTTAATATATAATAAATATTAATTTTGATTAAACTTAATATAAATGGCCTACTGGAGTAGTAGTTAAGGTTTTGGAGTCTGAGTGTGGGGACCAGGGTTCAAGTCTGGCTTGCATGTGGAGCCTTGCGTGAGGGGGAGGAGCTTGCTGCGGGTGGAGTGGAGCCTTGTTGCTGGCGCGGGTGGAGGGAGAGAGGAGTGGAGAAAATAGGAGAAGGAAAAAAAAAAAGGTAAGCTCATTCAACCTGGAGGTCAACCCGCCCCACCCCGCCCCGCCCCGTCCTAATTGGCGGGGCCGGCTGACTTGCCAATTTTGATGGGTTGAAATTTTTAACCCAACTTACCATTTTTATTGAGTTGGGTGGGTCAATCTAACGGGCCCAACTCAATTTGACAGCCCTAAATATTAGGCCTAATCGTTGAACGAACTTTGGTTTTATTTTACATAAAAATTTGTTGAATTTTGAGTTCGACCAGGTCTGACCGCATCAATTGGAATCATGGAATCAGGGAAGGAGGCTTTCAACATTTCAGTTTAAAAGGTAAACAAGAATGCATACAGAACAGATAAAGCAAACTAGGTATGTTTTGAATTCTAAAATTTCTAATCCATAATCTCATGTTGGCTTGTAGACATGAAAGAAACTCCAGGTTTCTTCTGTTTTTCCCTTTCTTCTGTCAGACATTCAACTCATGCAGAATATTGTAGTTCAGCTTTCAATCACAGAAGACTCCTTATCTCAACTGATCCCAAGTATCCGAATTTTTCTGGGTCAATACTTCTAAATAAGAAAACCTGAACAAAAAAGCTAGAAAAATTATGAGAATTCTGAGTCAGAGGGAAGAACCTGAAATCCCAATGTCATAGCCAAAGAGGGACCCGCCAACTGCAGCAACAATACAGGCAATGACCACATAAGCGGTGGCTCTGCCCTTGTACTGATCTGCCCTCTCCTTGGCCACTCCACCTGCTGCAAAAGACCCACCTGCCATTTCGAGAATTATCCTCTTCTCAGAGGCAGCTCAAGGAGGACTCTCTTCTGTCTTCAGGAATGGACATAAAAAATGCATTGAAGTCAGAAGGAGAATGAGACTGTTAACTTATATGCCTTCATAAAGGCAGAAAAGTTCCTGTATCTAATTTTTGGCTGTTTATGTCAGGAACTTTATATGCCGTCTTTATAGGTCCCTTGATATTATAGTAAGTATCAACTTTTTTATTTGTTTCTTTCAAACTTAAAGGGAAGACTAGAAACAATAATTTGGATAATGTTTATCATGAACGGTCCATATTTCCTGGGCTAGTTGGCAAGCCATATGTAGATTGTTTGATAATATAAACAAAGTTAGGGTCCTTTGAGTGACGTCAAATGAAGTGACTTAAATAATATATTTAACATCCGGTGGACGTAAGTGCACCTAGTGGTAGGAACTCATTTTGGTAATAGTATTCAGTTTCAATGACTTTCTTATCTCTGGTTTTCTTTCGTGTAGTAATATTCTATATTACTTTTCACTGAAATCACAGCCATCCAACTCTCAGACTTACCGTATGGTATCTGGCTAGGGGCAATTTATGAAGTATGGACATTTTAGTGTGTGTTTCACAAGAATGGAATATTTGTATTAGAATATAATTTTGTTTAGGTATTTTTAAATATTATATTTTTAGAATGGTAATACTATGACATTTGAAAAAAATATAAGACATTATTTTAAAATATTGTATTTCTAAAATAGAAATGCTTTTTTACACAAATTATAATATTCAAATACTTCAAATTTTATGGCATCACCTGTGCACAGATGATTAGCATTCGTACTTCAAATTTGTGGCTTGGTTGTCCCCGTTAGTCAAACGATTAAATTTTTTTTAAATAGACATAATTTATAAAAGATGTATAAATTAAGGTGCTTGCTCCTAATGAGAAAGTAACATATGTGCGGGACTCACATATTTTGTATGTGATTAAATAGTTACCGCTTAACACAATAAGACAATAACTTAGCATTCTTCAAAAATTAAATTAATTATAAAATCATTTTCAAATCCGTATTTTAATTTATTGTCAATATTATCAAGATTTTATTGAAGGGTTGGAAACTTTTGGTTTTAGTGGGACCAAACTGCAAAGATAAGATTGGGATGATAAGGGAATACAATATAAAAAGAGCCCCTCCTCCAACCTAAGAAGAAAGAAAAGAAGAGGATCCCAACTCTGAAGAAAGATACCAGTTTGCTTTTGTAGGATGTGGTACATTTTCAGCCATTGAATATTAATGAAGCAACGGGAATTGCTAGAAAGCAACTTGCATTAATTGGGCAATATACATATGCCAGAGTTGCAAAAGTCAGAAGTATACCTCATCTCTTACGTAAACCCAAATAGTAAATGATATTTTTTAGTTATAAAGAAATGTTTGAAAAGGGATACAATTGTTGCAACCGTAGAATATGATTAATGTAGCTCTCTATAAACAGATTGATGCAAATTTCCTCCGCCCTGCATTTCTCAAATCCCAAATAAGCAGGTAGTGAATTCTTTTCAACTCTCCAGTTCTCTGTCTTTAGCACTTCATTGTAAACAGGAGACTGTACCACCAGCAAGTTGTACTACAAGCTCTGATTATGACAGTTTTCTAAAACTAATCTGCCAATTATCATTATTCATCAAGACTAAAACGACAGAGAGAGAGATGTGATATCTTCTACTTTCCCCTAGGAAATTTGCACATGATGGCTACAGGATACCTACTTCTTTCCACTCTGCTCAAAGTATGCCACTTAGGAAACCCCTACGAAAGAAATGGGCTTGTCAATATAGGAAAAGAATGGCTTTACATAAAATAACATAAAGGAAAAAGAACTTTGAGTGGACTGGGGATAAAAGTTACTAACCAAATCCCTGAGGCTTTCCTAGTTTCAGTCCTGCAGAAGTTTCAAGCAAACTATTCAATGGGATGCTTGTTTTATCAAGCTTAAATGTTATGAAAGAAAGTCAAGATAATGCAAACTGATCTTAGAATATTTAGCATATAACTTTCTTTTTCGGCCAATTTAGCATATAACTATTAGACATCTGTTACCTTGGTTTTCCTTGGAGGGCATCATTAATTTCATCAGTAGTAGGCCTTTGCGGAAATGTCGAAACAATAACATACTTCTCCTTTCTAGATGGTTCATCCACCCTCTTGTACAGCTCATAACGGTACGAATAAGACATCCTGAATCATAAGAAGTGCAGTTACAGTGCCATAATTCGTGACTACTTTTGGCACAGGATTGACAACAATTCTTTGGGTTGTGTGCATGTCAAACAATTAAATGAATTAGATTGTACAATTAGATTTAGAATATGGAAGGAGCTCATGGCAAGTGGCAACCCTTTTCATCATTATAATACTGTCTTACTTTCTGCATTCTTATTCTAAAGAGCGAGTTTCCCCATCTAGAGAAGCAATGTAACATATTCATTTTTACCTCATGACTTGTCTGCTGAAACTTTAATCCTTGGCTTGTTTATATATAGGCTTAAGGAGGCATTTAGTATACCAATATTTTGATTATGATATCTTAGATGACAAGTGATATCTAACATGCCTGTATTTAGTATACTATCATCTAACGTGACAAGCGACATCCAAAATAACAAGATGTCATGGGATCATACTATTTGAATTCTATTTTATACCACCCAAAAACCATGCAGATATTACATCACACCACTTTTAGCTTTATTAACTTTTATAAAATGTCAATTATATCATTTTTTGACAAATTTCAATTGTTATACCAAACATAGGGATCTTAGATATCATGGTATCTTATACCTTGTTATCATATACCATGGTATATAAGATATCAACGTACCAAAGACCTCCTGAAAAGTATGGTCTTGAATTTCTTCTACAATTTTTTAATTATACAATGTCAATACTATAAAGTTTTCTTTGTGAGATTCCATGCTATGAAGCAAGCCAAGACATGGATGGTGGTTGGTTGAATAATTTCTTCTTTTCTCAAACCCTTATAGATATAAAATCTCAAAGGTGTAGATATATGTCCTCATCTAACCTGAGAGCTCCCATTATGGGATACTGAGTTCCTGCATAATACAGAAGCCGAAAGAAGTAGCAACTTTCAAATGATGCTGCATACTCAAGTCTCTTGTCCCGTCCAATTGTCTATGTGAGAAGGCAAAGTTAGAACCTTAATGTATTTAAGAAAAGACCATTGCTTTCAACTTGCTGGTTCAGTACTTACTTGCATTATACCACTGGAACCGGGTAAATCCTGAATTCAAAGAAATTCATAAATGTTAGTTTTGCACCCAAAAAAATGATTATTAACAAAAATATTGTTCTATAGCATATAACTGCCTGAAATGAGCAACCGAAGATATTCTATGCTTCGAAAATCTTCTCACCAAATTCAGGTTACTCCAAGTTCTGTGTATCTCAATCTCTCTCTCTCTCTCTTTTAATATGAAAGTGTATCCCAATGTGAGAGCACAAAACACATTAGCCAAAAAGCAGAAAGATGTAAATTACTCAACTTTCTTTTGCTAAAAAGCTGTTGTAAATGGTAATTTAATACAAAGGAGAATCAAGTATGAACCGACATGGAGCTCCTTGTGCTCTATATATCAGTCTTCCATCAAGAATGAAGATCATAGAGATAATTCCCAGAGCCTAAAAAACTGAAACTCAGTATGACCTAGAAAGTGGCCAAACAATCATTAACTTTCAAATTACCTCTGATCATGATAATGCCAATCTACATCTTTCTCTTAATAACTTTATACCTTCAGTCAGTAAGTTAAAATAATGCGGTTTTCAATAAGTTTATTCTTTCAGTATGCAGTTAAAGTTACTCATATTGATTATTTGAGACATTGGTTTCTATATAAAAACTAGTCTGATGACTTCCATAACACATGTATGGTTAGGTCAACCATCCAATTAATGAAGTTAAGTCTTAGCACTGAGTTCATCAAATTCAGATTTTCATTGCAACAAGTAACAAGTCAAGACTATATAAAAAAGAACTTGTGCGTCGTAGACTATTCCATGAAAGAAATTTCAACAAGAAAATGGAACTGAACCTTAAGCCTAGGATTTATTAGGATAACTGGCCTGTGTTCAGCAGCATTGGTCATGGCTCTTAGATCCTGTATATTCAACCTCAAAAATATTAGAGAAGAGGGCGGAAAAGAGTTGAAATGAAGCCGATCAAAATCAATCTTAAAAGAAAAAAGAACAGTAAATGCTGTCTCCACTCTCCAGAACATGTCTATAAAACTTCCACTCTCTAGCTCCTTACATCAATAACACAATTCCCTACAGCATTTTGAGGAGCCACCAAGATATACATGTCATCTAGCTCATCAACCTCTGCAGCACCTGAGATTGGAAATTCAGAAGTTAATGCTACACATTAGAACATAGTGAAAAATTAGATAATGCATAACAAAAGGCAAAGTCCATATAGATATTTCCGGTAGAAAATTAAGGAGAAAAAACACTTCTAATTAGGTAGTTGTGGGTAAATGTATCATTTTTCCATTTACAAGACATGCATATATAACTGTCTGCCGTTCATTTGTAATTGTGCCCCAGGAAAATCAATGTGTTTGATATAGTAGTGCAGAGTGATGCCAAAATGTTATTCTCTCATTGTTTCCACACATATGAGTGAAATGTTATTTTGTTTTGAAGTAATTACAATACAGGCACATGGTAAACCATACAAATAAATGTAATGTTATGTTAGATACCGAGCTGGAATGTAGAATACCAAAATTCATACAAGTTTCTGCCCATTCTTATACCTATGGAACCAATTTTGATAAAGGTTCCTTTTGCACCATAATCTCCCCAATCCATGAACTCTAAGATCTTTCGAGTTCCAGCAAGCTGCAGTGGCATTCCAGCAAGAGCACCTTCTCCCATTGACCCTTGTACACAAACCTGCATGAAACAGTTGAAGATAGTTTAAAGTTTAAGCAATAAGAAATCTTTCTAATATTAACAGATAGTACTGTATTATTCTCCAAACAAACAAAAAAGTCTATACTAGAACAAGGATGTAGGTACCTTAACACGTTTCCCATCATCAGCAAATGAAAGGGCAAGAGCTCGAACAAGTTCCATCAAAGTACCAATTCGATAAACATCCTGTCCATCAAAACATATCATTAAAACAAGAAATATTTTGGGAAAATAAAAAGGAAAAAGAATTCCTTACCATTTCCGGGTTCAGTTCAGGTATGTTGATGTCCACCTGGTTAGTTTGGCATGACAAATCAAGTGGATATTAGCTTAGTTCCCAACGGCTTAACAATAATACCAGTCAGGGTAAAAAATGTAGAAACATAAACTTCTCCCTAGTCCCCTCATTTGTTACCTTCCTACCCTTCACTCATCCTAGTAGTTAGTTAGGGTAATACTCTCTGTCATAAAAAGAATGCTCTGTATGCAAAAAGAATTTTGATAATTAAACATTAATTTTTTTATGTGTCTGACATTCTTCTTAAAACAGAGGGAGTAAGAATATTATGGTCAGAAATATTGCATGGATTTACCTTCAACCGGGTTTTTCCATCGTTTATAGCCCTCTGTGTGGCTTGTAATACATCATCGTAGAAATATTTTCTGATTTCTCTAGAATGTGGAATATTATTTAGTCGAGTAGGAATTCCTCTCCACTTATCCTGTAACAAGCTAAAGCAAATTAAGAATTCATATACAAAATAAAGAAACCAATCGCAATTACAATGTATAACCATCTACCTGGCTTAAAGATGCCTGCCTCTTCTTCGTATCAAGTATTGATTTTTCTGATACACAGAAACCAGTGAATAAATAACTTTAAAAGCATTATTTGTGTCCATTGCAGATCAACCCACATGTGAAGACCCTTAAATGCAATTAGCATTTCAGTAAGAAGTTGGGTTGACCATTCATGTCATGGAGGGTTTTGAAATAATGGAATATGACTCGGTAGTATGGGACCAGGCTAATGGGTCTTTCAGCAGTTGGATTACAGATTGAGTTAATTGCGGAGGTGAATGATTCAAGGGATTCCATTTTTATGGGTTTACTCTACAGATTATGTTTTGATTGAATTTAACCACTTAGCAAAGTAAGGGCACTCTTCTCTGGATTGCCAATTATAAGCTAAAGGCTGAACCATATATAATGATCTTATTTGATGCTTGGTTTTTAAAAGTGTTCATATTTTGTTAATATCTTTCGCACAGTCCTTATGTTTCCAATAAGCACAGCAGTTATGCCCAAAACAGAACATAGATGACAAATTGAAGATATATTAACAGAGTGTATTTTTTCCTTTTGAAATTAACTTTTTGTATTACAGATGCCAACCACACTATCATAGGGTCAAAAAATATCAACCATGAATTATAGAGTCCTATTTGCATGTAGTAAAAACTCATTTCTCAGAGATGGCAAAAGGTTTCTGCCAGTTAATTAAATCTAGCTTGAGATACATAGAGATGGCCTGATTCTAGAAGGCCCTAAAAGATATTAAGCATATTCCCTCTAGTCATGTGACACTCCAAGAACATGCATTAAAAATTTTAAATTCCATCCCCAGTTCTCTCTCTCTCTCTCTCTCTCTGAGGATGAATGCCTAGCTCTGTTTACACAGATACACATATCCTTATGAACTAGTTAAAATTAACAAATATTGATATAAGGTCAAATATCTGATCAATTTGTAAACCAACCAATTGAATGTAAAATGAATGATAAAAAACTGGTACATTTTCTGTAAAAAAAAAAATTCTGGATAAAGAATGATCATGCTTCAGGAACAGATAAGTAGAAAAGATACATTAAATTTTGGTTATAGAAACAAGAAAGGGAGTAATATAAATGAATACGCAAAGTGCTTAAGTGACACAAGTTAGGTGATTCTTATTGAAATCTAGTCCAACCATTTTAATGCTAGAAATAATTAGGAATCCACATATTTTTCCTTATGGATATCATGAGTTTCATATCTTTAGAAAATGCCTAAGCCACGATTTGAGTATTGAAAAAATCATAGATTGTCTAATCCATTACCCTCTCCCATAGTAGATGTAAGGAAAATCAAGATAAAATGTACTTTCATATCATCTGAAAGCTGAATAATGGAAGGAAATAGTAGGTACACATACATAGTAAACTGAATTGATGCAAATAAACAAAAAAAAGTGGAGGTTACTAAATACTAAATAGCATGTCAAGATTGAGAATCTTCAACTGCCTACTTCTGGAAAAGTTAATAACATGCCTCCAAAATATAAATTCAAAATTCCCTACAAACATATCTTGGATAAAGTTTGACATATGCAACTAAAACATTTCCAAAATTCATACCTGATTTTATTATTTTCACTTTGTCATTTTGCAATTGTGATAGCAAAGAGTCAATTTCTTTAAAAACTACATCTTTTGAACGATTTCCATCAATCTGTGCATCAGCCAAAAAAATAAATAGATAAATAAAAGAATGTCCCACCGGTTCACATTATTTAGATAAAGACAAAGATAGATGTTAATAATAGCCAATAACCTTATTTGTTATGCTTGAGTAAGTGGAAGATACTGCTTCTGCATTTTTCTTATATATTTCAAGGCGGGATTTAACCTGAAAAGAATAAGATAAATTTATAAAAGGCACTTCAGACAGATTCACTTAACTGTTAACAGAAAGTGTAAGATATAATGCTCATTCTTTAAGGTGAACTTAGTGACAATATTTTCTGCTTCAAAACTAAATATAAAATACCAGCAATGTAAATCCGACATCAAACAATGTAGAAATGAAGCACAGGCATGCACAAATGGCTTATGTGGAAAAAAAAATACTATGGACAAAGTGATTCAAATAGATGCTAGATGTTTAGAGCATGACATTGCAGGATACTGAGGACATGTCGCATGTGAATGTGGTTAAAAGGTACACCTACATGCACCAATCCTTTAGAACTCTTCACTTTTCTAAATTAAATTTAATAATAACACACCTGTTTCTATAACTAAAATCACAACACTATGAACATTTGCCTCTATTGCTTCTGTTTTACTGGATACCTTTTAGAGATAATATATATTTACCCTCACAAATAATAGTCCTGGTCATATGCTCACAAAGAGTAACAAGAATTAGTATACTTGTGTCATACTTTCTCTTCATTGTCATCAGGACGAGTGACCAGCCTTGCTTTGATTTCTTCAGTCTCTGCTGGAAATTTTTTTAAATGATAAATCTTCCCTGTCACTGGGTCTAGCCTTCTCCCAACACATCTGTCGATCAGAATTTCATCAGGAACCTGAGTATTAGAAAACTTATTGACTCAGCAAGGAAGATGAAACTACTTACTTCTGATTAATATTTATATAAAAGGTGTAACTCTAGACAATCAAAATACTAGTAATATTTCAACAGACTCAACACAGCAATACCACTTACTTTTCACATGTAATATGAAAGATGCAGCAAGATCATTTATGTTGGGTAAAGATGTGAATTTTTCTCAGAGCCACGGTTAATGCAATAATTCATAGATCTTGAGAACATATGGGTAGTTCATAATATAGTTCCTACGTTGCACGGGTACGGGTACGAGTATCGTGTTTGGTATAGATATGAGTACAGGGTACGGTAATTTTCTTAAAATATAGGATACGTGTACAGCAATATATATTATATAAAAATCAATATTTTATAATATATACTATAAAAAAATAGATAATGAATGTTCTATAGTATAAAATAAATCAAAATTGTAATTCAAGTTTCCTAATATAATTTTAAAGTCTACTAAAACTAAAACAAAGTAATATATGATATTAGAACTGTGCATACAACTATGTATATATGCTATTTCTTTTTGTAATTGTTGAGTTATTAAGGTTTAATTTCAAATATCTAAAATCCAGAAGTAGGTTTGTTTGAAGGTGGGAAAGCAAGTATAACTACACCGCACCTCATATGTATACAAATCAATGTGTTTTTAGAAAGAAAAAAAAAAAGAATACCCAGACCAAAAGTACCTAAAGAGTACCCAGAGTTTACTTCGCGGCAGAAAATATATGAAAAGCAGCACATTTTGCGGAAGAGTTTTTGCAAGTATGAAGAGGAAACCAACATTAGAAAACAATCAGTAAGAGATAACAGCGGTACTACATTGTTCACATACATCTAATACGATATAGATATCTGGTCGAATCTGCAATTTTTCCAGAACCTCTGCTTGGGCAAAACTCCGAGGGAACCCATCAAGAAGCCACCCTTTTTGTTTTGCATCTTCACGTGATAATCGTGCTGTCACCATCTACAAAAACAAAGCATGCATTTCAGTATATGAAAATCGAGTAGGAAGGAACTTCAAAGTAGGAAATTTTGATAATACCGACGTCACGACTTCATCTGGAACCAAGCGACCAGCATTCATGTATTCCTTTGCTTTGTTTCCAATTTCTGTCCCAGCTGCTACTTCAGCTCTTAGCAGATCTCCAGTTGATACGTGCACCAATCCAAACTAAAGAACGATTATAAATATTCAAGTACATAAATTCTCCTAACTGTTGCACACATTCAGGTATCCAACTTACAAACGACCATCGTAATATTATTCTCCGAAATCTTTCCAGTGCCAAAAAAATTACGTGCAGTGATTACCTTCTGGACAATCAATTCACATTGGGTTCCCTTGCCCGATGCAGGTGCACCTGATATCATGACCTTCAATGGCTCGCTCGTCGAACAATTTACTTTCAGTCCCTTCTCAAAAAGAAAACACAGCATAAGCACCACCATCAGTGCATATCCCTATAAGAAACAATAGATTAAAACCAGTACGACTCTAAAAGCCTAACCTTGGATTTTGGGTTTATTCTCAAATGCGTATCGCGAAGGAGGTTGTGCGAGCGGAGACGTTGCGTTTGGAAAGAGAACCGTCGGAGAGGAAGACATGAATTGTAGGAGGAAGAAGAAGGGGCAAAAGAGGTAGAAGGGAGAAGAGAAAATGAAGGAGAGGAAGTGAAATTGGTGGAGTGTAATGAAGAGAGTGAGGTGGGTGACATTGTTACTATGAGAGAGAGAAGCAGAGAGTCAGAGCAATCAAAGGAGGAAGCAGAAAGAGGAAGGCCTTGCTCTGGGATGGGTGGCTCACACCAACGGGTAACGAAAGCCACTACTTCGATTCTGTCCACGCAACCCCCTCTCAATTTCTCTCACACGATTTGTTTATGATATATTATGTAATAATATGATATTTATTAATATCTAAGATATCAATGTGAAGAAATTGTGTATAAATTTTATTTTTAATACGTAATTCATATTCCCAACTAAAAACTAGAAAATTCTAACATTTATCACCCCATCTAAAATTGTAGTGATAGTTTGTTGTTTAGGAATGGTTAAGAAAAATTATAATAGAACTTTATTGGATGCTTCCTATCTTATCATCCCAATTAGCGGGCGTTAGAGATATGTTTTTCGATTTGTCTATATTCAATATTTACATAACAGTTCTTGTAATTTGCAGAAAGATCATTTTAACATTTGCGTAATCATATTTACCAAAACATAGCTGTTCAACTAAAAATTGACTCCTCCATTAAAGGCGTTCCTCTTCATCAACCACCGGACCTCCAAGACATGCCTCCCTCCAACAACGGCCGGTCCCATTCGTGGTTTCTCCTCCTCCTTGGTTTTGTGTAAACTTCTCCCTCTTATTAATTTGGACTCCACCTATTATCAGCCCAGAAACTATGTTAGTGCCGGTGCAATTGGGTGAAGTGAATCGTCGACGTCCCATGTGAGTATTGGATCACCTCTTTAGCCAAAGCACGGATCCCTTAAATTACTATGGGTCATTTTTGTTATCGTTAGTTGTTGTAAGATTCAACAACAAATTTAAAAAAATATTTCTCTTAACCCACTAAATTAGTTATCAGTCATTTATTATTTTTATCTCTTATTTAATCCAATGATCAGTACGTTCAATAACAATCAAACAACCTTAAAAGGGTGTACGTAGCCTTAATACCTCACTACTACCGCCCTCACAGTGGGACTATAGGATAGAAATTCATGTTATTAGTACATTATATTTTCGCCAACCTTCAATAATTATCCCTAGTGTTTATTCATAAATTTTTATCACAAAAAGAATAATAAATGATAAAAAGTACGAAAAACATAAAGATAAATTAATATCTTTAACATGTACTAACCTCCAAGTCAATTTACTTCTAAAAAATAATTAATTTTTAAACTTTAAATAACTTCTTATATTTGTAACATATTTATCCCACTTATTTTTTAAAAAAGTATAATCTTATTTTTATAATTTTTTATTAGATAATTTTAACAAATTTCAAAATAGATAAATTGAAGTTTCCTATAAGGGTAAGAAAGAGAGAACAAAGGTTGGTGAATGGGGATTGACAAGTTAAAAACTTTAAAATATAAAAAGTAGTCCATTAAGTTACGCATGAGAGTGTAGGAGGAAGAATTTTTTACTCATATAATAATGAAAGTCTGTAATGAACTTGAACTTGTAATTGAACTCGGCTATTATTAGTTAATGTTGACACTGAAACTCAGCTATTTTTTTAATATTTATTTTTCATGTGAAAATTGGTTGAGTTTGACCCATGAATCATAATATCATGTCTAAACATCATGAATTTTATGATTTGGATTAAAGAAAGATATTAATATTCATATAAAAACGAGGGTAGTTTTGTGAAGCAAAAAATTTTACCTATCCTATTCTTACCAACTAATTGTAGAATGATCAAACCACACCTCGAGCCACACACTATAACATCATGAGGTCCTACCATATGGATTGAATACAACTTCATAGCAAAGTCCACTAGCTAGACCTCATCATTCCACAATTGCTACAAAAATTGTTGATTATATATTGTGTTAAACATGAACGCTAACATAAGGCGATGGCGATTAGATTGGTATCCTATCGTTTATTGTTTGAACAATAGCATGACAAAATGAATTCTTATTTTTTATTTTTTAATATTAATTAATTATTTTCTATATGAGAATTAAAAAAAAAAGAGGTAGAGAAAGAATAGAATATCCTACCACCCACTGAGAGAATAGCCATGCAACTGGTAAAGTTAAAAGAACATCAGAGTAATCCAAACTACTGAATAACATGACATACTAGTTTTTTGCATGCAAAGCCTTAAAGATCTAAATTACATTCTCCAACATCAACTACCAAGAACAGTGTACCCTTCAGCATGCCAAGAAACTTAGTATCAACGTATCACAAAATGAAATATATATCTAACAATGTATTCAGCAAAACTGGATGAAATTGTTATGAAATTCACTAAGCTCCCTAGTAAAATGTATTGAAATAAGGTAACATATAATTGAACATTTCCAAGGGTTTCCTCTTGATAAAAACTCCTCTCGGGTGCTAATTCTGAGCGAGTTAGGTCTTCAATCAAATTTGACGGAAGAGAACAAGTAATACACGAACCAGAATGAAGAGAGGAACCCAACTGTGCCAGTAGCCAGCATAATTGCTAGAACCATGAAGAGTGAGTATCCCAAGTAAAGAGTTGCAGACACTGGTCCACTCAAACTCTTGAGATCAAAGACAAGATAGTTTATGGAGTATAAAAAGATGTACATAGCAACAGAACCGGAGGCAAAGAATGATTTCCACCACCATTTCCAGTCCTCCACACAGAGATGCATGTAGGTTAGAACTAGAGACACCTCAGCACAAACCACCACAAGAAGGATCATTACAATGAAGAGAAACCCAAAGACATAGTAAACACGACCCATCCAAATACTGGACATGATAAAGAAGAGCTCGATAAACAGGGTACCAAATGGGAGGGTGCCGGCACCAAGAACTAACAGCCATGATGGGTACTTCTGTGCGGGAATTTCCCTAGGAATTTGATTGGTTCGAACTGGATACTCAATATGAGGTGCCCTAGCTCCAAAGTACCCACCAACAAGGGTAAGGGGAACAGAAATGCAAAACCAAAGCAAGAGTAGTATAACAAAGAGTGAAAATGGAATGGCTCCTGTGCTGTGGCTTCCCCACAATAGGAAGTTCAAGGTTGTAAGGATTAAAAAGGCAATTCCAGGGAAGAAACAAGCAGCCCTCCATGCGACTGAAACCCAGCCCTTGGGATCACCGAAGCCGATTGTCCTCCAAAGACGAACTGCAACATAGCCAGCTGCAATACCAAGTATCATATAGAAAAATAGCATACCTGAGACAAGTGTTCCACGAGAGGCTGGTGACATGAATCCGAGTGCAGCAAACAGTATTGTCACCACAGCCATCCCAAGAATCTGAACCCCATCCCCGACCATTATACACAACAAGGAAGGATTAGATGGAGCACGGAAAACATCCCCCACAACAAGCTTCCAACCAGATAACTCTTCATTCATCTGTGCTTGAGCTTCCTTGTCAAGCTCCTCATAACGGGTCAGATCCCGACGAACAGTCCTCAGGAAGATCAGAAGAACAATACCAGCAAGGAAAGTGATCACCATAAGTGAATTGAGGATTGAGAACCAATGGACTTTTGCTCCCTCCATCTTCAAGTAGGCATCCCATCTAGATGGCCACTTGATATCACTCTCCTCAAAGGTGACCTCATAGGTGAAGACAAGTGGCTGGCCTTGTTTGATAGGCATTGCCACAGTGGTTGGATCACATTTGATAGGTGATGGGTATTTTTCATACATTTTCAATTTTTTAACTGAATCAGCTTTATGCATGATACTGCAAGGTATCACCTCAAACCCGACAACCATGTATCCAGGCACATCAGATCCCCCCTTACCAACTGGTGGGATCACTTCAGCTGCATCACCAGTTCCCATTACACGAGCCACATTGGTCTCCTCATATTTATGGACAAGAACATTGAACTTCAGATGGTTAAACAGATAATATACATTCTGAATCTTAATACCAACGGGGTACCCTGTCCATCGCAGAAAGTATCCCTCTTTCTTTGTAAACCGAATGGCAGGTAAATTATCAAGTATAAGATTAACCTGATACATCTCATCAATCCTCTCCTTTAAGATCTTGAACTGATCTGCCGACAATGAATCCAACCGACACAAGAAAATCTCCGACTCATTCGTGTACATCTTAAATTTGTACGGAGAGTTCTCGATCCGATCCCCCATGAGGAGCTCGCCGAGATTCTCAGCACTATCCTTAACACCGCCCGGAGGCTTGCAAAAGGGTAAACTGTAATAGCTAAAGGGCATTTCTGTATCGATTGAAGTCAGTGAATTCACTTTTACCGACAAATCACTCCCAACAACATACTTGTGGGGATAACTGCCTGGAAGGTAGAACCCATATCCAGATTGAAATATCAAGCAGAAAGTCAAGACCCACAACCTAAAATGATTACAAGAATCCATTTTTGGACGATTCAAGGGGACTCGTACCAGATCTGAAAGACCCAGATAAGGGAGTGAGCGAAAAAGAAAAATGAAACGCAAGCTCTAACTAGTTTCTTTCAATTCAGAGCGGATGCAGATGTAAAGCGTAGAAACTACTACAGAACTTAAAGACAAAATCTAAATATAGCCAAAGCACAAGCGGATGAAAGTGTTTTCCAGAGGTATACGAATTGTACTGACCTTAGGCGAAGAACAGCCAGAAAGATCTGCGTGGAAATCTAGCGCATCAATCGAGATCTCCGAGCTCTGCGAATCTAATAGATGAAGGAAAAGAAATGTGAATGAAACGGAGAAACGAAGGTTTATGGAAGGAGAATGCAGATTTATAAAGATTGTTACTGTGCTGAAGGGGGGGGGGGGGAAGTCTCGGCGTTATAGCTGAATTGACGATTATACACCGAAGAAACATGGAAAAACCTTCATTATCTTAATTAATCTTTTAATCTTAAAAAAAAAAAAACCAACAACTCCAATGGAAAAAATTGATAATCAATTAAAAGAAGTTAGTTTGTCATCCCCTCCAATCACTGAGATGATTTCTTCTTCTTTTTCGATGCATTTTTTATTTGTAGTAATTTTTTAATCTTTATACGAATATTACTTTTTATATTGTTTAAAATAATTTTTATACCTACACTATTAATTAAGAAATAATAATTAATTAAAATTTTAAAAATATTATTATAAAATATGATGTTATTGAAAAATATTTAAAATCATATAATATAAATAATTTTAAAAAACAATATTTCTATATAAAAAAAGAGAGTTACTCCCCTACAGTCCTAAAAATGGGCTGTAGGAAAAACTCGGCATCAAAATTATACATTTTTTTTATTTTTTATCTCAATTTTTTTTACTTTTTAACATTAATTAATTATTATTTAGGTCATATAATTTTTTGAGAATTTTTTAAAATATTTTAAAATTTTTTTAAAAATTTTTTTTATTTTTTTTATACTATTCACAATAAATTTTTTAACACTATTCATTCATAAATATAAAATATTTTTAAAAAATATAAAAAAATATAAAAAAATTTTTTTAAAAATATATGATGTAAATAATAATGTATTAATATTAAAAAATAAAAATAAAATAAAAAAATAATTAAAAAAATAAAAAAAATTATTATGGCTGTACGGCTACCGCCCCAAGTTTGGGGCGGTAGCATAGAGATTTCCATAAAAAAGAGGAATAATTAAGTCATAAAACGTACCACCCAGCTGTCTGATTTGACAAAATGGTATATTGCTTCCACACCGATAAAGGAGCTATATCTTAGATCTTACCCTTTTCATTGACAGAGTGGTATATTGCTTCTATACCAATAAAGGAGCTATAGCTTAGATATATGGAAAAGTGATTACACTGTTTTTATTAGAGTAAGTAAAACAAAACATCTCTAACATTTTAATAATCACATTTATATGGTTGAATCAGCATCAACATAGGTCTCTTAAATTATATGGCCTATACAAGACTAAGGTTTTATTTTCTTAAAATGAATAAAAAAATCAAAGGGCAATTTCAAAATAGTGATTCTAGAGGCAGTCATGCCATGGTAAGCTAAGGGCAACATAGGACAAATGACATCTAAACAAGCCTCTGGCACCCAGTCCTCAATTTGGTAGCTTGACAGCGGTCAATGGAGACAGTAATGCCCTGTGAATCTTTGCCTAACCCATGCCTTCTACAAAACCCATCTTTGCCATCATCTTTGATCCAAAGCCTTTGGTATGCATTTCAAAAGCGCCAATTCTTCAAGACTTAACCCTTGCTGGCTCAGCAGGGTTGCTAAAGAATTCCACACCCAAACCAAGTGATTTAGGCCGTTTGATAACCTCAATGGGCTCTGCCATACCTTGACCATTTTCCCCCAATCCTCCTCCTTCCTTGTATCCCATTTTAGCCATCATTTTTGAGCCAAAACTAGTAGTGTGGAACTCAAACGAACCTATATTGGCAGAGTTGGTGATACCCTTCTTATTAGTGCCATCAGTCTCTTCAGAATCCGTGGCTGAAATCTGTACAGTTCCTGAATGCATTGCACCACTCGATACAAATGACACAGGTTGATTAGCATATGAACGTTTTTGTCTACTCCCTTTCTTGTCCTTGACTTTACTGCTGCCTAGGGTGGCTGAGTGCTTTGATGTCTTGTTCTGGGAAGATTTACGTTCTAGCAGGCTCAAGCCATTTCTTGTAGAATTTCTCTTTCCCAATTTTCTCTGTCCACTCACTGACTTCTTATTTATACAGTCAGCATCCTCATCATCAGCTCCTATCAGCTGAAGTTCTTAATACTTAATAGCAATCAGCCTCAACTGTAGCAACTTGCAGATATATCCAAATCTGTAACATAATGTATAAGTAAAACAAAAAGCTCAGGTTCCCGTCTGATGACTGATCATCGAAACGTCAACTTGGGGTTTCCAAAGTTCAATCTCATTGGGCTGGAAGAGTGAGAGGAGGATAGGCCACTCCCCATGTATAGTTCTGTATCTGAAGGACAGGGATGAAGAACGGAGGAAGAAGCATAAATGCAAATATAAGACATGCACAGGATAAATATCAAGATGAAATTAGTAAGGCTACAGAACCTTTTCCAAGCTTTGTCTACCACTTGAAGATGGCATGGATGTGGATTGTGTTTGCATCAGTGTCACAAATCTGAAACCACAGATTCCGAACTTTGTTTATTACAATTTAAAAACACTAAAATTCGCTGTTATAAGAAAGAATGGGACGATCATCACCTTTTTTTGCCAAAACCTTGGCAGCCACTCCGCAAATTATAAAGTGCTGTTAATCGTTGTACCTAAAATCAATCATTTAGAACAGAGACAATATTCCTAAACCAACATGCATCAAGCAAAATAGGAAAACATTTATCACAAAATAGGTATAAAAGCCTAACTGTTGGTCCAGTACGGACATTACTTAATATGCGGAATTTAAACATCTTGAACCCAAAGGTGAGAGGGCTCTAACATATGGCGAAACAAATAACATACACTTTATCTTAATGTATTTTTATTTTAAAGATAATGAGATAATAGAGAGTTGTACATCTTTAAATAACTACCCACTAATTATTTTTTATTTTCAGGTTAAAATTATAGGTTGGACCAAGACACCAATTATGATCCTAAGAAGTTTCTTTTTTGCTTTCTGTGAAATCTGCTGTTTGAAATGAAGAATCTTCTATAAGTTAAGCAATTATTCATGTAAAGAGATTTTTTGGACCATTTCATTAACTTGCTCGGAAAATGATTCAATCCATTCATAGGGTGGTAAACTTTAACTGAAAATTACAAATGTAATGGATATCCAGTAGAGAATTTAGCATAAAGAAACAAACAGATAAAGAAATCCATACCTGCAAACAATCCCAAGAATGCATAGGCTGAAGGAAAATGTATCTACTTCCTCCAAAACAATCTGCTTTAGTTTCTAAAATTATTTTTAAAAAAAAAACTGTTATTTTGATAATCAAATTCTGAGAACAATCTCAATTAAATGCCCATAAAAGTACCACGTCTTTTTTGGACAGCTTAAACTACGTCATCTAAGTCCACCATAATTAACTTTGCAAAGACGAAATCACACCCAGCAAAGAAAGACATGATTTGACATACCCTAATAGGTAGAAGATTCAGATTAACATGAAAGAAACCAAGAGTACTCCAACATGTTAAATTTAATATTTCATAATCTTGTAGAGAATATCCTAAATGCAATGGACTTTTTTGGCCATTCTAAACATAATGGATAAGAAAGGGGGGAACTTGAGTCTTCAATGATTGCACATTATCTTGAAGGTTTCCAATAGAGATAACAGCAACGCCTGCATAATTCTTTTCATCTTATATGATCATGCAAAACTTAATATAACTTGAATGCTGGTTTTTTGTGATTATACTAATAACATAAAATGAAAAAATATATCCTAGAGCAAAAGACAAGCTTAATTCTCTTCACTTCTACAGGTAATAATTACACAGCCAAAGTGCAAGAAACAGGCTTAGGTGGAGGAGGGTCACAAGATGTAAAAGACAAGGTTATAGAGTAAAACAAAGGCGGAAGAGGTGAAGATAATATCAAATATTCATACAAGTAATGAAAACAAAATCAGGTCAATCTACACATAAATTATATAGAGAAAAGGAATAAATGAGTGAGATAGAGATAACGAAAGAGGGTGTAACCAACAGAAAACTATACTAGACATACTGTGGCCCAAAATAACCAAGGGATCACACTGGAAGTTAATAATTCAATTATTTTTTCTCTTACCAAGTTAATTTGTCCAAGATCAACCCCACAACGTAGCATCGCTTTACATTTGACAGCAATTCCTTCTTTACAAAGTTTCTTTTTTTCACCTGCAAAGAATATGCCTAGCATATTTACTTCCTTTTTAAGCTTTTCCATACCATCAGTTTACTGGAGATTAATGTGCACAAATGACTCCTTGTGTCTCTTTCTTCGAAATTTGGGAAAATTCCAGCATTAATATTCATGGATTTGGAACCAGGAGAAGCTTGTATCATGCTTCCATCAACTAAGATATTTTTAAAAATTAAAAAAGAAAAAGAAATCTAACATAGTATTCATGGAACTCTTTAGCTCAGGCATCAAGCTCAAAGACAGACACACATGTTGCTTAACTAGTTATTCCCAGTCCCCACTATATGCTCCAACCACCCAGCCATCATGAAATTAGGAATTCATTAGCATACAGGTTCTTAGTGATTTTTATGCAGGGAGATTGGTGATTACATCATCACTTCAATTGGAAAACTTAACACTTCAGAGGTTTAAAAGGTAAAATGCAAATTCTATGAATCTCGGAGATTCACATGAATTACAAATCTAGAACAAAGAGAAAGTTAGAAACACACTGGATGTTTAACATGGATGGATGCAGGTTAATGGTACCATGAATTTTTTTGGAAGCTTTGCTCTTTTGAGCATGCAAAGGCCAAGAGTGAGAGAACTGTGCAAGATGCTTCTTTCCAGCAGAAACAGTTCTTGGATCCTTTACCAGTGTAAGGTCATAAAGCTAGAGACCTAGAATCTACAGCATGTTTCTTCCATGGTTGAGCTTTCTTCATATCATATTCCGTGGAAGCTTCTTGAAAGGCCATTCAACCCAACTTCTCCAAAGTCTCATTGTGGCAACTGCTAGAAGAATTATTATCATCTGACTTATCCAAAACTGGTTCTAGAAACCATTTTGCATCCATGATGTTGTCACTACCACCAGAATTGTTGCGTTCAGGTGATCCGACTAGTTCTTCTGAGTCAGAATACAGTGAACTTTGTCATCCTGTGACTACTCATTATCATCTCCATCACTTTCATAATCTGAGATGTCCTGAGTGTATAACTTAAGACCTCCAATTGACAGAAAACCTGAATTTCTCTCACGAGGCACCTTTGATGTCAAGTCTTCTGTCATATGATTGCTAAACTCACAGTTGTTAGTTGCTACCCTCATTGGAATTACTATCCTTCTCAAAGGATAGTGAGCCTAAAACTGAAGTTGATTGGGGTTCAACCTGTTCAGAGGAAGCCCCAGTACCACTCGGGGTCTTGTCTTGTTCATCAGGGAACCCATATCCTCTGTGAGAGCAGTCACCCAAAACAAATTTTGCACCATAACTATAAGTATATTCTACATGAGCAATAACTTGTTTCTGCTTGGAATCCACCAAAACAAAAGGCTGCAACTGATTTAAATCACTAACCTCATTGTTGTTCCCAGCACATGAGACCTCCTATTAATATACAGACAAATTACAAAAGCAAGTTATTGTGAAGCTACTAAGGACATAGCTCATCTGAACTTACAAAAATTACATTTATATTTAACTAGAGGCATAAGATAAAATTGTACGGGCCTATATGTTCAAAGATAAAGGACATAACCTATAACTCCTCATCCTGTTCTAGAATCCAACGAACATTCCTCATCCTGTTCTAAAATCCAACGAACATCTTACTCCAGGATAGTTATGTGCATGTTTAAATGCACTATCACATTCATGTCGTGCATGCATATCATGAGTTCAAATGTACTTCCTACAGCTCACTGAGCAGAGTAGATCATTTTGCTAATTCTTGCATATGAAAACCAAGAAGAAATCGCATTGCTGCTCATTTCAAAGCATCGCCATAAACAATGTATGCTGTAACCTGGTGAGTAGGAATTTTCTAGTACTCTTTTAAGGCAAAAACTCACCCTTCAGGTATTCAGAACCTCAAATGTAAGCCTTACCAGTATGTATAATGAGAGTGAAGCCAGAAAAGCTAAAACCATGATTTTTTGATTTTTTTTTGGATAAAGAGAACAGCTCAAAACATAATTAACAAAGTAGAACGAAAATGCCTTCAGAGAAAACCCATCTATCTTCCAAGTAACGTAAAACCAAAAGAGTAAATAATAATGAATTAATTAAAAATTCCCGTTCAACTTGGAATATATGGATTGTGTTACAATTTCGATTAGATGAAAGTCCGCTAATTTTGTTTGCCTAATTATTTAAATTCTTCAAATGTCTTTCAAGCCCAACCCAAAACAAAGTCTGCTCTGTTTCTTTCATTTGGATAAACAATGAGAAATGCATCAAGATAAAAGCTTTTATCCGGCATGGTATACCTGTAAATCAACCGAACTATAATTGTATCCAATAGCAGTTCCCGAATATCTTCCACTTCTACTTCTTGAAGCAGAGGCTTCTGGTCTATGTACATTTCCAGATTTTGAACCGGATTTGTTATTCGGGCTAGCATTCTACCTGTAACCCAAGTGCAAAAGAAAATCCAAAACAAAGCATAGAAGGAACAAATTCGTAAGCAAAAAAAAGCCATAGGACCATATGCTAATGCCCTTTTTTTTTTGGTTGCTCACAAAATGAATGAACCGCACTGCCCCCAATAAATGAATGTAAAGAACTGAGTTTCCATAAAGTACAATCCCCAAAAGCAAAATTCTTTACCAAATTTGTTTTAATATACCATCAAAATTTTCACTTTCTTTCACACTTCACATTTTTCAACAACTCAACGGCTAGCTGATCGTAACCGACGACGACAAACAAAAAGAATAGTCAGATATAAAGACATAGAGGACCTGGATTACGGCTGAAGCGCGACGAAGAATCAAGCTGCCAACTAGATAATAAACCACCCTCGACGAAGAGTGCATCTTTAACAGCGGACGAGGTCAATCCTCTTTTATGGTTCTTGGGCTTGTTGTTGCTGCCGTTATTATTGGATCTTCCTCCTCTTCTGCTTCCACCAACCATGGCTGTGCCTTTAAACTTTGCTACTGAGATCGGTTTCTGGGTTTGGCCTTCGGGAACATCCGAACAATGCTCTTACTCGCAGCTATCTTGCATGAGCCGTAAGCGTCCTAGGCGTACGGGTGCATCTGGACCGTTGATTCGAGGTTCAATGGCGGTGGAAATTGAATCGAGAACCCAAGTTCACGCGCAGACGAGTACGGCTCCAGGTGTGGTGGAATGCGTCTAGGGAGAGGATGCTGCGGCAACCAACCACCCGTTTCGCTTCGAGACCGACCCGGAAAGAATCCGGCCCGAGAGGCATTTGGCAATAGAATCCTTCAAATTAAAATATTAAACATGCCCCGTTCAGTCATGGTTATGGATTTTCTCCAATTATAGAACTGGTTTTGAAGCAAAAAATTTATTTTTTAAAATTTTAATTATTCACTCTTTTAAAAATAATAAAATTAATTATCCACTATTTTTTTAAAATATAACACAAATTAAAAGAATAATATTGTTTAATTACCCACTATTTTTTAAATAAAATATTGATGAAAAAATTATAGTGACAAATTTAATTCAATACTCTATTTGGCAAATATATATATTAGTATAAATAGATATGTGATTAATATTGCTAATGAATTGAATATTGAAATCAGAACATATTTTAATTTAAATTACTTTATTTAATCTTTTGAAAATGTATTTATATCTTATTGTAAATGCATTAATAAGACTCTAGCTTAACAGCTTTTACAAATTACTTAAAATATATTATTTTTCTAGTTTTTGAAAAATTATTATGTTTGGTATATAGATATTCTAATTATTCAAGTATTTAAATATTTATTATAAAACATATAAAAATTTAAGATTTTCATATTTTTAAATAAGATAAAATTATTAATTATATATTTCATGCTTATTTTTTTAAATAAGTTTTTAAGTATTTAAAAAATATAATATTTAATTCTTAAATACTATATTTAAAATTTTACTATATAAATTACTATACATATATATAATTTAATCATATAAAATGGAATGTCACTTTATAAATTACAATTTTAAAATTCTTATAACAATGACATTGGCTTTAATTTCATATAAAAAAAATCCCAACATCACGTGAGAACTTGTCATGTTTTTAATTTTACGTAAGCAAAATTCAAAATGAATTATCGTTTTGTATTTTTTTTTAATCAATTTAGGAAATCATGGTTAAAAAGGATAAAAATAGAAATGGAATTACAGTTTTACATATTAAATATAAATTGAAGTCAAATATATTATTATTATTATTACATCAAACATACTAATTATATGCCAATGTTATTAATCATACATAGAATATATTAACCACTGACATTATATTACTTGTTAATTAAGCCCATCTCAAATTATGATATGATCACAAAATAAGGGTTATAAAGGGGTGAAATTTGAGAGGGCTGGATTCTTTTATTGGCATTGGGCTCCATTTTACAGGAGGGATGATAGATTAGGAAGTTAAGATGATTCTCTAGTCAAGTTTAAGAAACAATTACGCCCCTTTTGATTTTTATATATAGTTCAAGAAAATTATTATTATTATTATTATTATTTATTATTAAAATTTGCAATTTGAATGATGACTTATATATAGTTATGAAGTTTATTATTTTTTTGTGAATTTATTATTCATTTATTGTTTAGTTTGGTGTATGAATATATTAATTATTAATTTAAATATTATCTTTTATTATTTATATGATTTTCTAATATATATATATATATATACACACTTTTTTTTTTGAATTTTTAAACTTTTTATTGGGTTATACGAGTGAATATCTATAATCCATCAATGGACTTTAAATGAGTTAGATTCTTTATTAAGGAACCATTTTTAAAAATGGGCCTATGGACCTAACTCATTTTAAGACTAATTCATATTGTAGCTTATAGGGTTAAGGTGGCTGAATTGGGTCGGCCCGTTTTGAGATTTATAAAAAAACTAAAACTAAATTTGGCAATAACAATGATGATATTGATAATGCCATAATGGTATTGAAAATTGAGGACTTTTATAAAATTTAATTTTTACAAATTCTATCAATAGTTTTTTTAGTCACTCATCATATGGTAAGATATTATAAGTGAGATGGAATTAAGGGTAATGAATAATTAAATAACATCTTTTATACAATTTGTGAAAATTAACTTTAAAAAAATGTTCATCTCACAAAAATTATAATTTTTAATTAATCAATATATAGTAAAATGATTTAATAGATGGAATCAATTGTAATAATTAATTAAAAAGAAACAACAAAAATAAAATTCAAATTTTATGTAAATTCTTGTAGTTACCAACCATACTTTTTTTTGGTTAAAGAGGAGTTACCAACCATAATTTAAATGTGTGTGATTATAAAATTATTAACGAGTAAATTATTAAAAATTAGTATGTACGTAAATTTTTTAACTTTTATGTTATTTTTTTATTAATTTTTTTAAATATTTTATTTTCTTAATTTAATTTTTTTATTATTTTTAAATGATATTGTTTTTATCTTATAAATCAATCGTTGAGATCACATAATTCATGTGTAGGGTACATGTGGATGCAGTTTTAATGCATCTAATTAAAAAATAAA
>JASKGM010000009.1:18963596-18988553 GCA_034509205.1 Ceratonia siliqua | reverse complement strand
TATCAAGTTTTTTTAATTACATAACTAATTCATGTTAACTAAAATCATTAATTTTAATACTTAATTAAATAGTGGGGAGTAATTTGACTAAATTATTATAGTTTATGGTGCAATATGTTACAATTAATAGATTAAGAAAGAAATTGTAATATCAACTAAAGATTATGGTGAAAAAGTTCAAAATTCCCTTAACTTAATCTACACTATTTTTCCTCAAATCTTTCCTCCTTCCCCTTCTTCGTTATTTTTATGGTGGGGTGTAGGCCTGTAATTCGGGGGTAACTTCTGCAATTCCTGGTTTTTGTTTTTAGAGGAAAATTGGAATGTAGAAAATTGAGCAGAAAGAAGAATAAAAAAACGGAATCGTCAAAAAAAGAATGATCATCTTTACACAAATGAATAATTTCCCAGCAGGGAAAATATTAAGTGAACAAATATTAGCAATCAAATCTTCAGAAACGTTCATAATTCAGTTTGGCGAGTTCCAGTTCCAGTTTCAGCAGCAAAAGGAGCAGTGCTGAACCGGACAGAGAAACTAAGGGGCATGTCTTCGTCTTCGTCTTCTCTCTGAGCCCCGCTGTTGAAGTTCAGAGCATAGCTCTGTTCGTCATACTGAAACCTCTTCTTCTTCTCCTTTGATCTCCCATACCCACTTATCTTCCTTATTAATGTCTTCCACTTGGGCCCTGCAATTACTTCTGAAACCTCCTTCATCTTCCTCAACTTGTTCATCACCCATTCCTCTCCCCAACCTTCTCCCTTCTCTTGTAGCAGCAGACGTTTTCCTTCATCATTCTCATGGCTTTTCCACCATTTCAAGCCGAAAGCTCGAAAGCATCCACACCCACTAGCCTCTTCTTGGTCATTGAAATCTTCGTTGTGTTCTTCCACCAATGGCTTCTCCTCAAAAGCAGCCATGTTCCCAAAGGGAGAGAGAGAGCTTGTGATGGGGTAAATTACAGAGGCTTTTATAGATGTTTATGGAAAGAGAGATAAAAGGGACGGAGGAAATGTCAGAGAAACCGAAGCTATGATGAATAGTTAAAACATTTCTAGGATAAGTTTGATTTTGGAGGGTTCCAAGAAGTATCTTCACTTGGAGGAGCATTAGTTGTTTAAGAAAATTCTATTCCGGATTTTTCTTGTGGTTTTCTTACGCGATTTCTTGAAGTGTCGCGGAGTAGTTTCTGAAACATTTGTTAGATAAGACGTGAATAAAAAAAAAAATATATATATATATATATATATATATATTCCAAGCCAAATTATGAACATACGCGTAATAATCAGTAATGTGCATTTTGAATAAGCCAAATTATGAACATACGCGTCAATTCTTATGATATTCAATATTATTAATTTTGAGCTTGACTTGATAGACTAACTCGTTTTTTTGAAGATTAAGACCTTAAAAATTAAAGTTTGAATTTAAGCGGGCTCATGAGGCTGGGCTTATGAAAGTCAAGCCTGTGAGGGTTTAGTCAGAAGAGGGCTGGACTCAACTTACATGCTAGAATTTTTATTTTTTAATAATTTTTTTAATTTTTTTATCTTAAATAACATATGAATATGTTACAATATTAAAAATATCATTCTTTTTATATGATAGATGAAGATGATCTAAAAGACTAATTGAGTATAACTTCTAAAATATATTCAAATATCATTATTGAATATAATACTTAATAAATGTTTTAATTTATAATGTTGAGTTAGGATAATTTTATGATATTATTATTATTATTTAATTTATACTTGTTTATTATGAATAATTTATTTTTGTTTATATATACTTGTTTTGAGTAATTTAAAGTATGTTTTTGTTGAGTTTTGTAATTAGTTTTTTTGTATTTTATTAATTTTTGTTAATTTTTTTAAGTATATCATTTTAAGTCCATTTGAGTCCACTTAGATCTTAGAATATCATGTTATGACTTTCAAATAAAGGCCTGATAAAAAAAAAATTTGACCCAACTTAACCCAGCTCATTTTTCTTGTAAATCGAAGAAAATTGTACCAGACTGGGCCAAACTCGCCGGTTTTGGTAATGCTCTATGATATGATTAATTCTTTTTAGAATACTTACTTATAAAGCTATATATATTAACATTTTTTTTAATAAGACAAATTTGTAACATACTTAAATATCTATTTATTATTAACTTAGTTCATATATATTTTATAAACAATTTATTTTAAAAATTTTCTAATTTCATAAAATTTGAAAAAAAATTAAAATGGAAATAAAATAATTGCACTTGAGGAATGAGGATACAACTCGCGTTATGTTGACCTGCGATAGGCCGGCTCGGATGTTAGGCCGTATCTTAATGGAATCCAAATTGCAGGGGCGGCTGCCTACAACCCATTAAGTGTTGAAACATTCAGCTCAGTAAAAGAACACATCACCAGGGAATGACCAAATATAAGTTGGGATCTGAAAAAATATGAATGATAATAATAATACCATAGATAGGTCAAAAAAATGGTAAAATTCATTACATTATTGACTCTTTACAAGCACTATCAAAACAATATGGAACAAAATCATTTTCTTTTCTTTGTCACTCAGAAACAAGCTGAAATTTCAGATTATACTTATAATGTTCAAAGAGGGAATGAGGATGTGATGTAATGGATAAGCACGTAATAAAGCTAAAAACCTGACACTTATTGACAACCTTAAGTTACTATCTGACACTTTAATAACCTTCCCCATAACGTATTGCAAAATGCATTCATATGCCAATTGGCTGACAAATACAAACCAGACACAGGTAGAAGCTGGATTTAAGCAACTTGTCTGAGCTCATTTCTGTACTTGAGGCTGCAAAGAAGCCGGTTCCTGCTGTTGACTTTGTCCTTTGGGAGGAATCTTGACTGCCATGGAGCGAAGGTCATTTGCAATCTCTGTAAAGCTCGGTCTCTCTGATGGCTCTGATGACCAGCACCTCTCCATCAGGGATTTCCATTCTGGATCACAAGATTCAGGAACTAGAGGACGTAAAGTGTTGCTGACAATACCACCTGATTGTGTTCGGAATAACTCATAAGCAGCTCAATAATTGGAAGCGTGAAAATCGAATATGAAGTATGAATACAGCCCATGAATTACCTATAATGGCACCATAGTGCAAATCGGTGTATGGCTCTTCTCCAGTGAGGAGTTCCCACATTACAATACCGAATGAAAACACATCAACCTAACAGAACAAATATCAGAACTCAAATCTCAAGTTTAGAGAGTGGCAGAATAAGAAGTATCTAAAATATATCAATGCTTAAGTTAAAGCATAAACCTTCTCTGAGACAAGGCTACTGCTTCCATTCAATAGTTCTGGAGCCATCCAAGGAAGTGTTCCTCGCACACCACCAGAGATCAGTGTCTGACATTTCACTTTGGATAGACCCAAATCACCAACCTGGTATCACCAGAAGCACAATTGTGAAGAAGCTTTGAAGCTTGATAAGAACAGATTATTGAATGATATATGTAACCAATTGCTTCATGCTGAAAATAGAGCTGTGTTGGCCACGAAACGAACGTAACATAGACCCCCAAAATCGGTTAAAAGAAATTTATGCAAAAACATGGTACTTAATGTTGAATATGTGGACCTAAAGTCTGAATTATTAAACATTAATGGTGTCAATTGCACTGGGCATCTGACCTAGAAAGCTGGGATTGAATTGTTGGCAGGTTGGGCCAACTAGACTTGCAGCACTGCAAGTATGGTCAGATAACCAAGGATAATGATGACACTGCAAGGATTGAAATGGTCAAAGCAACATGAAGAATGAAGCCACCAAGATTATTAGTGAGCATAAGTTGCCACAATAGTGGGCAGAAAAACATAAATGCAGGCGAACAAGTGCAAAAGGTGGCAAGACCAAGAGGAGAAATAGAGAGCACATTCCCAATTCCAGGAAAAACCTTAAATGATCTGGCTTTTTGGATGATCTTGATTGGTAGTTATGACTAGATCCTCTTGCAATCGGAGCATTGGACTCCATATAAGCACAAAGTGTAGGTATGAAGTTCCAGTTTCTATTTGGGGGGCAGCATCATCTCAGATTTCTTCCTCTTTCCCTCGATATATTTTTCCTTCAATTCCATTCATTCCTAGAACACACTAAACCAAGACGTTAATTAAGCATCTCAAAGTTCTTATATTGATTGTTTTCTGTACACTACCCAGATTTTGTGTACCAAACCTGAGAGAGATTATATTTTCCTCGATTAAATTATCTAAATTCCTACCACAATAATGTTACTATGTTAGGGGTATTCACAAGTTTGGTTCGGTTAGGTTTTGGCTCAATTCTAAACCAAACCTGATCAAGTTGGTTCTAAAAAATGATGGACTTATTTGGTCCGGTTAAGTCTAGATAACTGAACCAAACCAGACTTTCTAAAAGTCTGCTTGTTAAGAAAAGAATTCATAGCAAGAGCAAGGGACACAATCATCCTCAAACCATTAAGAGGGGGAAGAAGTTAAGAAAGAAACTTTACCAATACAACTTCATACGAAGAGGGGAAGGAAGGTGAGAAAAGGAAGGTGTACTTGACTTGAAATCCCAGAGGAAACAGTGGTCTTCATCTTCAATGGTACTGCACATTTGCTCTTTCATCTCTTCGAAAATAAAGACTGGATGCGTCACTTCCGAGTTCCAACAGTAATAGTGCCGGTGCTCTTCGTCTTCAACAGTGCTCTTCATCTCTTCAGTGGGGACCCGGATCCCATCTAGTCCAGGATGGGATCCTGTTAAAGCATTCGACGGCAATTGGATGGCCATGCCACATGAGCCGGGCCATCCAGTAACGGGATCCCGTCTTGTACTGGATGGATCTGCACGCCTTCAGTGGTGTTGCTTCTTGTCATCTTTAACGGTGGATTGGGTGGTGCTGGACTTTGGGCTTTGGGATGGAGGTTTGACTTTTCTGAAGCTTTCATCCTTTTGATATTGGGAACGGGAGCAAGGATAGCCATGGTATCCTTATCCTTCAATGTGTTATATATATAATATTAAAACATAATACTTACACATATAATCGGTTCAGTTCGGTTAAAACAGATTTGATATTTTTGCCAACCAACAAGCGAACCGAACCAATAGGTTTAGCCTAAAGAAAAACCAATTTAATTCAATTTTTTAATCATTTTGGTTTGGCTTGGTTTGGGTCGGGTCGGGTTGGGTGTTTCAGTTTGGATTGGTTTTGAACACCCCTAAATAATGTAACCAATATAACAGCTTCACATTGCAGAAAACAATTAAAATAAAGACAGATACGAGGAAGAAAGAGAGCATCCAACCCTAATAACACGGTTGAAAAGGAAAAGAAAAAAGAACTAGATAAGTATAACGGGAGGAGCAAAAAAAAGAGGAAACAACGTCATCACTCATCAGACAACATCATCCAGAATGAGCCGTTACATTGGCTTACTCTCAATATTAGCTACTTAAACTGAATCAAAGCCCATTGCATATTCAGGTCATACAGACCAAAAGAACTCAGTAAGATTAAGAAACAAAAAACTAATTTGGGAATAAAATTCAAAATCTTATGGAGGACTTCTCCCAAATGTCTTCAAGTATGAAATGAGCCTCGTCTATGAAGCAGACAACCAGTTATTTTCAATTAAAAAAAACCAATTAAATCAACTATTCTAAATGCTAATCAAATTTAGTAGGCAGATGGATAAGTATGCCATAGCATATGGTATAATCATAATTTATTCATCGTTCCCATAGATTAAAAAGATATTTTTATGCTGCAGAAACTATCAAAACATTAGAGCACCGCCAAACAGAATGGCATCATATATTTCAATCAACAAAAAGTTAATGAACCACAACCTAGGAGACATAATAAGAATTCCTTTGGAAAACCTCTTTCCAAATGAGGAAAAACAAAACAGTCCTGAGCATGACTGATAGCCTAGAATTTGTAGAAATTTTTTTATTGAGTAGATGATTTATACTATCCATGTGTCCTGGACAGAAGAGTACCAAGAAACTCCAAATGCTGCCTTGTCAGTCATTAAATATTTACCACCCAAGTTTTGCTGTGGTGTTCCGTCACCACAAATCTTGCACACAATACATGTCCCCGCAGTTTAAAAATCATATATTCTAACAACATGGATTGCCCACAATTTGAAAAGGAAAAGGAAAATGAGATAGAAAAGAGGCCGAGGCAACACCTTGACAGAAGATTGATATTTGCTGTCCAACTAAATATGTGCTTAAAGTCAATATGAGTTATAGACTGTAGTGTATCTGCATAATCAGCATACAAGAACTATAATATGATTTGCATGCTGCTGAAAGAAGACAGCATCATGCAAATTTGATTATGGTGTTGGACTAGTACCAGCTAAACCTTGACATCTATCTATCTATCTATCTATCTATCTTTATGACATCTTTGGTAAATACTACCTAATGGATAATCTCATTCTCAAATCCAAGCCTACACATTCACAGAGGATGAATATTTACTTTACATCCTTAGTTTTCAGTGAGTATGTGTCATCATCTACAATTCTATGACTTGACTTACACCATAACCTCTCAAATGAAATGCTCTTTTTTCTTTGTTTTCCGCTCATTTCACTCCTCTAGCCACTGTAGGGAATGTACTGCAAATTGGCAATCACTTATTCCCCACCAAACTCTAATGGTGCAAGCAACCAATCTAATCAATATACTACAATCTCCGTTTTAGCACATCTCAACTGATATGGAAGCCACTGCAATAACTATTTATCTCCTTCTAAGCAATATAGAAACATGTAATGCATGTTTACCACATATAATGCAACAGAAATAAGCTTCCAAAAATCAGTAGGCCATATTATAAACCTTGCATATTGGGCGATGTGGATCTCGGAGATTCACAAGAAGGTTGTCACTTTTCAAGTCAAAGTGTACTATATTTTTTCCATGCAGGTATTCCATACCAAATGCCACATCCATTGCAATCAAAAGACGCTTGCGTTTGTCAAGATTCCTGATATAAATACATTAGTATCAAACTTTTGTCATTCTGGATCTGGAAACAATATATTAAATCAAGGTAACGAAAAGGAAATGACAGATGGGAGGAGGATACTCATTTACACAATAATAAATGCAGACTCTACCTCTCATTTTTCTGCAAGGCATTTCTAAGAGAACCATTAACCATATACTCAGTTACTGTTGCAACAGAACCTCCTGGGCCATCAAGCACAACACCATAGAATGCTACAACATTTGGATGATGCAAGTCAGCGAGCTTGATTGCCTCATTCCAGAAGTCAGTTCTCTATTTCATGCATAATCAAAAGATCAATTAACTAAGCTATTTCATTAGGCAGGGAAGAGAATTGGGAATAATGGAAATTGTAACCATTAATAACGAGATCCAAACCATGCGCTCTTGCTCAGAAGGCTTTCCAGCAAAACACCTGTCATTAATACGCTTAATTGCAACATCAGTGCCCCTCCATTTTCCATGATATACAGTCCCAAAGGTACCAGAACCTAATTCTCTCAGCTCTTCAAGGTCACAATTCTTTATAATCTAGCAACAATCCAACAGCAATGTGTTAGCTTGGCTGATTTGACAGCATGACAGCATCAAAGAAGAAACATATGGGGGAAAAAAATCAACCTGCAATCCTCCAAGACCATCTGATACAGGAAAGCCAAAATTGGACTTTTCTGGTGGCTTGCTCTTGACATCCTAAAAGGAATATATTAATTTATTAGTAATAAAGCCACACCACAGGGGGGGGGGCATAAAAATTTTAATTTGGAGAACATTCCTGCAATTACAAAACAAAGATGATAAAACACATACTGAGGAATAAATAAACAAAATTACCGGAGCTTTAGCTCTACATTGTAAATCTATTAGATTATTTTGAACTTCTCCATCCCCAATGTCTTCACAACTGGACACATCTCTGGCATCCAAGTCAGGATTAGAAGGAGTGCTTGACTGCAGAACAGAAGCTGCTACACCTTCAGCAACAGATTGAAGTTCTTGTTTGATCTGGTCTTCAGCTGAGCCTTCATTAATGAAACCAAAACAAAATGACTATGTGCTCCACAACTATATATCAGCTACAAAGTTAGAAATAAATTAGGAATTTAACAATTTACAGACCCTTGGCTGATCGACCATGTTCTAAAGTTAAATTCTGTTTGAATGGCTGATAGAGGCTATCCTCCAAATGAGCTTCTAAACCTTTTTCCCCAAAGTTGCCTGTCAGATCCTCCCCAAACTGATCCTTAGAAGAATAGTTTTCTTTCTTCAGTGGAACTTTGTTAGGTCTTGGAGGTGGAAAGTAGGTACCATGGTGTACATTCCAGGGATCCTGATTACTGAAAAGTGAGTTTGAAGAATCCTGCATGTCTCCAGTCCTGACAGATGGAGATATTGAAGATGGCAGGTTATCATCCCTGTGATGAGGATTTGATCCAGGAATGTCCCAAACAGGTGCTTGTGCCATCTGATTACATTCCACTGGCCTGGAATTATGCCCATATGAAATTTCCGTAGAAGAACAAGGCAATGGTCTCATATGGTCATGTGTAACCCAAATATCTACACCATCTGCCTTTGAAACTATGCCAACAAGTTCATTAGTATACTCTTTTGGGGATTCTTGAAGAATAGACTCCGAAGTTTGTATAGCTGTGCCACCAACTGGAGGTATATCCTGTTTAACCCAGTTTTCAACTGGCACCATATGTTGGCAGACAACGTCATCTACGGAAGACAATGGTGTTGTGCCCATGAGCCCATCAGTTGGTGACTGGTTATCACCTGCCCTTCCAATCACGTCCTGGATAACTGAATTCCTAGGATGATCAAAACCATCTGGCCTTTGTATAAAATTCCTCTCACCTTCAGGCTGTGGCTCAAGTTTATGAGAAAGTCTAGCTGTATTAGTGCAAGGTACTCCAACTGAAGGTTCCACTATGCTAATGACCCTCGATCTGGTCCCAACCCCTTGTTCGATAATGCCTTCCTTCAAGGGCGCAGTCACCATAACCCTATTTGTTGCTTGATAATTTAAGTTTTCCTCCATAGGGAGACTATGATAACTTGGGATTGAATCAGAAATTAAACCTGCCTCACTATCTCGCTGATCCTGAACCACCGGATCTGAATGTGCACGAGGCAATGATTTCTGACACATATAACAGTCTTCCACTCTTTGGATTTTCTCAGGGATCATTACCTGTTGTTGAGGTAACAACCCATCAGAGAAAATAACATGCTCTTTTGGAGGAACCTGAACCCAACCATAATTACCTCCAACCACAACAGAAGGAACTTGAACCTGGTACGCATTGTAGCTGTGTTCAGCAGGAAGCTGGATGATCCTTGACCCTGATGTACTTTCATCATTATATTGGTCCAAACGACTTTGCTGGGGTTGCATCAGTGGTTGAATAACATTTGGTCTTACAACAACATGAGAAGATGGTGAAGTCATTGCCATTTGCACTGCAGGGATGAACTGATGAGACACTAAACCTGGAATGTTATCATGAAACTGCTGTTGGGTGAAGATAGACCCAGGCTTCCCTAAAACCTGAGAATTTGGGAACCCCATCTGAGGAGGCAGCTGGACATAATCTGCACGGTTCATGACTTCCTGGCGTGGCTCGACAAAAGGCTGCAAATAAGGTGTGGGTGGTGGTATGTCCATTGCAGATGGCTGCAACCCATATTGCTGCTGCGGCAAAGTAATGGGTACAGACCTTTCTAACTCAACCTCATTCTGGAAAGGCGAAGTGTGGGTTAGACCAGACTTAGCCACAGGTACGCCCACTGGAATTGCAGAAGCATCTGAGTAAACTGCGGGACTGTGATTCGGCACCACTAATTTCACAGCAGTGTCATGAGAAGCTGCCACATTCCCCCTGGGTGATAAGTTGCAGGATGAGGGTGCTCCACTTATATCCCCTGGACCAGCAATTAAGCTATCAAGAGCCTCTGTCCCACTAAAATCAGAATTTTGGGTTGAAGTTGCACTTTTGATACTCTCTTTCCTTGTGATACCACAATTGATTCCGCCTGTAATTCCATTCACAGCATCAACATATCTCTGCCCACTATCATGTAAATCTCCTAACTGTACCACACCAGAAGGATCAAGTTCTGAAGCAGAAAATAGAAAGATCCTTAATTTAGCTGAACCATCTGAAGATCTCTCAATTAATTTTTCATACTCATCCATCATATTTTCAAGATCATCCGAGCATGAAACTGAAACCAATGCATCAAGATCTTCATCAGGAAGTTGATACTTGATAACCACAGGTTGCCCATATGTATCAACCATCTTTTGTGCCAGTTCGTTGAAGCTCACATCTCTCTTAACACTAATAATCCTTGTCTGTCCTCCAACATATCTCAACATTCCATCACTAGGTCTAGGTATAATCTTCCCACCATAACTGCATAAAAACTTCACTTTTCTCCCTGACACAGAATCATCCCCACCTTCATCACCTGCCTGATCAGCCCCATTCCCAGCCAGCTGCTGGCCAGTAGTGGGACTATAACCAATCCCAGTTGATGCTATACTGCCTCCTTGATCGCTGGTAATGACATTGCCAATGACTCTGTTGCCCTGAACAGAACTATAACCAAACCCATTAGCCGCATCATTGCCAGCCTTATCGAAGTTATTGCCCCCTACCCAGTTACCCAAAATCGGGGCATAACCAGGTCCAGTTGCCACAACGCTACTTGAAATATCAGCAGCATTACCACCACCAATCCAATTGCCAAAATTAGGATTATAATTAAACCCAACAGCAGGGTTCACAGTCGGATGCCCCATCGGCACACCCGGACGAACGCACCAGGTAGCAGCTCCCGATGCCATATTTCCATACCCCATGCCAACAAGCCCAGTATCGGAGACAGGTACTGGGTAAAAAAGGGGCACAGCCCCAGGGCTGCCGACCTCACGAACTGAAGTTGAAGGAAAACATTCTGCTGATCGACCCGTTGTAGTGGCCGGCACAATGAGGGGCTCTTCAGCCATAGTTCGAGCTACATTTAATGGCCGCAGATCTTTTGGAATCGAATTTTGATCAAACGCCATGCCTAAGAAAGCTACTGAGATCAAAAGAATCAATCCCAGAAAATAGAATATGAATAGAAAAAAAAAATTCCTAAGGATTAGCTAATGAATTGATTGCTACATTCAGGTCTAGGTTTAATCCAGGAAAGTGTGACAAACCCTAGTCAAATTGAACAAAACAAGGAGCGTATCTGACAATTCCAGAGAAACAGGGATAATAAAACAGAGACAAGGAAAGAAAGATTAAATACCAAAATTTGAACGGCGTAGGAGAGTGATAAGATGGAGAGAGACACAAAAAAGGTGAGTCGGTGGAGCCCCAAAATGGTAACAGGTAACCGTGACAAGCGTCCAGAGTCGCCCCCAAATCAGGGCTTTACTGAATCTTCGTTCTACTGGCAGTCTGGTACTATTTCTTCTCCACTTCCTCTCTCCACCGTGCTTGCCAACGGGAATCAGTGTTCCTTTTTGTATTATTTTAATCCCATTTCAGTTACTGTAAAGTAGTCGGCATATCACGTAATCTCCTAGAGAGTATATTATATTTTTCCCGGGAAAGTGATAGAAAGTGGGGTAGCCCTGATGTGTGGAAAACGGCAGAAGAAGAAGAAGGGCGTCTGAGGGTGCAGCGTAGGGGAAAGGGGGAAGAGAGAGAAGGCACGTGGACTGCTTCATGCAAAGTGATTTTGAACTTTAAAATCGGAGTCTGGGTTTCAAGAAGCAATTAGAATCTGACTGTTTGAGAAGGAGAAAATGACATTTTGATTTTATTATGATAATGGGCCCTCCGACCCTTCCCAACAAATCCTTCTCTCACCACGAAACCAACGTCCCAAATTTCTTCTTTCTCTATAAAATATTTAATTAAAAAATTATAAATTTATTTTTTTATCTTATAAATAAAGATTTAAATACTTAAGAAACTATTCATTTATGAAATTCTACGTATACAAATTAGAATATTCGACTGAATAAATAAAATGAGTGATTCACAATATAATAATTCCAATTTTGTAGGTTGAAAATTATATATTTAATAAATATATATATGATAAAATACATTACATGGATGAACATTTTACGACATTAAATTATTTCAAAAATTATGTATATAATATAATATAATTATTTAATGATTATTTTGATACTACATTAATATATTTTTTCGTCTAAATAATAACACAAAATTTAAATTTAAACTTTTCTGTAAACTACCAACCCTCCTTACCATTAAATTACACATCTTTTACGATAAAATTTTAAGAATTTTGTTGTTGTAATTTTTCATAATTAGTGCTTGAAATGTTTTTTCTAAATAAGTCATTTAAATATATAAATGTAAAGTATATCCTTTAATTATAGAACGGTGTCTGTACTATATTAAGCCTCTAGCACCTACTGAATTATGAGTATTTTTTAATTTATTTTTAATAATAACACTTATAATTAAAATAATCATGATTTATAATATATTTTATTATAAATTTAAAGTTTATAAAATTTACAATGTTAATGTAATTGCTTCATTAAGACAATTTTAAATTATTTTTTAATAAAATAATCACTCCACATAAGAAAAAAACATTTGTTATTATGAAATTAATAATTTTTTATTCAAACTATATTTTTTGCCTGCTTTATTTATTTCTTTTCTGTTTTTCACATCCATTCATAATTGTGTTTTTTTTTTTTCATTAAAACAAAAACCAATCTAAAATAACAAATAGATGGTGCATTTTAACATCTATTTTACTTGAATGAAGATCTAATTTTTGCATATGAAAGAGGTGTAAAATTTTTAAAGAAGTAATTTACAGTTAAACTTATGTGGTTTAGTTAAGCACCAAATTAATTAACTATATATTATATTATAGTATAGTTAAATGCAACCGACTACTTGTTGAGTCTTTATAATTTGATTATTGTTATGCTACAACCGACTTAAGTAATATAGTAATAAATCCCGTAAGACCCATAGCTTATATGTATAGCTGTAACATAAAAAAAAAAAAAATTTGATGTGTCAAGAAAAAGAAAAATAATAACAAGTGTTATTAGTAAATGTAATAAAAACTAGAATTAATAAAAAGTAGAATTAATAAAAAATTATTATTATTTTCTTATTAGTTATTATACAATTGATATGGTAGAACTTTGAATAATGCACTATTCTCCTATTAATTAGACTTGGGATAAAAAAAATTGAAATGTAGTTGATATATTAAAATAATAAAAATAAAAATAAACTATCCTTCAAAAAAATAATTAAATATGAATTTGAGTTTGGTTATATGACTCATGGTGATCATTTATTTATTTTTAGACAATCACGATATGTATTTATTTTATTTATATATAAATAAAATTTTATATTTACATATAAATAAAATAAAATTATTTATAATAATTATGTAAAAATAAATGAAGGAGCATAATTTATGTAACATTATTGGCAATGTTATTTGCTTAACATGAGAGAGAGAGAGAGAGAGAGAGAGAGAGAGAGAGAGAGAGAGAGAGAGAGAGAGAGAGAGAGAGGTTTCTTTTAGATAATGACCTTTCAAATTAATTCTTTAAACTTGAGAGAAAGAGATAGAGAGGGTCGGCAGTCGAGGGAATCCTCGTAGCGTTGGTTAATCGTTATATGTGGGTCAATCTTGGTAGGGTTCGTTAGGGTTTCTTTTAGAGAACGACCTTTCAAATTAATTCTTTAAGCTTGAACCCACCAAGTGGATAAGACTAAGAGATTAGACATTAGAGTCCCACGACTCCCACCCCCCTCTCCCTACACTAAAACAAAAGGCAAGAAAAAGTTATTTATGGGACCCAAGAGAAACTCTTTAGACCTAGTTTACAAATATTGTGTAAATTATATAAATTATAAATACGGACATAAATATGTAAGAAATAAAGTAATTTAAATAAATATTACTTTTAATCTATTTATGTGTGTATTTATAATTAACTCTATTTATACAAAATTTACAAAAATAAGTGTACATAAGAATTTCTCCCAAGACGAAGGCAAAAAAGAGAGTTAATTATGGGCCCAAGAGACAAGTATTGTTTAGTGTGTGAAACCAAGAAAGTGGAGAAAAAGGGGTTTTGGTGGCATTCAAGATCATTGAGATTTCAGGCATTGTTTAAGAAAAATGTAAAGGATTGACCCAAATGAACAAAAGTGAAGATGATAGTTAATTGACTAAAAAACTATTTAATCATAATTAAAAAAAAGATTAAGAGAAGAAGAGAGGAAGAAACATAGGTATGTTTAGTTAAACTAAAGTAACGTAAGGAAGACGCGTTTTGAGTCGTTTTGTGTGTTGGGAAGATGAGTCATAAGTATGATGATGATGATGGTGAGATAAGGCAGAAACGACAATTACTTATTTACTTGTATTCGTCAAACGCGCTTTCAGATAAGACAGATTTTCAAAAAGAGATTGATTTTTCTAAGGGTTAATTGGAAAAGCAAAAATAGACCAAATCTTCAAATCCTCAAAATTAGGCAAATTACGTGGTAACTTCAAAAGCTAGCATTTTTCTCCTACAATTACTTACTATACACGTTTAGATGGCTAAATATTATATGACTGCTCAACTGAAAAAACTGTTTTTTACATTTCTTTACTTTATTAATTTTTACTATCCTAGTCATGAATATTCAATTAAATTAAAAAATAAAATAAAATAAAAAATTCTTTTAATTTTTTATTTTTTTTAGATTATTTTGAAGTATTTCTTAAGATAAAAATTCTATAAAAAAAAGCAAAAATTAAAAAAATTAAAAACCAACTCATGAATATGGATACTAATGAGAAGAATAATAACCCCCTATAATAAAACACTAACTCACTTACCATACTTATATTCAAAGCAACATGAAGTAACTTTTATTTATTCATGTTTATAAGTTTAGAAAAACGTTGTGTTTAATTATAATATTTCAACGTCAATAAGATATTAGAAGTTGAACTCTCTAATTCATAATTAAATTGACCGCTAAGTATCAAAGAAAAAATATGTTACATGTTATGTATCAAAATCTAGCTATAATAATTTTTATATTCATAAATGTGCATAAATATTGATGTAGTGGATTAGAATTTGATCTTATTAGCACCAATCTGATCTGATTAAGATTACTCGTGTCGTCTATTCACTTTGATAATCATTTAACCATCAACAAAAATGAATCCTTATCCTTAATGTAATTATAAAAGTGAAAATGTGGTAGAAGAAGCAGAAGCAGCATCCTTGGTCTGAGATTGAAGTAGTTGAGGAGTAGATGGGATATAATTCCAGTTATTTTGTGAGGCATGAGCATAGCAATGAGGGGAAAGCACAAGCTTTTATGTGGCCATTTTTATCATATTTATGAAGTAGTGAAATATTCCTATTTTATAAATAATATAAAAAATTCTTTTTATTAATTTCATATGGGTCTCTTTTTATATATGAAAAACCAATGAAGTAATATCTTTTAAGATATATTTGAATTAGGGTTCAACTCTCCAGATGCCACTCCACCTGTGTTGCATGGGTGAGAAAGTAGCTAATTTGGGTAAGTATCTTAGGAGTTAAGGAAGGTGTCATCATCATTAATAACACGTCAAACTCAAACCTTCACTCTGGGCTTAGCCTTTTCTCAGTTTTGGCATTTTGTTGAATGTAGTTATGCACAAGACAGATGTGAGAGGCATTTTTATCGAACAATCAATTAAGGCCACCTGGCTCACATGCTTAAGAAAGAGGATAGGAATTTAAATAAATAATCATAACTTCTCTTCTCTTTTTTATCAAAATAGAAAATAATTAATCAATCGATAAGTGACGAAAATTAAACATATTAAATAAATAAAGAAAATAGAAACTTATTTTCTTATTATTTATTTGTGGACGATAAGAAAATTTTTAATTTTTTTAAAAATTTTTAAAATTTTTTTATATTTTTTATAAAATTTTTAAGTTATAAATAAATAATAAAAAATATGGATAAATAGTAAAAAAAATTTAAGAAAAAATTAAAAACTATTTTAAAAATTTTAAAAATATATATATAAAATAAAAAATATTTAATTAATTTTAAAATTTATAAAAATATATAAATAATAATAATAAGAGGACGTAACTTAATTCTCCCATAAACAAATAAAACAATACTCACAAAATAGTAGAAAAGAGGGATTTGGGGAGATGTCTAACATCAACCATAAATTAAAAATGAAGAATATTAATACATTATTTTTTAGTTAACATAAAATTTTATTTATATAATTTTAATTAATTATTAATTTAATTCATATAGTTTAATCTTAATCAATTGAATCTTTATGTTAATTTTTATTTTTTTATATTATCTTTATATTTTTTTTATTATCATCTATTATTATTTTACATTGAATAAATAGTTAATATTAAATGTGTATGGGAAGTGTAGGTTTTATAAAAAAAATGAATCCAATCATGTTGCTTGTAGCTATTGATTCATTTTTAGATGATTATGATTTATTTAATAAAATATGTGTACTTTATAAATAACTATTCACTTTGTTCATAATAACCATCTAAAAATAAATAAATAATCTCGATGCTAATATAATTGGTCATATTACATTCTCAATATGATTGAATGAATTTCTTTTTTTAATATATAAATAATATTGTTAAAAAATAAAAGAGTTTAACGCAACTTACTAGTTATAACAATTTTTTATTTAAAAAATAATATTTTTATACTTTTATTTTTTATACTTTTCTCATAAATGTTTTCTTATATTTATTATTCAATTATCATCTATTAATTTTATATATTATATTTATAATAAAAAATATAAAAAAATTTGAAAATATCATTTCTCTTTCTATTTGGTCAAAATAGAAGAGGGGGAAGATTCTGGGAGAGATGCTATATTCCGGATCCGTCCGTCCCAAGATCAAACCTTCACGGAATCACGGGACATGGACGCTTCTGGCCCCCCCTTTTTCAAACATATAATAACATTGTTGGAACATATTTCACTATTCTTTGATTCTTTTACTAATTATAGGATTCTTTGCTTTTACCACTTTTGAATTTTTTAAAATGCATTACAGTATGTGACTATAGGACTGTTGGGATTTTATGAATCAAATTCTGCGCTCATCTTTATTTATAATAATTAAATAATCACAACACCTAAGTAATTACCATATCTTTATATAAAATATTCATTTTTATGATAAATTTGAATATGAATGAACTTTTATTTATAAAAATGCAATAATTGTTCTAATCTTTCCATGTCAACAGTGTTAATTTACAATTTGATCTTATGTTTTAAAATTAAAATAAAAAACTAATTAATTTTTTATTTTCAAATAATTACTCAATTTCTATTTTGACATAAGGATATTTTTGGTCTTTATGTTTAAAAAATTATTGGATAGATTCGGTTTACAAAAAATAAATAAATAAATAAAATTATTAACGGATGTAAGTATGTTAAATATATTTTTTAATGAAATTCACTTCTATCTTACTTATTTTTTTATTTATAATTAATTTCATCTATTTCTCTTTTATAAATCAAATGATCTACTCAAGAATTTCTATGTTTAGGGTATTTTTTATTTTGCTCAAGCCATTTAGTTTTGCCTTTTATTTATTTTTCAAAAGTGATAATACATAATCTAGCTTAGGCCAGTCTGATCATTTTGCCATTTAAGACGAATATGGGCATTGTATATTTAACCCCATTATCAATACTATTTATATGAGAGTACTTATTCTTCTTCATCACGTATCTGGCCCATTGATAAAAAAAAAAATGTCCAACAAGTTTTCAAAGCAGAACTTACTACCTTGCTATTTGGTTTTGTTTTGAAAACACAAAAAGGAATATGAATTATTTTAGTTGCAAACTATTGCCATATAATTTTTACAAATGTCACATCTTAATTTAAAAATTTTATATAGACGGCAATACCTTGTTCATTATGGTAAGATTTAAATTCATTAAAGAAAACAGACTTAGTTTCTATTATTTTTTTGTTAAATTAAACAATTAGTTCCTATACCTTTTAGAAATTTTTAAACAAGTTTTTACAATTTAAAACAAAATAAACATATCTTAAATATGAATAAACAATTAAGATAATATTAAAAGAATCGGTCATATTGACACCGATTCGAATACGTGACTTTCATATGTTATTTTTTCCCTCATTCTCCGTTAGTCACTAAAGGGTGTGCATTCAACCTGAATTGATACCTGAAGTCTTTTGTGGCTAAAATTCCTAAAATTGGTCATGAAATCCCCATATACATGTGACCCCATTCTCCTTTGCTTCTTAGCCGTGGAGTATGGTCTGTGAAGGAGGAATCTCTAACGCTGATAAATCAATATTCTAAACCTAGTTGTTCTTCCAAAAGTAAAATGCCCTTATTATACTAAATTATTAATGAAAGAAAAATGGGCATGAAAAGCTATGGTCTAATATTCATTAGCAGGGATAGTTTATTCATGGGAGGAAGCCATCCACTATCTACCACAACATACATATGGTTCCAACCAAGACTGAAGATATCAAGTTTTATCCACCTTACCATATTTTGACGGTTTTTAAATTACAGATACTCAATAACAAAAAAAATATATTATAAGAACTCAATTACACAATTTTAAATTGTAAGAACTTATTTAAAAATTCTCAAAAAGTATAGGGATTTGTAAGACTTATTAATTAAATTTTGGCTAAAAATAAATATAGTCAAATTTATTAATAATGCTTGACCTAATTATGTGGCCCAAGTAACATTGTACATATGAGTTAAAGTAAATAAATAATTGATAAGCTAATTTCTAATTAAATATGAGGAGTAGTTTTATTTATTTGATCACTTGATGGGAGTGATTACTTAATAAGTCAACATTGGAACTGGTTCCTATCTTTGCCTATGAAAGAGAAAGTTAATATTTTTCATTAAATAACATTAAGTTAATGAAAACTGAAGGAGAGATAAGAGATAGAAGATTTTTTCTTGTATGAACTACGACAACTAAAGAGACGAGGTTTGTATATAAGGTCTGATGATGAGTAATTTAGGTATGTGTTTGATTATTCTTATCTTAAGGTTTGATCTAATTTTTTGATATTCTAACTATCATACATTATCTAAAAGTCTAACACGTGATATCAAAGCTATGATGTATGATTTTAGGACCCAATTATGTATTAGTATGAAGTTTATGGCCATTATTTTGGTTGAGTTTTATGAAAGATTATATGAACTCAATGAACAAAACCTCTCATTATTTTCTGATTTAATTATGTTGTAATGGCCGGAATTTGGATTGATTATATGTGGCTTTGAGAGAGGTAAACTTTTGATATTTATTTCCGCTGGGTTTTTTAAATGAACTTCCATGGTTTATGCAAGAAATGGAAACCGAATGAGGAAGGCTTACTATTTACTACTGTAGCATTTTTCTGTAGTGTGTTTTGGAATTTTTTGCCAGTAGTGTATGCTTTTATTGCAAAGTACTGTTCATATTTTGAAAAAACTTCCTCCGTGACGTCTTGTTCTCTTCTCTATTATATTATATTATATATGCATTGATGAAGCAGGTGGAGGAGAAATGAAATGAATAGGAAAAAGAGAGAAGATAGTAGTATTTCATTTAATGTATGCTTTTAATGATGGAAGAAAATTTAAGATTTTTTTATTAAGTTTAAAATTAATTGTTTTAATCAGATGAGTTGTTTTCTAGCCTCATAAAGTTATTATATTATTAGTTGAAGTATAATTAGAGGTCTAGATTACATGAAGTTTGAAGAATTTAAAAAATATTTTAAATAATTATTAGCAATTTGGAATATATTAAGATAGGTCTGTTAATCACTAAAATGGTCAGATCCTTAAGATGTTTTATTTCAAATTGTATGATGAGTTTTATTTCAAAGACTCATAATTTTGATCCAATGTATGATATTATAATTTTATTTATGAGTATATTGATAAGTTCAAAATTATAATACATTTATGAATTGCCCAAAGGTTGATTAGTTGTTGTTATAATTGATGAATATGATTGTTGGCAATATGTATGTATGGTTAGTTTTATCTATATACCTAAAGGTAATAGATGTCGCTAATTAGTACATATATGGTACTAGATAAAGTTGAAACTTGATAACATCGTTATGTTTTTAAGTTGTGTATTAATGTATCACCCAAAAAAACACATTAATATGCATTTAATTGTTGAATGAATTATTTTTTGAATGTGTATAGCATGATAGTATGACTCAAAGCATTAATGTTAAGAATATTGTTTATTGCAGTATCTATTCCAAATTTATTACATTCTCATGCTTCATTTGCACCTATCTTTAATGGGCTGAATTTTTCTAACTAGAGCAAACAAGTCCAATTTCATCTTTGTGTATTGGATCTTGACTTGGCACTTCATATTGAAAAACCTGCTGCTATTACTTCCTAAGTAGCAATGAGGAGAAATTCCATTATAAGAGTTGAGAAAAGTCAAACAAACTGAGCTTAATGTTTATGCAGTTGAGTATTGCAAACAACATTAAGTCTACTCTTCCTAAAGTTGAAAGTACTATAGCATTTATGAAATATGTGGAAAAGTGCTCCGAAATAGCTAATAAGTCTCTTGCTGGAACATTAATGGGTATAAGAGCAGGCAATCGGGCCGATTGGGCCAATGATATAGTCGGGTCGGCCTGGGTTTAATTCAAACTGGTATATTGCTGGCCTATCCCAGCCTATCGAACCATCCCAGTTCTAACTATAATTATCAATAATTTTTAAAATATGATTATAATATTTATTTTTGTACTAAAAATACTAAAAAAATAAAAAAATATGAGATATATATATATACACACACACACATACATACACAGTTGATCTTACTGTTTTATATACTTAAGTGTAACTTTTTAATTTTAATTTATTTAACAATAAAATTTGTTAAAGGAATACTTTAAAAAATAATGTTGTTAAAATTTCTTCTCTTATTAAATTATAACAACTGTAAAAGAAAAAGAATGAAAAGAGAAAAAGAAAAGAAAAGCAATATTTGTTAAAAAAAAAATTTCATGGAGTCCATTAATGAGTTTCACTAGTGCTGCACATGAAAAATAAATTGAAATAGATTTAGATTATATGAAAAATAAATGCAGAATCTCTGTTAAAAATACATATCAGATAGATAAGTTTCAATTTATTGTCTTAAACATCTTTGACTCTACCTAAATGGTCATTTTGATTTAACCAAACTTGAATTTCATTAAAAACCCTTACAAATGCACGCTACCTTTTATTATTTTCTTTCATGGTCTTAGGCTCTTAGTTTAATATCTTTTTTAATGCAACTACAGTAATTGTGAGCATGTTTATGATACAAAAGAAGTTGAGGTCTCCATTTATAGCTATAAATACCTCCTTGACTGTTTCTATATGTTTTTTACTTCTTGTATAGAATTATATGAGTTATATGCAGCAAGTTATTTTACCTCTTCATCTGATATAGTGTAATTTTCTATTAACTCTCTTCAAGCAAGTACTTTTTCTATAAGGACATATTCAAAAAATAACAGAGGATTTAACCAAAATCATTAAGATAAGAGAAAGAAAAAGTAATATAAAATTTTTAATTTTTTGGTTGGCCCATCGGGCTGGGTTAAAAAAACTTGATTTTTTTGGGGCCAGTATTTTGGTGGCCTAACCCTATTATTTTTCGAGCTGGGCAAATTTTGCCACCTCTAATGGATACTTTAACCATCATGAAATTTGATGGTTCTTGTACTATGCATAAACATGTCATAGAAATGACAAACATTGCAGCAAGACATAAGTCCTTAGGTATGATTGTGGATGAAAATTTCCTTATTCAATTTATTTCGAACTCATTACCATTTGAGTATAGCCCTTTCCAAATGAACTATAAAACCATGAAAGATAAATGGAATGTGCATGAGTTGCACATTATGTTACTTCAAGAGGAAACAATTCTAAAGAATCAAGGAAATCATTCAATCTATTATGTGGCCCATCAAGGAGTTGGAAAAAAACCTGGAAAGAAATATGGTAAGAATTAGGGACCATTGATGCAAAATGAGTCGTCCTATCAAATCCATAAGAAGAAATATAAGAATGACAAATGTCATTTTTGTAAGAAGTCTTGACATTTTCAAAGGGATTACCCGAAACGTAAAGCTTGGTTTAAAAAGAAAGGTAAGCTTAATGCTTATATATGTTTCGAATCAAACTTAATTGATGTTCCTCATAATACTTGGTGGATTGACTCAGGATGTACTATCCCTGTTTCTAATACAATGCAGGGATTCCTTTCAATCTGAACCATAAACCCAAATGAAAAGTTTATCTTCATGGAAAATAGAGTAAAAGCTCAAATGGAAGGTGCTAGGACTTATCGTGTAATCCTAGACACTCATTTAGATTTGTTTGAAACTTTTTATGTAGCTAGTGTATCTAGGAATCTAGTTTCATTGTCTAAACTTGATGTTGCTAGATACTCTTTTAATTTTGGTAACGAATGTTTAAGTTTGTTTAAGCATAATTATCTTATTGATAATGGTATACTATATAAATTAAATTTAGATAGTTTTTATGCTAAAACACTTATGACCCTGCATCATATAAACATGGTTTAGTGAATAAACGTTATGCTAACTTGTGGCATAAACGTTTAGGTCATATTTCCAACAAAAGATTGGAAAGATTAGTAAGGAATAAAATTCTTCCATATTTGGATTTTACTGATCTAAATATTTGTGTGGATTGTATAAAGACAAAACAAACAAAACACACAAATAAAGAAGTCACAAGAAGCACACATCTTCTTAAAATTATACACAGTGATATATGTGAGTCGTTTGATGTTAATTCTTTCAGTAAAGAAAAGTATTTGATCACCTTTATTGATAATTATTTGCGTTATGGATATGTATATTTATTGCATGAGAAATCTCAAGCAGTAAATACATTAGAAATATTCATAAATGAAGTTGAAAGACAATTAGACAGAAAAGTAAAAATTGTCCAATTAGATGGCGGTGGTGAATATTATGGAAGATATGATGAAACTGGACAACACCTACGCCTGTTTGCTAAATTTCTAGAGAAATGTGGTACTTGTGCTCAATACACAATGCCAATACACCATAATAAAATGGTGTATCATAAAGGCACAATCGTATTAATGGATATGGTTAGGAGTATGATAAGTAGATCATCTTTACCTATTTCATTGTGGATGTATGCATTTAAAACTGCTTGTATTTATTGAACATGGTTTCAAGTAAGGCAGTTTCAAAGACACCCTTTGAATTGTGGACTGGTAGGAAACCCAGTTTAAGGCACCTGCATGTTTAGGGATGCCAGACAAAAATAAGAGTGTGTAACCCACAAGAAAAGAAACTAGATGCCAGAACAATAAGTGGATATTTTATTGGTTATCCAGAAAAGTCAAAAGGGTATATGTTCTATTGTCCTAATCATAATACAAGAATAGTTGAAATTGGAAATGTCAGGTTCATTGAGAATGATGAAACCAGTGGCAGTGAAATTCCACGTAATGTGGAAATTAAAGAAATGAGAATACAAGTTCCTATAACTTGTAATTCTTTTAAAGTGGTTGTTCCTCAAGTTTTTTAGCAACATAATAATGAAGAGCAACAACAAGTTGATCGTTCCATAATTATCAATGAACATGTAATGGATGAATCACAAGAGATAGTATTAAGGAGATCCCAAAGGGAAAAAAAATCGACTATCTCGAATGATTATTTGGTTTATTTACAAGAATCGAACATTAAATTAGGAATTAATAATAATTCAGTTTCATTTTCACAATCATGTAAACACCTAATTTTGTCCAGGGAGTTAAATTAATCAATAACGAAATTAAATTATAAAATCTAAAAATAAAAAATAAAAAATAAAAAAATAATAATGATAATAATTGAATTAATAAGAAAAAAGTTTATTAATCAATCAAAATAAAAACAAAAAAAAAATTTCTAAAAAAAAAAAAGCCCAGCCAAAAATTGGGCCAGCCTAGTAAAAAAAAAAAAAGTCCAAGCCCATATATCACCTGGAGCCCTTAATCCGCCTTACCCATGACCCAATTACCCACCGGATCCCAAGATCCTCCAAATCCCTAATTTCGGCCAGTCACCCCCGCGAATCCCCCCGCGCCTAACCTCTCGGCACCATCTCCTCCCTTTCTGCCATAATCATAGCACCACCACCCATCTTTCATTCCTTCTCTAAATCACCGGCAAATCCCTCTCCTTCACCATCAAACGGGGAACTGAATCGCTGGAAATCAGAGGTTTGATGTCTTGACTTGAATCATGCCATAGAGGAAGGAGAGTTGATTCGGATCATTGGCTATAAAAGGGGATCACCGAGAGCCAACTAGAAGAGGAGGGAAGAAACGAAGATACCAACAGAGGCACAGACCGAGGACCGAGAGCCAAGAGTGACCCCAACAGTGAGCGAAGAAAAGGCCAACCGAGAGAGAGTTTCCGAGAAAGAGTCAAGAGAAGAAACCTAATGGGAGACTACAGGAGACCACGGGAAAGCCAACAAGGAGTTTTCTGAAGAAAAAGAAGTCAGATTAAGGGAATTACCGAGAGTAGAGGGGAAGTTAGAAGAAGCAAAGGTCGTTTTCGAAACAATTTCCCTCAAAGTTGTAATCTGAATATTTTTTTTTTCTGATTCTTCATTGCATAAAGTTGGGTAGTTTGGTTCTGAATGCTATTCTGGTGCAGACAAGGGGTTTCCTTTGTATTGATAGATGTTGTAATACTCTGATTAATC
>JASKGM010000009.1:18947635-18959986 GCA_034509205.1 Ceratonia siliqua | reverse complement strand
AAAAAAAAATGAGGGGATGGTAGTTTAGTCCCATTCTTTTTAATTACGTTAACCAAGGAGGAAAAGTGCGATGAAAGTAAAAGAAACGACATCGTTTGGGATGACCAAGTGGATGAGCATTTCTTCGTTCGCCTCCACAACGGCTAGTTTAAGCTTCATGTGACCGTTTGGAGCACCTAGTTCAAAATCTGGAAACAACCTCAGCTCTCTCTAGAGAACGCCTTGCATTGAAATTCAGACACCCATTATTCTCGACACTTTTTTTCATCCTTAAATCTCACAAATATCATTATTATTACTGTTACTTCATTTTTTCAGCAATCTGAAAGTTTGGAAAATGGTGTACTCTTACACACCCACATACTACACGACTCTCCATGATTCAATCACCTCTCTGTGCAAGACCCTTCTTCCTTTTGGGTTCAAGAAGCGATCTTTGCCGGCCTCCGAGCATAAGTTGTTGAAGCTGCAATCTGATAACCTCAAATGGCAGCAGGATTCTTTCCACCAGATGTTGAACTTGATGGGTCTTCACAAAGAAGGAATTCTAGCTCCAAGTGAGGTATCAACGTTTACAACACATTTGCTTGAGACCCTCATTGTTTCTCCTCCAGAACAAGTGCATCCGGTTATATTGAGAGATAAGCTGCTGTTCTTACAGGTATGTGTTAATGTTAAAACTCTACTAATCTGAGCTCAGTTGAACTTTTGAAGATTATTAGGAGAAGATGACCTTGCATCTCAGATAGAGAGACTGAATCTTGAACATAATTGTCTTCTGTTTGTTTTTTATTCTAGGAACTACTTCATGCCAAATGCATTTCAGAAGAAGAGTACCATGCTTCAAAGAGGCCTTTGCTACAGAGACTAGCAGTTCAAGGAGCTGAAATAGAATCCACAGATGTGATCATTGCAGGGTCAAAAGGTACGAAGGAGAATTCAGAACCAGAATGGTCGGTCATTGATTTGAAGGGTGAACAATGCTTGCTAAACAAAGAGAATTCTAATTCTAAGAACAAATCAAAGCAGGGGTCAGCTGTGAAGCAGATTAAAGGACCTGCCTCAGTTTTTAGCTTTGTCTCTTCTCATAAACCCGGCAAGAACAGAATAGAAAAGAGCATATTTGATTCACCATCTTTACATTTGGACTCAATCCCATCAAAATTCTCTTCCTCTGTCTCTACCAGAAATGAATTGCGGTATTCCAACGAAAATCCGTTCTGGGATGGTCAGTCAAAGAACAAAGAAAGTGAAGGTTCGTCAGTTCTTCTGGTGGATAGCGGCCCTCCAGAACCCATGAAGGAAAGCGGCGGGACAGACAAGTTGAAGAGGAAGCCATTTAGGACTCTGTTTCATAGGGAGCAGAAAGAGGGACATGATGGTGTTGGAGATCGTGGTCCTGAACCAGTGGAAAAATCAGGAAAATCAGCCAAAAAGCAATGGGGGTTCAAGAAATGGAAGAAAAATGACTCGAATGATGAAACAGCTCCTTTGCCTCTAAATGAGAGGTCTGACAGTGAGGCCTACTTGGCTTCCTCTCAGCTTTTTACCAGGCCACTGGGGGAAGGACCTGACACCAAGTTAATAAAGAAGAAGTTGCATTATGATGCTTCCGCATCTGATCTTTCCGTAGATAAGGTTTGAATTCATTCATCTGGTTCAATTTCTATCTATGAATCTCATGTCCTTGGAAAGAAAATTTGAGCTAACTTTGGACATTGAACCAATTCATGTGTATGATAAATAGGTTTCTGGGGTGAAGAAGGAGCTGTCAAGAATCCAAACAGAATTGAGCACCACAAACCCAAATCTCACATTTTTGTGTGTATTTTCTCTAGATGCCATTTCTTATATTGCTATCGTTCTGCAGATGATATACTTAAAAACTGATGCTAGTTGTTTGCTCAGAAATGTAACTCTTGCTTTCTGCAGTATTTATCTATTTCAAAGTTACAGTTTGTTACTTACGGAGTTCTTTGTTATGTGTCTCGTGTTGAAGATCATGGAGTGACCGACAAGGCGATGCTGTGTTAAATGTGGTGAAGAAAGAATCCAAAGACAATGTAGGAGAAATGGAAAACACGTGCAACAATGACACAGAAAAATTCAGCAATTCAATGCAGTGGACAACATTTGAAGATGACGAAAACTTCCACCCAAATCTTTTTGTCCATCGGGATAGTTCATTTCGCAGCAGTAGCATCAACCCTTTTTCTCTTGGGTGAGAGAGTAAGTGGGTCTAAGCTGAAATCTGGATCAGCTTCTTTGGGAAAGCAGTCAAAAAGTTTAGTAAAACTGAATGCTGGCTCAGTCTCTTTTGGGAAGCTCTAGTAGACTAGTATTATATTATCAAAGGCCAATAAAAAGGCTTGTAATTACTCTTTGAATTATCTAATATTATATCCGTGTATTTGACAATATATGATGGACAGAAGAACAGCATTGTTCTAGTAAATTCGAACTCTATTATTTTGTGCTATTCAATTTTCCAGAAGTTGTACCAAGCATTTTTTTGGTTCAACTTCTCAAAAGAGATTAAAGTTTTGAAGGTTGGGCAATAAATGGTATGACAGCCCCAAATCATTTTACTGATTAAAGGTCAGGCTTGTGAAAAATGTATACCCAAATTTAGATATCTCAGCACCATAAACTTTACAGGCAGCTACGTATTACATATATTCTGTGGCAAAGCTAATTTGGATTGGACCTGTACCAGGTATCTACAAATGTACATTTCCTTTTCTTTCCTTTTAAAAAAGAAGAAAAAAAAAATTGCTGTAACATATGATGATATGATGGACAACCATTCCATTTAACTCAAGCCTCCAGCACTGGTTAGCAACCTGAACCTGAAATCAAGACCATTGAGTGCACATTTCAGCTAAGGATAAGAACACAATAGTCAGTCCATTCATGACAGCAAACAGCCAACCATTGGAGAAGGATTGAGATCAAATTTCACATTGTAAACTTACTCTTACAAATCAGCTGTTTAATACATGCCATTGACGAGGGGCAAAAAGATGCTTATATTTACATTCATCATATGTACAATATCAATGAGATGGAACTTCTGTGTTAGAGGTGGAAGACTCGTTGGACCCTCCACAAACGTTCCCACGACAAAGAGGGCATACACTGTATAAGAAGGAAGAGCAGAAAAGAAAATGATTATTTATATTATGGGAATTGGGAGAGAATGGAAAAGAATGGAGAATCAAGGTTGCAATGACAATACCCATGTATTTCTTTAAGCCACTTATCAACACATGACATGTGGTACTCATGGTTGCAGGGAAGAACTCGTATTTTGTCCCCTTCTTCATACTCTGCCAGGCATATGTAACATCTAGCAAATAGATTATTATAAATTACCAGGAAGACAACAAATCAAACTTTAACTGATAAATATTATCCAATAGGAAAAAAAAATAAACTTAGCATAAAACTAAAAAGCCATGATAAACTAATTAACCACAACCACAAAGACACTTCTCCACTGTGGTACTGCTTGACCTGATTCATGCGAACATATATATTTTCTTAAAATAATAAGAAAGAGGGCTTACTGTTCAGCATCATTGCCACCATCAGCTGTGTCAACCTTTTTGTGACACTTTAGAGGGAAAGAGTCAACAACTGATTCTGGCGCTGGGAGATAGACCATAGATAGGGAAAGTGATACAGGTTGGCGATGGATTTCATCTAAAACCTGCAGAGGATAAATAAATTTCAATGTAAATTTGGTTTTGGTCCACATATCAGACTTTCGTAGTCCATTAGCAAAGCATAGAAAGAAATGTTATCCATTTTTGGTCAAATAATTATACCCGAAGAGGCAAATTCAAACTAAACATTAAAAACACAAAAAAATATTAAAATACACCAAAAAGAAAAACTAAACATTAAATGACCCAATCAAATCAGATAAGATCAATTAACAAAATTATAGCATTATATGCACACACCGCTGAACCTAGCACAATAACACATACCTACCAATAACATGATCTGAGCAGGCTGCAATTACACAATATCAAATACTTCCATTTAAGGTAGTTTTTTGTAATAAAGATCACTTGAAGATGTCAAAGAACCACCGCTAGATTTTACATCAGATAAAATGTAAAGATGGGGTTTTGCGAGTTTGACATGTTCACAAACAAAAGACAAGGAAAAGGTTATAATATGAAGACTGTTTTACAAAGGTAAATGTCTTGACATACCCGATCAACCTGGGTGTTCATGATGAAACGGACACAAGCATTTGTAAATTTGAAATGTAAAAAGGAATAACATTTTGAATATAATTTGAACATTTATTTATTGGATCTTTCACTGTATCAATTCTTAATTTACATGATAGGAAAAGTGTATCAAGTCCAGCAAACTAGAACAAAACAAAAATATAACTAAATCCACGATGGCTCTATGAACCTCAATAAATGCCCATATGACAGCATCATGGGGTGACATCTTAGCACTACAAAATAATTGCAGACCAAGCATACATACAACATAAATAAATATATTAACAACATTTCATAATCCATGAAGGAGAGATCCCGGTTTAGAAACGTAATTCCTACTTCCCTCCATGACCATAGCAGTCCAAGATAATATTAATAAAGGCCTAATTATGAAATCCAGAAATCAGAATGGATAACCTAAATTATCAGGAAACATGACTATGGAGAGATGCAATTGAATGTTAATATAAAAAACCAGCCCTAAGGGAAAAAATCATTTGAGCATCCAATCCCAAAGTGTGCTTATCTAGTAATCATTGCATGTTAATATAAAAAATCAGCCCTAAGAGAAAAAATCATTCGAGCATCCAATCCCAAAGTGTGCTTATCTAGTAATCACACTCTACCCTGTCAATTATAACCAATTGACCTTCAGAAGAACCAAGTTAGGTTTACATGCAGAAATAGAAGCAAACAAAAAGCATTGCAGTTGAGAGAAGTATAGACCTCAAATAGAGCTTCAGCAAGCATGGCTATTCTTGATATACTTGCTCGAGTGCTAGATTCCTCAGCCACTGGGAAAGATTCGCAAGAACACATGCCATCAGGATGGAGTCCTAATGGACAAGAAGAATTCAATCGACCAATCTCATCAAGGCCACCACGAAGTCTTTCCCAAATCTATTAAGAAATTATGCCGATAGCACAATAATGGTTATCAAATGCAAGTAGTGACATAAGCAATTATATACTCAAAATATTGAGAATCACCTCAGATCTTGAGTGCCTCATTCGTTCATTCAATCTGTGAATTCTACTGCCCAGGTATCCAGAATCACCTCCAACCCCATCATTTGAGGAATCACCACTGAAATCAAGAAGCCATTGATCTTGAGATCTCGGATCATCAGCATCACCAGCTGAGAAGACAATGGTTGGAGAATCACTAAATCTTCTAGAACTACGCCGTGAAAAAGCATCCCAAAATAGTCTTCTACCATCCCTTCTGGCATCATGATCACTGGCATTAGCATTGCCACCAGACAAAACGTTGGAAGATATTGTGACGACATCAAGATGAAGCAAATTGTCATTTGCTTGTCCTCTTTCCCTATTGGACGCAAGGAAACCTAAACCTGAAGTTATTGTCTCTTGACGAGTATCATTTTCTGGCAACTCAGAAGTTACTGGTAAATTGGAAACTTGAGCAACACGATTGGAATCAGAATTCTGATTAGCTATAACTGTACCAGTGTGATTCTCAATGGAAATTTCATTAGAACTGGAATCTCCACGCTCTTGAGAGGTTGAGCTCCTTGGATATATTGTCTCACGAGAGATTTGAGAAACACCACTATCCACTGAATTATCAATAGTATTGACTGCATCCTTGTTAGCAGAAACATTTACAGGGACTGAATCTGAAGACTGCTGTTCTACAAATGAAGTACTAGCTCTAGCTGTGTTGCTTCTATTTCTATAAGATTCATCATGATTATGATCAGCACTTACCTGATGAGGAGGAACTAACTCCTTACTTTCAGACAAGCACTTCCTCTGATTACTAGGTGCAACATTTCTGGAAGAACCTTCAATAGTAGTATTCTCACTGAATCCATTTCTGGAATCAGATGAGGTTGCAGTTTCAGTGCGGGGGCTGCAGCTGCTTCTATCCTCTGTACAACATGATAAAGATGATTCCTCGATCACTTTCTGAATTTCATTGAAGTCTGTTGGATGATCTTCCATCTAAAAACACAATATAAGCACGTCACTCCTTGTAACAGTCATTCTCTTTTAAGCATCTCTCTTAAGGCCAGTAAATGACATGGTTCATGCACTGAATTTCAACCATAATTTAAATTTTGTTTTCCTGGAAGGAATGACTGAAAGCAACTATCATTTGACACACAAGTCCCTACATAGAGGACAATTTGGTAGCAACCAACCAGCCCCTAAGACAGTTCATCAAATATATGGAAATTTTGAGGGAAGATCACATGTGAAATTTCAGTAAAAGTTGGAGTCAATAACTTGTAACATGTGAAATTTTAGTTCTTAAGAATCAATACTTTGTATCCATTTAGATATCATTTCCACCCATAAATTGGAGAATGCAACTTGAAATAGAGTCAATCATAATTTAACAGCATATCTTCGCGAAACTCTATCAGTTCTCTGTTTTAGTATACCCCTTTATCTTGACAAAGAATGATTATTATCACCAGCAGAAAAATTATATGCGTTAAGCCACATCAACCAATTGGAAAAATACTAGATTCTTTAACACTCCACCATCGTATCAAACAACTACGATAATGAATACAACCTGCAACTATGAACAAATTCAAGCGTGGAATGAAATACGCAATCATTTTTTTAATGCAAGAAAAAAAATCTTCTATCAATAAGCTTATCAGAAAAGCCAAGGCAATCACAAAATTGCGTTATCAGTAATTGATTCGCCATTTTAAAAACTAAACTTGCATATCAAATTTTTTTTTTTTTGCATATACCCAAAAAAAAAAAGCTACCAGATTTAAAAAGCTAAAGATGCTTTTTTTCTTCCCGTCCAGATGATTGAAAATGGATCGGATTGATCAATCCCAAATCTGCCCCAGCTCGTTTATATCGAATTCTAATTGAAATTTTGTCCATGAATGACACTAAATGAAATGGGTATCACGGAATCCCTTTAGAAAGGATTGGGACGAGACGGTGAAGGGTACCTCATAAGTAGAGCGGGAGGAGGAGCCACCACAAAGAAGAGACGATAATCTGAAGCGGTTGGTGCCGTTGACTCGAGGGGTAGAAGGGCGAGACCCCAGTCGACTATTGGTCGAACCCATTCTGGGGAGAGAGCGAGAGAGGGACAGGGGGGGAAAGGGAGGGACAGAGAAGGCGCAGAGTCTAAAGAGGAGAGGCCCAGAGATGTTGATTCTGAGGATGATGATGATGATGGAAGCTGACCAGCTTTGAGCTTTCCTTCACTTCCAATTATTTCCCAACTTTCTTACAATTGGGGCAAGAAACATGAGAGTAAACCATTTTGTATCTTTCAAAAGAAATTAACTTTTCTTTTTACAACAAAATAAATGTTAAAGAAAAAAAGAAAAAATAAGTATTTTATTTTATTTTCTCTGTTTTTTTAGTATAAATGAGGGTTTTTAAAATATTTAAAATATTTAAAATTATTAAAAAATAAAAAATAATTTTAATCATTGATAACTTTCTCCATAAAGTAAGATTGATAATATCACAAACATTAGAGAATTTACCTTCGTTTTTCCTTATTAACATTTTTTAATATGATTTAAAAAAATTGATAGAAATATTTTAAATGAGTTGTAATTAAGAAATAGAGTTTGACTATGTTTGACTTTAAAAGGTGAAAAAATTAAAAGAAAAAGAGGCGAACAATAATAGACAGGCACAGTTTGGTCTTTGGAGAACCAAACGAACAATGTAAATAACAGCTCATGACAACTAAAATGATTTTAGGCTGTGGCTACTGGCTATCCTACAAAGCCTTTTTTTTTTAATTTTTTTTAATTTTTTTTAAAAATTAATTAATTAATTTTTATATCATATATTTTTTTCAAAATTTTTTAAAATTTTTTTTATATTCATAATACTATTCATCCATAATTTTTTATTATTATTTATTTTTAAGTTAAAATTTTTTTTAAAATATATAATTACAAAACTTCCCGCCCACTGTTTTTTTGTTGGTCGTGACTAATCATAGAGATAAAATCTCAGAGAGTTGATATTCTCATACCCCCTTGTTCCCACCCCTCTCACACCTCCTTTTCTTCTCTCTCTTCTGTCTCTTCTCTTTTCACTTTTCACTAAAAGTGTAGGAGATGTAGGAATAAGAGGGTGTGAATTGATTATTTCTTAAAATCCCATGACACAAACCAATTTTTCTACCTCATTTTCTCCAACGTTTTTAATTCTGGTACCAATATTGATATCAGGCTTAAATATATTTTTATTTTATTTTTCATTGATTTTTTTCCCTTTTCAAATATTTTTTTCAAAATAGTTAAGGTCCATTTTTTTTTATTTTTTTCAATTATCCTTACAATTAACTCATTAAATGTTGATGCCATTGTTATTCATTATAGCTCGTGAAAATATTTTTAATATTATTATAATATAATATTGTCACGTCTCACTTTAAAACATGTGATCGGCATAAAAAATTACTATTTAGGTAATAACCTACCAACTTAAAATACTCATGCAACTAATATAATTAACATTCAATTTTTAAATGAATAATAAAAATTAAGTATACTTTTACAAAAAATTTTTAAGTTAATAATTCAGTAAAAATTTCGGCAAAATTTTTCCTAAAATATGGATTATTCCAAGGTACAAATCTGTTAAAAAATAAGGTGGACATGCCTACCATAAATCAGAAACCTCAGTGGCTTAAATATAAAATAATAAAGGGATCCAACTTAGACTGTATCTACTAACTACATATATACTATGTAATTATCATTATTACAGACCAAGACCCTTATTCAGATAATGCAAAATAACATATCCAATAATGTCCACTAATTACTCAGAACATTGCCTACCAATTCAGTCAACGGGTTCAAACGGGAGAAGACGGAACTGAAGGATAATTTTCAGTGACCTGATCTGAAAAATGTTAAAATTTGAGGGGTGAGTCCACTGACTCAGTGAATGAAAATCAAACTTACCAATTGATACATGAACTTCCAAGTTGTAAAGTGCATTACCAGTTAGATCAGATGAAACCTCATTTCAGTACTTAAATAATTAATTTCAATATAATATGCATATAATGCACCTTACATATGGGAAGTAAAATAATTTATAATTCACTGTCATATTATAATAATATCTAATAATATGAAATTCAAGGAGCAATTGTATCCAGAAAATACTTCAATAAAGAAAATCATAAGTGCGTAGGATTCATAACAATTTAAAGGGAGAACCTAAACTGAAAAAACAATATTCCCACTCTAAAGGATAAAACTCAAATTAAATGTAACCCGATCCTTACCTTCGAGAACTACACTCACCGAAGGAAAATACTAAATTTTCTGCTTCTTTCCAGAGCATTAGAGGAAACCATTCATAATAAAACTTAAATCTTCTGTCAGGAACTGCACTCATTGACAGAAGTATCATTTATCAGGAACTGCCCTCAATTGATAAAGGTTGTGACCTAGGTACACCTAGTAGTTCTACCATCATTTTACTACGGATCCCAGAATACAATTCTAAATCACTTTCATAAATCTCATACCACTCATACTTTCTCATAATCATTCTGAAAAACAATTCATACACTGGAACATAATAATCAATTTTCACACACACACACAGACACACACATTCACACACACATATATCACTTTTCTCAAAAAATACCTCCAAATCATACTTAAATAAAATTATTGAACCACCAAGTAAAATTTAACGATTCAGGCATCAAGAGATAAGTAAGAATCCACTCACACTCAAATTGTAGAAAATAATGTTATTATCTTTCATCCAAACTCTACCTCAAGATATATTCGGGTCCGAATAATTTGTTTCAAGCGTCCCTAAGAGTATGAAATTTATATAATTAGCATATTAGTATCACGTATTTTTTATTTATTAATGTTCTTAAATTCCTATAACTCCGATATAAGTCCTTACCATCATATATATTATTCTCACTTGTCCAAAACTGTAACTATGAAAGGTATATAAAAGAAGACCAAAACAAAAGAGATAATAATGTATGTACAATACACATACAGAGTGAGTGAGTGAGTGTGTGTGTATATATATATATATATATCAAACTGTTCAGATTCAAATCTGGCTTACTTCGAATAAGAGAACATGAAAAATAAGGAAGTGACTTTTACAAAAGAGAAGCATCTATTAAATTTTTCATAATTTAATTTATTTAATAAGAAAGAAGTATCCAGTCACTTTTTATAAATGAAGAAACCCAATAACCTCACAAAATATATATTCCAAATGTTATATTGTCATAAATTTATAGATTTAAGAGGAATGATGATAAACACATACTTATTATTAAAATGATGTCAAACTCTAACTTATAGCCACTAAAAGACTCCAAATCAGCCGCCACTTTTTTAAAGAGGTACCGAACAGTAATAGCAAGGAGGGGTATTATGTGGCTGGAGTATTGGAAAATATTTTGTTACTATATATATTAAAAAAAAAAGAGACATCTTTTTTTTAAATTAACTAAAAGTTATCTTTTTTTTTATTTTTTTTTGAGAATTTTAAAATGAGTGGTTTATATTTAACATAGTTTGGTACTACAAATATAATATAATTATTATTATTTATGTTTTATCATGTTATTTAAAAATAAATTATTCATATATGATAATAATATTTAATTTTTTAATATTATGATAATTTTCGTGCTATTTGTTCCTTCTTAACCAATCACCTCCTGAAATTTTTTAATTCTCTTTCGGATATACCCTTGCCACGTGGAACTTGATAGTCTAATTTAAGTCTACATAATTTATTTCTTATTACCAGATTATTATTAAAAATTATGAAATGACATAAAATTACTAATAAGAAAAGAAGGGAAAAGATCTTCTCGCCAAATTTATATATAATTGAAAATAATGTTAGTTGCATAATTTCTTTTACAGTTCTCACAATTAAATGAAATGCCTTTATATTTAAGTTTATATACGTTTATTTATTTAAATAAGATTTAAATATAATCATCATAAAAAATTTTAATTGATGATCAATAACATATCTTTTGACTTGCATATTTAATTGATGATCATGATCTAAAATATAAACATTACATGAACTTTTAATATATCTTTTGACTTGCATATACTTTAATATAACTATTCGACTTTGATAATTAAGCTTTTAAGAGAATATCTATGATAGTTTTATTGTAATTTTTAACACTTTTATTCATCCAAAAGTTATTTTTAAATTTAAAGTGTAAATAATTTAATTATAAAAAATGTGAGAGGCAAATATCGTACTCCTAATTACTTGATTATAGAAGTTTTGATATTACATCAATAATTATTTTATAAAAAATTTAAACTATTAAAAAATATATATAAATAATTTTATTATAATCTTTAATATAATCGAATCATAATGCCTATCCATAAGTATTTAGCAATTAAACATTTATAGTGATATAGCAAAGCTCTCAGCGTTTGTAAAGTCATCCAAGGAGCATGTGAAATAGTGATTTACTGGAGCTGAGATCGTAAATAGGTTTAAGATTGGGTTAGTCTTATTATCATTAATGATATAATTTTTTTAATTAAAATTTAGAATACATTACTCTTTATTTTTTAAAAGATATCTTAATTATATGATATTTTTTTATTATAAAAATATACACAAAATTTTTTTAAAAATTAAAAATATATTATAAATCTACAACTTAACTCAAATTTAAATTTAAATTTATTTAAATTATTTATATGTTTATAATACTCTTTAAGAATTTTTAAACTTACTTATTATTGATTATAAAAAATTTTTGAACATTATTCAATATATTTGAATATTTAAATTTACTTATTATTGATTATAGAAAAACTTTTGAAATTTATTTAATGTGTTTTTGTCTTTTCTTATACATTAATGTTACTAAGAGATAATAAATAAATAAATAATTTGAGTTACATAAATTTTTATTTTTATTTTTTTATAATCAGTAATAGATAAATTTAAAATTTTAAACATATTAAATAATTTTTTAAAATTTTTTATAATCAACAATAAACAAATTTAAAATTTTTAATAAGTATTTTAAATATATAAATAATTTAAATTTATAATTAAATTAATTTATAATTTTTTT
>JASKGM010000009.1:18915252-18939180 GCA_034509205.1 Ceratonia siliqua | reverse complement strand
CCTCCGCATTGTTTTTCTTTAAGCTTTGGGGTAAGGATTTAATGCCTTTACATTGCTTATGTTTTTTCTGACTTTGGTTGAGGACTTATTGCCTCCACATCGTCTTTTCCTCTTTGGCTTTGTGTGAGGACTCGGTGCCTCCACAGCGGTCAATCCTTAAGACTTTGAGTGAGAGTTTAATACCTCCACATTGTCTTTTTCTTTTTGAGACTTTGGGCGAGGACTTAGTGCCTCCGCATTGTCTAGACTTTGGGTAAGGATTTAATGCCTTCGCATTGTCTATTTCTTTGATAGTGCGTGAGAGTTAAATATCTCCGCACTGTCATTCCCTTGATTCTCGATGAGGATTCATTGCCTTATCTACTATCTGTCCAAGGCAAGCGATCATATATCCTTCTTGGTCACAATTTCATCTCGAACTACGTGGACTTTGATCCCTCTCAGGGTAAGTAGGCACTTACCTAGTAAGACAAGTCCGGTTATTTCATCTTTCATCTCTTTGATGTTTTAATAATAAAATGGGGTAATTAAAATCAAATTAAGTGAAACACAAACAACTTAAGGTAACTGTCCTTAGGGACGGACGTTGTAGGGTGCCTAACACCTTCCCTACGCGTAAGTAGACTCCCGAACCAATCATCTGGTTTCAAGGGCCAGTTTTGGTTTTATTTTAGGATTCCAATTAGCCTTATAATTAATTGGTGGTGACTCCATTTTTAAATCTCTGTTTTTTTTTTCCTTTTGTCTCCTTATGGTCATGACAGCGCCTTTTCACGGCTTCACGTTGTGACAAGGGTGTTACGTGCCCCTTTTTCTATGATACTTCGAGGGATCCTAGTTCCTCTTTGGTAGGGTAATTCGAAGTATTTTGGGCCTCCCAAAACAACACAAGTTTCAGCTTATAATTTTTTGGCTGCTTTATTCCATAAATTTCTAGACTATAAGTAGTATAGATACCTTACATCAAAAAGAAAATAACAATTTAAAAGGACAGCCATAATGTAGAAAGAAATTATTTTGAATTAAAAGACATTATTCTTAGACATTAATCCTGCTAATCAGAATTGATATAATGCTAAAAACGTAACCCATAATTAATTCCCCATTAATGACCAGATTTGACTGACTTGCCAACAATTATACTCTTTCTCCTACTGCTCGAAATTCTGGATCATTAATGATAATTCCTTTTCAAATATCTTCCCTTGATTATTACCATGTGCGTTCAAATTCTTACCCCATTTAGAGTATACAAATTTGATTTGGGGTCTAAAATTAAATGATTTTAGCTAGCTACCTTTCCAAGATTTTAACATTCCATCCCCCATGAAAACATCTTTGCCTCAAGGATGAAATTTCCCTCTTTTTTTTTTTTTAATATTTCGATTTTTCTGTATTTTTATTTTTATTTTTGTTCTGTTTCTCTTCTTTTTTCTTGCCCTCATTGATCAATCTATTGCCATCAGCCACAATCTTCTCAAAATTCCTTTTTTCGGTTGCTGAATTCCCATAAATGTGTCCATATCATAATTCAAAAAATTATTAATGCTTTCTAAGTAAACTAATATAATGATCGCTTGGTCCTCCATTTTTTCTTTCAATCGCATGGTTTGAGGAATAGCTATTCTAGTATTTGTATGAAAGCTTATTTCTGGAAGTTCCTTGATATCATCTTGCTGTTCTTCTTCCACATCATCTCCTTCGACTGCTAGATTGTGTAGTCTTCCTCTATAAGTCCTGAATCTTTGACTCATACAAGCCAAATTCCCTTCGATTATAAGAAGAAGAATCGACATGCCCACCACCCAAATTTAAGAGAAATTTCTCTTGAATTTGGTTGGATAAGGCCATGAACATGTCCTCAGTATACTTCATCAACCGCTCCTCCATAGCCTTGATTGCTTGTATCAGAGATTGTTGCCCTGCATTTAGAGGGACAATCTTATTGTCCAATCTATCAAGGTGGTGGTGAAACATGTTTGGCTTTGATACCAATTTGTTAAGTGCTCCTTTTTCTATGATACTTCGAGGGATCCTAGTTCCTCCTAGGTAGGGTAATTCAAGGTACCCTGAGCCTCTCAAAACAACACAAGGTTGAGTTTATAATTTTCCAACTGCTTTATTCCATAATTTTCCAGACTATAAGTAGTCTTTAGAAGGAAATAACAATTTAAAAGGACATTACTCTGAATTAAAAGACATTATTCTTAGACATTAATCCTGCTAATCAGAATTGATATAATGCTAAAAAGGTAACCCAGAATTAATTCCCCATTAATGACCAGATTTGATTGACTTGCCAACAATTATGCTCTTTCCTTTTGCCCGAAATTCTGGATCATTAATGATAATTCCCTTTTCAAATATCTTCCCGTGATTATTACCATGTGCATTCAAATTGTTACCCCATTTAGAGTATACAAATCTGATTTGTGGTCTAAAATTAAATGATTTTAGTCAGCTACCTTTCCAAGATTTCAGGCCCCATAACAGAGGGCCTGAGAAAAATCAGCAAGAGTTATCCTCTAGCAGTTACTAAAGTTGAGGAGTCTGGGGAACACACTATATTAGGGACTGGCGAGCTGTAATTGGATTCAATCATGAAGGACCTGAGAGAGCTCTACTCTGAAGTAGAAGTCAAGGTAATCTATAATCTCCCCTCCCCCTCTTTTAAATTTCCCTACAGTTACTTTGCATTTTGTTTGGGTTTACTATTGATCTTAAGGCTGTTCTTTTTTTTTTTTTTGAAGATTGTCCTTTGCTTCACTTCTGTAGGTGGCAGATCCTGTTGTCTCATTCTGTGAAACCGTTGTTGAATCTTCATCAATGAAATGTTTTGCTGAAACACCAAACAAGAAGAATAAAATAACTATGGTAGGTTGCTACCTTATTGTGATGTAGGCTTCATCAACAATAATATATTACTCACCTCACTCAGTAATATTTTGTCTTTTTTTAGATTGCAGAGCCACTAGAAAGAGGTCTTGCAGAGGACATAGAGAATGGTGTTGTCAGTACTGACTGGAATATAAAGAAACTAGGTGAATTTTTCCAGACAAAGTATGATTGGGATCTCCTTGCTGCGCAGTCAATCTAGGCATTTGGCCCTGATAAGCTGGTAAAGTGTGTGTGTGTGGCCATGTGTATGTATGTATGTGGGGCTGCATCATGCATATGCATGAGGAGATATATAGTTAGGCAGATAGATGCTTTGTTTGGTTAGTGGGAGCATGCCATTCATAGATTGTTTTGGTTATTAATTTCTGCTTGCTATTTTTGAACTATTGGTTATATTGAATGCCATACCAATAGACCAAGTTTGTAGTTGATGTTCTTAAACTTCTGTAGTAACATATGCAACTATCAATTATCATGCAGGGTCCCAGTATTCTTTTAGATGACACCCTTCCCACTGAAGTTGACAAGAACCTTCTGAATGCTGTGAAGGACTCCATTGTTCAGGGGTAAGCAAAATCCTGTTAAATTTAGCTATGTGTTGATTACTTGATGCATATTGATAATGAGGCCTTATGTTACTTTTGACAGATGTCACTGGGTGCACGAGAGGGACCTCTGTGTGATGAGCCCATCTTGAAATGTTGAGTTCAAGATAGTTGATGCAAGGATTGCTACTGAACCACGTCATTGGGGATCTGGCCAGATCATTCCAACCTTGCAACGATTGGCCTATTCAGCTTTCCTTATGGCTTGTGGAACCAGTATATTATGTGGAGGTATATGCTTGATATTTTAGTAATTAAACCATTACGATGGTTGCATGTCAAATGTGATTGTCACCATTCTGTGGTTTTTTCCATGTAATTATGTCACAAGGCTTTACATACAAGCTAGGCAGACGACATGCATTTCTTAAATTTACTTTTTTTTTTACCACTACATGGTGGCCTAATTAAACTATGTTTTGCTATAAATCCTATTTCATAAACATTGAATTAAATATGGCTCAAATAATAGTATGTTCTATTTTATGAAAGCTAATAAAATAATCCTTGCACTTGTCAGTGACTTAAATTAGAGTCTGAGAACTATGAATCCCTTGAGATAGGACTCCCTCTACATAGGAACTTTAGACTTGCTTTGGTGGTAATGTTAAGTTATTCTTTTGGCTGTTGCTTCAGATTCAAACACCAATAGACTGTTTCTCTGCAATCTACACTGTTTTGTCTCGTAGGTGTGGACATGTTACAGCTGATGTTCCTCAACCAGGAACCCTGGCTTATATTGTTAAGGTTTGTTCCTTGTATCTCTTCTTTCCTTTTAATAATATTCTACTTTTAGCAAAAAAAGTTAAGGTTGTTGGCAAATTTTTTCTTTAACAATCTGTTTGTACGGACATTGATTGGGACTGAGGATATGCTGAGTATAAGGTTGAGTTTCATTATGTGCATCTTTTGTTACTGACTTTTTTCGCCACTTCTTATCTCAGGCATTTTTGCCCGTAATAGAATCTTTTGGTTTTGAGACAGACTTGAGATACCATACACAAGGTCAAGCATTTTGCCTCTCAGTTTTTAATCATTGGGCTATAGTTCCTGGAGGCCCTCTGGACAAGAGCATTGTTTTATGCCCACTGGAACCAGCACCGATCCAGCATCTTGCCCGTGAGTTTATGGTAAAAACAAGGCGTAGAAAGGTATAGTGCATTTTTCCTTTGTTCTTTGTAGTCATTAACTAGTCTCACTTTTCTTTTTTGTAAAATTTCTGAATGTTATTTGTTATTCTGCTTATATTAATTTATGTTCTGTTTAAAATTATTTTCCCCATACATTCTATATCTTGAGGAATGTAATTTTGTTTTCAACTGATGTATTGTTGGGCTATGCAATTAAACTGATATATGTCTGCATATTATTTCATTCAGTATGGAGACATAATATTTACCAAATAGGATAGTACTTCTTCTGCAAAAGAATAGGTTCATCATTCATGAATGCCTAGGATCATATGAATATTGTATATGTAGTATATCCTAGTTATGGGAAAATATCTAGTGCTACCGGAGTAGACTCAGTACTATTGTGGCTCTTCTCTTGGGCTTTGTGTAGAGCTATTTATTTTGTTTATATATAAACTAAAATTTTATTATGTTTACATGTAAATAAAACAAAATTGCATTTACATACAAGAGAAGAGCCACTGTAGTACTGTAGACTCAATACTACAGTAGCACTAGACATTTCCCCCCTAGTTACACCCTAGTTTTCATTTGAATTCCTTCTACCGAAGGTCTTATTATATCATATTTCTCATCTGTGTTGAAGCCTTCTCAGCTAATGATTACATGCATACTTTTTGAAGAAAAATGGAAAAAAAGAGGGAAAAAATTCCAAGTAGAACTGTAGAAGATAGTCATGCCATATTGTGGATGGAAGTTGGAGAAATGTAACAGCATTCATTTGTGAAATACTGGAGAAAGAACTTGATTCCTATAGTCCTATTACATTAATACATGTTGCACATTCAATCTGGCAGGGAATGAGTGAGGCTGTTAGCATCAGTAAATTCTTTGACGAGGCTATGATGGTGGAACTGGCTCAGCAGGCAGCAGATCTTCATCAACAAATGATGTGATGCAAGCAAAATTCAAATGCTTTGTAGCATCTGATATTTCTGGGAGGTGATTTATCCTTCCTATCACAGGAACAAGTATGAGATAATTTTGAGCTGACAAATAATTTATGATCATGCTGGTCGGGATTTGGCACAGCTATAACATACTGGAGTGGGCCCCTATGCCACTGAAGTGGTACTCTACATTTATCCAAAATATATTATATAGTTATATAGTTATATAAAATTCACAAATAAGTATATAAGATAACTATGTAGTCATAATACATTAATGACACGTGTAAAAAGTCTCAATCCGTATAAACTCTAATAACTAATAAGAGACATAAAAAATTCATTTTTATTTTGTATAAAGTTTATCATACTTCAAACTCAGACTTTTAAAAATTAAGAAAATCAAATATACGGGTTGAGCCGCCCATACAGCCCTAATCTAGATATAGACGTAAAAAGATTATTTTGAATTTCGTCAGGGTTAGAAAACATTAATTACTAAATAAGACAAAAAGAACTAGCTTTTATAAAAAAAAAGTTATGTACATAAAAAAAAAAGATAAGTTATTTACAACCCATTTATAATGGATCATCTCAATTCTCAACAAAGAATAAAGAGTGGTGTTATTTTCATAATAAGTTGTTTACAATCAATTTATAATGGATCATTTGAATAAAGAGTGATACAAAGACAATCAATTTATAATGGATCATCTGAATAAAGAGTGGTACAAAGAGTGGTACAAAAAATAAAGACACACACACACCCATTTATAATGGATCATCTGAATAAAGAGTGGTACAAAGAATAAAAAATGGTACAAAGAGTGGTACAAAGAATAAAGATACATACACACACACACATTTATAATTGAGATGAGTTATTTACATCCCATTTATAATTGAGATGAGTTATTTACAACCCATTTATAATGGATCATCTCAATTCTCAACAAAGAATAAAAAAAAAAAAAAACACACACACACACATAATTTATTTTTTTACATTAAACTAATAATGAACACACACACATGTGTGTATATATATATACACACACACATATAATTTATTTTTTTACATTAAACTAATAATGAACATACACACACACACACATATATAATTTATTTTTTTACATTAAACTAATAATGAACACACACACATATGTGTGTATATATATAATTTATTTTTTTACATTAAACTAATAATTATATAATTTATTTTTTACATTAAATTAATAATAAACAAATAAATATATACACGCTCGCGCACACACATACAAAATTTATTTATATATATATATAATTTATTTTTTTACATTAAACTAATAATTATATAATTTATTTTTTTACATTAAACTAATAATGAACAGATAAATATATACACGCGCGCGCACACATATACACACATATATATAAAATTTATTTTTTTACACTAAATTAATAATGAACACACACACACATATATACGCGGGCACACACACATATATAAAATTTATTTTTTTACATTAAACTAATAATGAACAGATCAATATAAAATGTATTCAAAATGGCTCAAAATATTGTTTCTCCTAAATAAAAGGAAATTTATTTTTTTATATTAAACTAATAATTATATAATTTATTTTTTTACATTAAACTAATAATAAACAGATAAATATATACACGCGCGCGCGCACACACATATATATAAAATTTATTTTTTTACATTAAACTAATAATGAACACACACACACAATTTATTTTTTTACATTAAACTAATAATGAACAGATCAATATAAAATGTATTCAATAATGGCTCAAAATATTGTTTCTCCTAAATAAAAGGAAAAAAATTACCAAGTACAAATTTGTCTAATTTTATATGGGCATTTTCGAGCCACCCGGACCCGGACCGAAATTTGTCGCCAACTGTACGACCAGAAAACTCCCATATGTCGAAGGCTCAATGCCTTCCCTCTATGATCTGTTAGGAAAGGGTTCCATGTTCTGTGAACCTGCTAAACTACTGTAAGATTCGTACTAGATTGTTCTTGACAAGAATATCACAATCCATCTTGCTCACCTTCCCCTCTGTTTGGATCACTGGTGAAAGTTGTGGTCTTTTTGGGAGCAAAAGAAGAAGAAGAAGAAGAATAAAAGCCAGACAACTTTACCAGTGTTCGCGTTACGGGAATCAGAAGCGATTTTAATCAATTGGTGTGCTATAACAATCTCCAATCTTTGATTCATATTGTATATTTCTGAGATCATATCATAGATTCTGTATGATTCTTTAAATTATGTCTGCTTGCTGATTGTATATCAGAATCCTGATGAATTAGGATGATGCAATCCAAGAGTTTGAGCCTAGCTCCAGCTCTTACACTTTTCCCAAACCTGAGACCCCCTCACAAAACCCTACTTTTCCACCAAATCTTGGTCCTTCTTCTCACATTCGTTGCATATGCTTCCTTCCATGCCTCTCGAAAGCCTCCCAGCATTGTGAAGAGTGTTCTGGGGCCCACAATTCAATCAAATTCAACTCAAGGTTCCAACTTGAATTCCAGCGATACAGGTTGGCCCCCATTTAATGGAACCCGGGGGACTCATCGTCTTGGTGAGCTTGATCTTGCATTCCTTTCGTCCTACGCGATCGGCATGTATTTTGCAGGTCATGTCGGTGATCGGATTGATTTAAGGCTGTTCCTTGTATTTGGGATGATGGGAAGTGGCATTTTTACCATACTTTTTGGCTTAGGGTATTGGTTAGATGTTCACGAGTTGGGATTCTTTGTGGGGGTTCAAATTGTTTGTGGATTTTTTCAGTCAATTGGGTGGCCTTGTGTGGTTGCAGTTGTGGGGAATTGGCTTGGAAAATCAAAGAGGGGTTTGATTATGGGGATATGGACTTCGCATACCTCGGTGGGGAACATCATTGGTTCAATTTTAGCCTCAGGAGTGTTAGAATTTGGATGGGGTTGGTCGTTTGTGGTGCCTGGACTTCTGATAATTTTGGTGGGGATTTTGGTGTTTTTGTTTCTTGTTGTGAATCCAGAGGATATGGGATTTGTACATCCCGAAATGGAGATCGAAATGGGTGTGGAAACAGAAGAGGTAGAAAATATGCAAAAAGTGGAATCAGAAGAAGCAAAGCTCCTTGAGTCTGGTAATTTAGAATCTTCATCTGCAATTGGGTTTCTAGATGCATGGAGGTTACCGGGAGTGGCTCCATTTGCTTTCTGTCTCTTTTTCTCAAAGCTCGTGGCTTACACTTTTCTATATTGGTTGCCCTTCTATATAAGGCACACAGGTAACTTTCTGTTCCTATACGTGGACATATATGGTTTCACGTAGAAATGTGTTGTCTTTTGTTTAGCACTTTGTTGGTATCTAATTATTACTATTGGCCCTACTTCCAATTGCAGTTTTTAAGGTTTCCCAGTTAGTCACATATGTTAACCACTTAACCCATATCTCTCTGTCTATTCAATTTTTCTGTGATGTTTTTGCTAAATTGCTAATTGGTTTTCGTTTTAGCTGTTGCGGGTGTCCATATATCTCACAAAACGGCTGGAATACTTTCGACAATATTTGACATTGGGGGAGTCTTTGGTGGAGTTTTGGCGGGTTTCATCTCTGATATGATTGAAGCTCGTGCTGTTACTTCAATTTTGTTCTTGTTTCTATCAATTCCAGCTCTTGTTTTTTATCGGATTTATGGGAGCCTCTCTATGCTGACAAATATTGCTTTAATGTTTCTTTCGGGGCTTTTGGTGAATGGTCCATACTCACTTATCACAACTGCTGTGGCTGCTGATCTTGGCACACAAAGTGAGAATGGAGGGAATTCCCGGGCTCTGGCTACCGTGACTGCTATTATAGATGGTACTGGTTCTGTTGGAGCTGCTCTTGGGCCACTTTTGGCTGGGTATATATCAACTAGGGGATGGAACAGTGTCTTTTTTATGCTAATTCTGTCTATTTTCTTTGCTGGTTTATTCTTGATGTGTGTTGCTAGAACTGAGATAAGAGAGAAGCTGAATACAGGAAAGTAATTTTGGATATAGTAGAAGCACACATTTGATAATTTCGTCTATACCCTTGGTTTTGAACTTTTGTAGATGCGATAGAGTAATCTTTCACACAGGATATAGCATATTGATGGAGAAGATGCTGAAAGGCATCATTCCTCTTTGCATTATTTTGTCATTCTTTCTTTGCTGATTGTGCAAAACAAATGTATAAGAATTATTCATTTCAAATGAACTACTTCAATATCTTTTTGCTCATGTAATGGTACTCATTTCGTGGGTACTTTTCCCTACACTATTCATTCTCATTGATGGATGTTTCAAACTCGGTGGTGTAATGACAAGTGCTCTCTCAAGTCCACTTGGCGTCGCGTTTTACACAATAAAGGCTCGAAAATAATAGGGTACCAGATGTGGTTTGCAGACAGAATACGTATGGGACTCTTGATGAATTTGCATGAGCAGAATTAGCTGGTTGCTCGGTATTCCTTTATGCTCTCACCTGAGTCGTCAGATATGGAAGGAAAGTTCAGTTGCAATGGGTTCCAGAAACTTTCAGCTTCTCATTCACCGTTACGTGGCTTTTCTCTATCCCAAATTCTTTAGGGATAGGGGAGCTGTGGGAGTAACAATCCCACATTTCCATGGTTATATCTGCGATGTCAGAGTGCAGTCCCGAACCTCAATCAAGTATATCATCACTGCACACTAGTTCCCATATGCTGCTACATTTTTACCTCGTGCACTAAGCATACTCTGTTGTCCCGAGAACAACCATGATTTCACATTACTGTATGTCAAACAGAATGAGAAATTCTTAGCTAGACTAAGTCTACAAAAAGTAAGGAGACTAAATTAATTATGAATGAACACATGAGCACATTAAAAGTAGATTTTATTGAAAAGTATAGTTGACATGCTTATATATTTATTTATAATTAATTTAGTATACTTAATTTTTGTATATTAAATTTTCTTAAAATATTTCAAAACAATAATATAGGTATATAGTAAGGACTGTGTCTAAGCTAATACTTATTGTTGTGAACGGTAACTTAGTTCTTTTGTTTTCACCTCTCACGTTTTTTGTTTTTTATTTTTTATTTTATTTTTTGATATTAATTAATTATTTTTTATGTTATTTTTTTAAATTTTTTTAAAATTTTTACTTATAAAAAAAGTAAATTTAAAAAAAATTATGAATGAATAGTATAAAAAGTGTAAAAAATTTTAAAATATTTTTAAAATTTTTAAAAAAATATATGAAATAAAAAATAATTAATTAATGCTAAAAAAAAAAGGTGAGAAGTGAGACTAAAATATGTTATGGCCCATATAGCAAGAGTTGAGGCTTCTGTAGTTACAATACAGGAGAATTGCCTTTGAAAATGATGAAAAAAAGGGGAAAAGGGAGGGTGGGGGTGGGGGTGGGGGTGGGGGTGGGGGGACAGTTACAGTAGAAAGAACAGCTTCAAGACCAAAATGAAAAGCTTGACAGATAAACAATTTATTTACATTGGTTTAACTTTACATCCATGAAAAATAAGAGTATGATGCCACGATAATCTATAATCTGTGTACAAATCACATTGTTCCATCTCTCTTTCCCAATAACAATGGGAAAATTAATTATACGATTGTATAAATTTTTATTTGAAAATTTGACAGCTCACTGTTCTCTCTTCATCCTCCCCAGAAACAAGGCTGAACATCAGTGATAAGAAAAGCACGAAGGCATTTTCTGTGTGATATATGAATATATGTACACAACAGCTCAAAAAAAAATAATCAGCTAGACAGTGTCTTGCAGACAAAAATGCTCTATCCTTCTAGCAGGCATTTAAGATTCTGAAGTCCCTCAACAGAAATGCTTCTCCCGACTCTTGCCCTTTCTACCACCACAGGTGGTGGTGGATCTGAGTAAAAACAAACCATCACAACTGTCAAGTTGTCTGTTGATCCTCTCTTTATTGCTTCCTCAACTATTTCCTTACAGCACAGTTTCACATCATTATGCTCTTGAAGCCTCCTCCGAGCAAAATCTACAGCATTTTGGCTGGTGAAGACATCCCAGATTCCATCACTCCCAATTATTAAAAATTCATCTTCTTTGGTTAAAGTCATCAATTTAAGTTCTGGCTCAGCACTCAGTGGCCCCCCCCTTTCACTCATTTCCTTCATTCCTTCAAGATGCCAGTCACCTAGAGCACGAGTGACGCCTAGTAGGCCATTCAGGTAACCATCATCAATGAATCCACCCAAGGATTCCACCCGCTTCCTTTCTTTGGTACAGAAGGGCCTATGATCTTTGGACATTTCAATAGCCCTTCCACATCGGGACAACACAGCCCGGCAGTCTCCAGCATTGGCTACAAGCAAAGACCTGTACAAAATGATGACATTGGTTTAAAAGTTAAAACTTATACCATATTGAACTAGTTGCTTCAAAGGTCTATTTAAAACTCATAACTTACACATATTCTCATATTACGATTTCTCTCTATCTCTCTACTTTTCACATGGTATTAGACCCTAGGGAGAAAAAAACCTAAAGTTTTAAGTGTGTGAGCACCTATGACGGTAAAATACTCAGCCGTCACATCTGTCCGATCTGGTTGGTTTCTTTTCCGGTGTCGGTTGCCGTTTTTGGTCATACCATTGTGTTCGGAGAGCTCCCGTCGGCATAACCCTTAAACGGCGTTGTCCAACTTCGGCCCACGCGTCGTCCGAGTGTCCGCCGTCCAGCGAAGCTTTGAAACTTCGATCCCCCTTTTTCGGTGTGTATCTGACGACGCTGCCACCGCCAACGCCAACGACCTCAGACGCTGCCGATAGGCTTATCCCTGGAAGCTCATCACCGGAAACCACCCCACCGCCCCCACGCCCCGCCATGCCTATTCTCCTACTGTCCAAATTGCTCCAATTTCTGTTTTTGCACATCTTTCAGGCCTCTTTAGCTCTCTACAGCCTTATTTCAGGTCTATTAAGGCTACCTTTCATCCAAATCATGTCGGATTCCACTTCTTCAGTCACTTTGGTCAACAAATCAGGTAACTTCACCCATGTTTTCACTTATTCTCCTGTTATTACTACTGAAAAACTTTCTGAGAGTGCCAATTATATGTCTTGGGCCGCTTCAGTTGAATTATGGTTTATGGGACAAGGAGTTGAAGACCACCTAACCACCAAGCTTGATACTATACCTAACTCTGAGAGAGTTGCCAAGAAGAAAACCGATGCCCTTTTATGTAATTTAATGTGATAGTTTATTAAGCCTAAACTTTATCCCATTTATAAGGCATATAGAAACTGTCACTAGTTGTGGGATAAGGCCAAAACCCTTTATACAAATGATATTTAACGTTTCTATACTGTTATTTCTAACATGTTTTCCTTGAAACAACAGGACATGGATATGTCTGACTTTATTGGCAGGCTTGAATCTCTGAAAGAGGAATTTAATTCCCTTATGCCTGTTGCTGATACTATTGAGAAACAACTAGAGCAACGTGGTCAATTCTTTATGGTGCTGGGATTGACTGCCATTCGCCCAGACCTCGCTCCTATTCATGATCAAATTTTGGCTAGTCCTACTATACTTTCTCTGGGATATGTCTCTACTCGGTTACTTCGTGTTTCTTCTCTGGTCATAGTATCCACTAGTTCTTTTGTTCAACCTGTCGAATCCTTAGTATTGGCATCACAAACCTACACCAGAGGAGAACATGGTGGACGAAATAATTCTACTCAGAATAAATCTCAGAAGGGAAGACCTAAATGTAATTATTGCCATAAGTGAGGCCATGTCAAGGAGCAATGTTATAAATTGTATGGTTGACCACCTCGTACTCCACATATTGCTCAGACTGCTAGTGTTCAGGATTCATCCGATGGACAGTCCTTACCCCCGTCAAGATCGTTTCTTATCTTGACTGGAGCTAACTATGACAACTATGTTCACTATCTTGTAGCTCAACCATCATCCACATCTGTTGCCTCTGTTGCTCATACTGGTAATTCTGTTGCATACCTTGTTCAGTCTCCTACCCTCGGACCCTGGGTTCTAGACTCGTGCCTCTGATCACATCTCTGGTAACCATCGTCTTTTATCTCATATTATTAGTTCTGGTAGTATTCCTTCTGTTACCCTTGCAAATGGTTCCAAAACATTTGCCAAAGGCATTGGACAAGCCCAACCGACTCCTTCCATGCCTCTAAACTCTGTTCTTTATGTTCCTGACTGTCTTTTTAATCTTATTTCTGTCAGTCGATTAACTTATACCCTTAATTATTCCGTTACTTTTACTGATAATTCTGTTCTTGCGCAAGACTGGGGTGTGGGACAGATGATTAGCGTAGGGTGCGAGTTCCAAGGGCTCTATCACCTCACTTTGCCCCCATCTCTAGTTGCCTGCACCTCCACTAAGTCACCCGCCATACTTCACAGCCTTTTGGGACATCCTAGCCTCTCTAAACTCCGTCGACTGATTCCACATCTTTCGAGTCTGTCTAATTTAGATTGAGTCGTGGAAAACAATCTCGCACTTTGTTTCCAAAGCGTGTCAATAATTGGGCTTCCGCCCCTTTGAACTTGTTCATTATGATGTTTAGGGTCCTAGTCATGTCACTTCTATTTTGGGTTTTTAGTATTTTGTTACTTTTATTGATGATTACTCTCATTGTACTTTGCTTTTTTTTAATGAAAGCCCGTTCTGAGTTGTTTGATATCTTTAAGGAATTTGGTGCTAAAATCAAAATTCAATTTAATACCTCTATTCGTATTTTGCGTAACGATAATGACCGTGAATATTTTTCTGCTCTTTTCAATACATTTGTTTTCACAAGGTATTCTTCATCAGTTCTTTTGTGCTCATACCCCTCAACAAAATAGGGTGGTTGAACGTAAAAATCGACATCTTATTGAAACTGCTCACACTCACTCACTTCATCATCACATTCCTTTTTATTTTTGGGCTAATGTTGTTCTTACTACATGTTTTCTAATTAACCGCATGCCTTATTCAGTGTTGCAGCATGAAATTCCTCACTCTTTTATTCCCAACTCAGCAGCTTTATGTTCTCTCACCTCGTATCTTTGACTGCACTTGTTTTGTTTATAATTTACAGCCTGGGCAAGACAAATTTTCTCCTCGGTCCATTAAGTGCATATTTCTTGGTTATTCTCGTCTTCATAAATGATATCGGTGTTATTCTCTTGATGCTCAGCGTTATTTCCTCACTGCATATGTGACTTTCTTTGAATCTTTTTCTTTCTTTTCTCCATCTACTGTCGAGCATCTTGATATTTCTGTCCTTTCTGTTCTTTATTTTAGACCTCCTCTTGCTTCTGCTAAGTCCACTCCACCTCCAGTCCCTGATCGTCCCATTCAGGTATACCACCGTCGTCTGCTACCTCCTTCTCCTGCAGGCACTGTTGATCTTCCCCATGACTCACCCCCAGCTTCTCCACCTACCACAGACCTGCCATTTATGCCTCTTCGGAAAGGTACTCGTTTTATTTGGAATCCTCATCCTATATATACTTTTCTCGCTTATCATCGTTTGTCCTCACCCTATTATGCATTTGTCTCCTCTTTATCGATTGTTTCCATTCCTAAAACTACTCATGAGGCTCTTTCAGATTCCGAGTGATGTTAGGCCATGATTGATGAAATGACTGCTTTACATTCTAATGGCACTTGGAATTTAGTCCCCTTACCATCTGGTAAATCTCCTGTTGGTTGCCGGTGGGTTTATTTATACTATCAAGGTTGGTCCTGATGGACAAGTTGATCGTCTAAAGGCCCGTTTGGTTGCCAAAAGCTATACTCAAATTTATGAGCTTGATTACAGTGATACTTTTTCTCCTGTGGCTAAAATGGCCTCTGTTTGCTTGTTCCTCTCTCTAGCTGCCATGCGTCACTGGCCTCTTTATCAGCTTGACATCAAGAACGCTTTTCTACATGGCGAACTAGTTTATATGGAGCAACCGCCTGACTTTGTTGCTCAGGGGGAGTCTAATCTTGTGTGTAGGCTTCGCCGCTCCTTATATGGGTTGAAACAGTCCCCACATGCTTGGTTTGGGAGATTTAGTACTGTTGTTCAGAAGTTTGGCATGATCCGCAGTGAGGCTGATCTTTCTATTTTTTATTGCCATTCATTGGCTGGTAAGTGTATTTTTATGGTGGTGTTCGGAGATGATCAAGATGGCATTGCTCGTTTGAAGTCTCATTTATTTTAGAATTTTTCAGAGTAAGGATTTGGGTCGCCTTAAGTATTTTCTTGGTATTGATGTAGCTCAATCCAACAATGGTATTGTTATCTCTCAGAGGAAATTTGCACTGAACATCCTTGAAGAGACAGGGATGGGGAGAGCCCTTGGTAAATCCTAGTCGATACCACAGACTAGTTGGGAAACTCAATTATCTCACCATCACAAGAACAGATATTTCTTTCGCAGTCAGTGTGGTTAGCCAATTTTTACAGTCTCTATGTGATAGTCACTAGGATGCAGTGATACGCCTTCTTAGATATATTAAAGGAGCATCAGGTCAAGGGCTGTTACATGAAGATAAGGGTCATACCTAAATCATCGGGTATTCTGATGCCGATTGGGCAGGTTTTCCATCAGATAGGCAGTCTACTTTAGGATATTGTGTTCTTATTGGCGGTAATTTGGTATCCTGGAAAAGTAAGAAATAAGATGTGGTTGCCTGATCTAGTGCAGAGGCTGAATATCGGGCAATGGCATTAGCCACGTGTGAGCTCATATGGTTGAAGCAACTTCTTCAAGAGTTGAAGTTTGGCGAAGTGACGCAGATGCAACTTATTTGCGATAACCATACAGCTCTACATATCACCTCTAATCCAGTGTTTCATAAGCGGACTACACATATTGAGGTTGACTGTCATTTTATCCACGAAAAGATTTCATCAAGATGCATTGCTACTAGTTTTGTCAACTTAGCAAATCAGCTAGCATATGTGTTTACGAAGTCTCTTAGAGGTTCTCATATTAGGTTTCTTTATAACAAGCTTGGTGCATATAACTTATATGCTCCATCTTGAGGGGGAGTGTTAACATACACATATTCCCACATTAAGATTTCTCTCTATCTCTCTCTATCTCTCTACTTTTCACAAAATCAATTAAACAAGGTACTAAAAAAATAAAGAAAAAAGAACCAATGTAAGGTTACTGAAGAGAAGAAATAAGAACCCAGCATATGACTTAAAGGGCAGTATGTTTATGGTCACCAAAGAACAATGGAGATAGGTGCTAACCTGCCATATATAATTGCAGTTAGTACAGTTGTACCAGAAGACAGGGTAGACTCAAGAGAGCACGTCTTTGCAAATGCAGCATCTGCGTCCAAAAATGACCTTGTGACTACCTTCTCAAGCTCCAAAGGAAAATCAGCATCCTCAACAATCACTCTTGGCAGATAATCACGGACAAATTGTGCAGCACTCTTCCCTCCATGTCCATCAAATACCTGCACATCAAAACATTTGCCATTACATGTCAAAATCTGATTAAAGGGTGCATATCCTCCAATAGAAAATGGTTAAAAGATACTTATCCTCTTTACACCCACGTTTTGTCAAGTCACAATGCACTTCAGAATGGCTATACAGCTACAACTCCTAATATAAGAATGCAGCTAAGTTGATAAGTAAAGTTTCCCCATATCGATCTTATAAAAGACAAGTACTACACTAGCTGGTTTGGCCCATGTTTGGTCACTAGACTTCGGAATGGCTATGTAACTACAACACCGTAGATTATAATACAGCGTGGTTAATAATAGCTCAGTAACATTTTGATCTTTAGATAAATTAAAAACCAGAGGAAAAGAGCCAAGTCATTATCCAGAAGTAGTGTTTTTTACCCTTCAGAGGCACTATTATCACATTCTTACCCCAACTACAGACAAACAAAGTTTCCCCATATTGGCTTCATCGACACAATTACTAGACCAATACTAAATGTCAGCAAGATAAGCTAATGGAAGCTTTCATCAAGTATTAGCTAACTTTGATTCATAATATCATATATCGGTGTCTGGTCATCCTCTAGGTCTGTCCAGATTTAAGGACGTGTTCATCTACTTGCTCAATTTCTGGGAGAAAAAACTTTTGAAGCCTGGTTTCCCACTGTGTAATAATATCATCTATTCAGAAGCAAGAGCATCCGTAACTAAGAAATTTCAAAGCCAGAAGAAATTGTTCCATGAGACCTTCATAGAAGGTTCATCAATAACATATAAGAGAACCTAAATTGACTACAACAAGATAATTCCCCAATCCACCAATTTGACCTCCCTCTCTTTCCAAGTCGGTAGCTTTCTTTAAATTATTCACCAATTGATGTAAGAAACCCTTGATTCCTTGCAGGTTCCAAACTTCGTGAAACACTAAGAATGTTTGAATGTCCTTATGCTTATCACAAATTAAGATGTCTGTGGAAGAATTAAATTGAAATTCATGACAGCAACAGACAATTAGCATAATTAGTTAGATGGCTTACACCATAAAAGGAAACAGCTTCCTCATTTAGCACTTTATACCCAAACTTCTTTGCTAAGTCTCCAATGCATATGTGGGTATCTTCCATGTAAGGGCGACCTCCAATATCTGACCACTCGCCAGACCGAAGATCAGGGACGAAGTTCATCAGGGTCTGTTTTCTGTCTGCAATCATTGCATCCTCACATATGCTTTCCAGCTGAATGTGCCACAGGGAAAATGCATAAGAATTGGGATAAGATGATAGGAACCATAAGCAGTCAAGAAGTAATAGAAGATGCTCAGCATGACTCAGCGATGAAAAGTGAGAGGAATCAATCTCAGATACACAATCTAAAGCGTTGACCAACAAATATTAATTTGTATTAAGTAATGATGATTTCAGCAGTTTGTACCAGTCATCTCTGGAAAGGTACAGTTATGAAGAACACCAGAAAGTTATGCTAACAACTAATACTCCTGTAGCATTCAAACTATTATCAATAGACATGATTCCTATTGAATCTTTTCTTCTACCAAAGAACCATAAGAAGAATCAATGAAAAGTTTGAGCAACTAAAAGGACGAATACAAACCAATGTGAAATTCAAAAAATAATTAGAAAAGAATCTAGGAGTTGACAAGAGAAAGTAAGTGAAGAAGAATGATGTAGAAGAAGTTGAGGAAAAATGTTTCCACGCCGTCTAACTTTAATGGGCAATAATTTCAATTTGAATCTACAAATTAAGTATTACTGAAGTTGAACGATTTCACATAAAGGATGCAGTATTAAATGATTTTGACAAAATAAAAAAAGGATTACACTAGTCCAAAGAGTACAGGGCCAGAATAAACGAAATTACTGCAAATGTTTCACAAAAATCTCGAACTAAAGAGTGTTTAGAATAGCTCATCATAGTCTAGAAACAAAAAAGAGAACACAGCCACCAGAATAAAAGGCAAGGGTCAAAAAAATAGACCAGCGGCCAGAGTATCTGTTTTGACAAGAAGGCAGAAGACCCATGGGCGAGGTATTATCAGTGTTGAAACGAAAAAACAAACAACCGTAACCCAAAAGGAAGAAAGAAGAAAAATGGTATCCCAATTCACAGGCGAAATTGACAAAAAGAAATCGAGATGAACCATTGGAACAAACAAAGAAGATCAGGGAACCCAATACTCACAGGAAATGAATTTCCAACACTGATCCTGTCACTGGAAGTTCTCAAAGGACTTTCCTTTTCCCAGTTCTCCCTCTGGGTATGCAAGAACTCACAATGCAAAGGCCATGACTTCCTTCTGTTCTCCGGGTTCTCCATATCTTCTCCAACTTGCTCGGCGTCCTGCACACACATGGTGACAACAGCCGTGGGGTAGAGTGGTTCGGCTCAGCAACTTGTGGGGATGGGAAGTAAAAGACTTTATGGAATTTTGTGGCTTATGGAGAGGGAAGATTCTGAGAATATGTTGGAAAAAGGATGGATTACTCCGTTTATAGTACAGTGTCAAGTGTGACAATGAAAGAGAACAAGATCCGTTTAAGTTCCAGATTTTTCTACGAAATCGTGGCTGAAAATTGGTTGGGTTACAGTAATTTTTTTGGCGATCTTGCGTTTAAATGTTGGTTAGAGACTTGGAAATGTCCCTTTCTATGGTAAACCCAAATGCTCCTTTGATATTTTCCTTCTTTTCCACTTTTACACGCGCGAAAATCTTCTGCGATATTTACACCAAAAGTCTTCGCCTTTCTCTCACATTTTGCTCATGATTTCATGTGTTTGATCTAAGAACGATATTTTATAGCCCAGGCAGTTCGGTTGCAGGATGGAATTCTCACGAAAGCAGGGAACCAGCGAACTTAATTTCAACCATATACCTACCCCAATGATGGGACTCTAATTCATAGCTTGTGTGGCCTTGTGTATTAAAAAATTATTTTCATTTTGATTTCTTTTTTGAATGGTAGAGGAATTGGCATGTATCTAATCCTTTTAGATTATAAAATGGTCCCAACGTGATAAATGTTAAATAAAGGTAAGTTCTAAAATAAGATGCTGTAATCATCCATTATTAGGGCGTGTTGACTCCCATTATTTATAGGATGATATCCCTTTAAGATTATTCCATAATTAAATTATTGCTTGGAGAGGTAGGTATACCATATACGCGTTTAATTTAGAGGTCCAAGTTAGCCAGCAAATAACTTTATTCTTTGCTTCACATAGTGGCTTCCAAATTTCTCCCCTGCTGTTTTTTCTGAGAATAATGTTATTTATATTACACTTTTTTTATATTTTTATTTTTAATTATTAATATATTCTAAAATCATAATAAATAATATATATAAAAATATATATAATTGTATAAAATTAATATAAAAAAATAATATATAAATAATATTATTCTTTTTTTAATATACAATAATGTCTTTTTAACTTACTAAAAATTATGCTTTTAGGTGGTGACAAGCGAGAAAGAAATTTAATTGAAATTTGTAAATTGCACTCTTTACATTTAAAATAGTTATAAAAATTATATACAATAAAATGAATTTACTGATGCAATTTTGGTCCGACACGAAAGGTCCAATTCTTGAGGTTTGGCGTAGTTATCTTCACAACATAGAAGAGTTAAGCCAATTCTTTAGCTGGAGCTGAGGCTTTAGTCAGGACTTCTACGGTTAAGTTAGTATTCATGAAAGAGATGAAATCAAGGAGTAGAGACCAGTACATATGGAAAGACAACTTTTAAGGTAGTTGCAGAATCTTCATATAGTTAACTCTATTGGAGATAGGGGGAGTTCTTCCATGTTGGTGGGATCCTCAAGAGTAATTATGCATGTCGCTACTTGTCATGAGATAGTTCATTGTTTAGGTCTGTCTTGGTTAACCGAGCCTCTTCTAGGCTTTATATCTTTAACATTTTAGGTCGTCTCAAACTTATTAGTTTGAACTAAGAGGTTGAATAGGCTCAAGTGTATTATAAGAATGGATTAGGTAATGAAATTTATTTCTACGCCCATTTTAATATTGTTTTGTTATATGACATTAGAGAAGATTAAATTTAAGATTTTCTATAAATTACTTAAATATCTCACCACTAGATTATATTTAATGATCTGTTTTTACTTTTTAGTTTAATAGTACTAGAATTATCTTTAAAATTAAAATTTGTAAATTCCAATATCACGGCAGTCTAAAAAAGTGGCTTCCCACTTTAATACCTTATACCTATCTTAAATGTAAGGGAAAATATTATTCTACACCCCTATCTCTTTTTTTTTATTTTTTATGTTTTTTTTTCAAAATATTTTTACTTTTTAAAAATAATTAAATATTTTTTATCTTATATATATTTTTCAGAATTTTTTAAAATGTTTTTCAATTTTTTCTTGAATTTTTCTATATTTTTTTACTATTTATTCATAATTTTGTTTTACTATTCATTTGTAACTTAAAAAATTATACAAAAAATACAAAAACATCTTTAAAAATTCTGAAAAAAATTTATGATATAAAACTTAATTAATTTATTTTAAAAAATAAAAAAATTTAAAAATATAAAAAATATAAATTTTTTTTTAAAATTACAGTGGACGGTAAGGTAAATAATCACCTAAATATAAATAGTGTCATTCTACTTTATTTTCTGCGTATTTGTATCAAATTTTTTAATCAATAAATGATACGTCATTAAAGTTATCTAATTAATAAATGATAGATATATTAACTTTTTCGTTACATAGCTTTTATTAATATCTGTGTGTGATTCATTAATTGAATAACATAATCACAAACACCTAAAACATTTTACCTAAAATTTCTCATAATGCAAGAATACCACAATTGATATCAAAGAGATGTCTTCTATCATTGGATCTTTTCTTATGACAGAGAAACAAAAAGGGAGAAAAATATTATCAATTGATATATACTTTATACACTTTTTTGGTGTTGGTCTATTACTAAGATAATTTGATGACTATCATAACCTATGACTCATACAAGTTGCTTCAACTATTTTGTTTGGATTCATGGATTGTGAGGATCTTTTCTCTTAAAAAATGTTACTTTCTCAAAAATATTTCTTATAAAACTTATAAAAAAGTTTTTTTTAATCAATCAACATATAATGATATGATAGAAAAATTGAATAAATTGCAATGATTGATTTAAACAAATTTATAAATTTTGTAAGAAGTTGTCGTGAGGGAAACATTTTTCTTAAATATGAGCAAAAAAAAGGAATATTTAAAAAAAAAGGGATGATGATGTAATAAGTCAAAGGACAAGTTGATCATGGAGTTTGTTTTATTTGATTAGTAATAATGACAAAAAAAGTTTGACGGCGAACCTTTAGAAATTTGATTGGCTAGTTCAAATAAATTAGGACTTGATCAATGAGAACATAATTAGATAATGACATTATATTTGTTTATTTGATGTTCTAGGAAAGCTAATGACTCACATTTCCCTTAAAAAATATCTGCCCCTCATACTTTACATCCAATTAAACTTTTGACTATTTACTAAAAAAAGGTTAAATATTATTAATCAATTGAAGATTACCTTGCCTCTTTTCTATTTATAGTTTATTTTCTGCTTTTTATGCGGCTTCATTTTATGGCCTATGATTCTACCATGTCATCAACATTTTGTTTAAGAGCTTCTTCAAAAGATTTATGATGAATAGGAGTGGTCGAATTAGGTGGGATGGAATAGAGTGAGAAGATGTGAAGCCCCTGATTACCAGGGTTACATTATTCACAACATATTATTCGCTTTATCAGCTAAAGTATACAAGAAGAAAGTTATGAGGTCAGTGAAAAGTCATAAAGAGTATACTCTAACTGATAAAGCAGACAGTATATTATGAATGACATGACTAATAGAAGCGTCATAGAAGGAGAGATTAATCATTCTATTGTTTGGATGTTTATCGTAATTATTAATGGGGTGGGTTAATTCTTTTTTAAAATACTTTATATATTTTCTTTTGATACAATAAAAAATAATTAAATTAATAATTAAACTCAAACCCTCCAATTTGGAGAGATTTGAAAATTAAGGTGTGGAGTGGGTTGGGATGAGTTGAAAACCTATTTAACACATTCCCCTATATTAATAAAAACACATCCAAACAATAATTAAGATATTATTTTCCCGGAGTTCATCCTTTCGGACTATCTCTCAAAATAGCCGTCAAGAAAAAGGATCTATAATTGTTTTGTTGGCTTATGAGCCACCACTCATTGGCAAATGGAGGGAGCAAGTGCTTGGTTAGGTTAACCATATACAATATTAGTTCAAATTTGAGTAGCATTACTATTTCGCACAGAAAATTTTGGGATAAGAAAAGAGGATCATGATGCAAAAAACTGAGAAAATTATTGTCTAGTACTTTACAAGGCACTTAATTCTTAATTAGTCTCGAGCACTATTTATTTTTTTTTTTATAAAAATAATTTTTTATTATTATAATAGACTAATCACTTTTTATAAAAAAAACAAAAAAAAAGTGTAATATTTGGGATGTGTCATTGGGTGAAAAATTAGGTAACCATAAACATCAAACAATAATTTTTTTTTTTCAAAAATTGAGCTCAAAACCTTGGAAATGCACAGGAATCTTGGGGATGTGTCATTGGGTGAACATCAGAACATGAATGTGTTTAGATGTCATCTTGTGAGTCTGTGACGTGGGACAACTGTGTTCAGTGAAAGCTGTGCCCATCGCATCTCACATCCCTGGAAAGTGGAAAGCACTTCAAAATTATGTGCCCTCTTTTGGTTCTCATTTGCTGCCAGATATTTTCAAGATAATA
>JASKGM010000009.1:18841714-18857138 GCA_034509205.1 Ceratonia siliqua | reverse complement strand
AAATTAGAATTTAATTCTAAAGGAGAGAAAGAGATTTCCGAAAAATGAGGGAAAAAATTATTATGTTTACTCTTTTCAGTTGAAAAAATCTTGGGTATTGTAAGATAAGGCATGGGCAAAATAAGTCCTTCATATTCCCTTTCCTGGATAAACCTTTTGCCTTGGAATTTCTTTTCAGTAATCAAAAGTATTTTTCTCTGAAACTTTATTTATAAAGATGATTATATTTATACATTAGTCTTATATAGAAAACTATAGATTCTCTAAGAGATTGAAGCCTGAGAAAAATCCAAAGCGTATAAGGCGAATGTCTTGACGCTGAAAGAGAATTCCAGATTAATTTGCTCTTAATTGAAAAGTATTTTACTCAATAATCTTCAAGATTACCACGAAAGTTCATGTAAATTGTAATGATCCAACAATAGCTAACCAAGGAGCAAGGACTCGCTTTCATGGGCTTCAATTCCATCTTCTATTTGACAGAAATTATAAAATATATATTAAAATGATCCGTTCACATGGAGGCATTGTCTTTTATAATAGTTTTTATAAATTTAATAATTTTTATAATGTCATTTTGATATATTATTTTAAATTATCTAGAATAATAAGTAGAAAAATAAATTTTATAAAACACTATTATAAAATACAAAAATATCTACAAAGACACCAAAAAATAATTTCTCTTAACTCAATATAAAATTAAAATCTTTCATTGAATTCAGATAGAATTTAGATAATAGATACTTTCATATCCATAATACTAGGGGTGGCAACGGAGCAAGAATGCCTTCCTCGCTCCTTGCTTCGCCCATCCCCTATGTCCTCCTTATAAAAACTAAAAAATTATAAAAATTAAATTAATAACAAAGATAAAGTATTAATTTAAAAAGCACAATCTTAAAATTCATTTTAAAAAAATAGTATGAAATTTTAGTGCTTTTTAATATTTTTAATAAAAATAAAATATGAAAGTATTAAAATAGATAATATATATATATAATAAATGTTATATGATGAAGGCATTTTAGTAATTTTATTGCAATAGATTCTCGTACGAGCAGGACGGAGGTATAATTTTTGTTTTGGTTTCCAAATTTTTGACGAGGAAAATTTTTCTCTTGTCATTGTTCTTGTCGAGGAAAATTTATTCCATCTTCACCCCCTAATAGAGCAATCCTTATGAGGATTCCTGAATGTGGGATTCTTGAATGTGAGAAAATTTGTCATTCCTACATGACATCATTATGTTAAGAAATAGACAAACATAATATACATGAACTCACAAATAATAAATATAAAATAATAGTCACTAAATAAATTTTATACATTATGTAGATTATTTACTCAAGGTTTTTTGTTCCCACTTGTTTCTGAAGAACTTTTTTTTACAAAGAACAAATTCAGCGCTATATGTTTAGTCCTCTGGTGCAGTACAGGATTTGCTATTAATGCTACTGTGCTTATGTTATCACAGTAAATAATAGGCACTTCAGTCTCTGCAACTTGTAACTCAGTGAGTAATGATTTTATCCAAGCCATTTCTGCCATCACACTAGCTAAGCTTATGTACTCTGCTTCTGTACTTGACCTTGAGATCACATTTTGTTTCTTAGATGACCAAGAAATCATATTTGAACCTAGGAAAACACAATACCCAGTTGTGGACCTTCTATCTTCAATGTCAGCCCCCCAATCTGCATCACAGTATCCTACCAAATTAAGCTGTTTTTGTTTCTTCAAATGAAAACCATGACGAATTGTTCCTCCTCGATACTTTAGTATCCTCTTTACCGCAACCCAATGTGAAACTAGACGTGTTTGCATAAACTAACACACCTTATTGACTGAGAAGGGAATTTCTAGCCTTGTGACTATCACATATTGCAACCCTTCTACAATTGATCTATGCAAATGAGGATGATCAAAAACATATGTGCCCTTAGCTGATAGTTTCACACTTGCAGTCATGGGAGTTATTGTTGGTTTGGCATTTGCCAAGTTAGCTTTAGTAAGTAAGTCTTTAATATACTTGGATTGAGACAAAAGTAATCCATCATTAGAAGTTGATTGAACCTGTATCCCAAGGAAATAATCAACTATACCCAAGTCCTTGAGAGCAAATTCTCTATTTAAGTCAGAAATCAACTTTCTTATACTAACTTCTGATGTTCCAGTCACCAAGATATCATCAATATACACTAGGACATAAGTAACTTCACCATTATATTTTCTAGAGGTAAAATTGAAGGAATACAATGCTTGAGCAAGTCTTGAGAACCATGCTCTAGGGGTCTGTTCTAGCCCATAGAGTGTTTTGTCTAGTTTACACACCAATTGAGTCTTCTCCTTTTCTTCAAAACCAGGAGGTTGAATCTTGTATACATTTTCCTCTAATATCCTATTTAAGAAGGCATTATTGATGTCTAATTGGAATATTTTCCAACTCTGAGCTAATGCTAAAGTGAGAATGATCCTGATGGTGGTTGGTTTAACCATTGGGCTAAAAGTTTTTGAATAGTCAAATCCCTTTCTTTGATGGAAACCTTTTGCAAATAGCCTTGCTTTACACCTTTAAAGAGTCCCATATGAGTTTTGTTTGACTTTGAATACCCACTTGCAACCTATAACATTTCTTCCTGCAAAAAGTGAGACCAAATGCCAAGTATTATTTCTCTGTAAGGCATCAAATTCTTCTTGCATTGCCTGCCTCCATTGTGGCTGAGTTAGTGCCCCTTGAACTAAGGTAGGTTCACTGGTAGTAATGTTCCAATATAGGATTTGGGCTTGAAAATCCCTTGTTTGGACTTGGTGACCATGGGATGAGCAATGAGGGACTTGGAATTAGAGAGAATAAGAGCTGATGTCTCCATTTCAATGACTGTATCGGTATCTTCTTTTGTAAAGATTGCTCGTGTATTTTCAAGGGCAATGTGATAGATATGTTCTTCAAGTGGTTTAGATGAAACATTACCAGTGAGGTAAAATGGGTCTTCAACAACATTACTAGGGAGGTAGTGTTAGGAAGTGGATTCAAGTGAGGGTGAGGTTGCCTGTATGAGTGGTGGTGAGGCTGTTACCAGGGACAATGAAACAAAATTGCTATCATAGTTATGTGAGGTCAATTTTCTCAACTGAACATAAGGCAATTCATCTTCATTAAACATTACATCTCTAGACAAATATATGACACCAGAAGGGGCTAAGCACTTGTATCCCTTGTGCTGAGTACTATATCCCAGAAAAGTGCACTTAACTGATCTGAATTGCAACTTATGTTTGTTGAATGGTTTGGTATTAGGATAGCATGCACAACCAAATATTTTGAGATGATCATAGATGGGCTTTGTGTGAAATAGTAACTCTAAAGGTGATTTTTGCTGGGTATTAGGTGAGGGTATTCTGTTGAAAATGAACACACCAGTGGTAAATGCATGATCCTAGAATTTTGTGGGTAATGATGCTTTGGCTAGCAATGTTAAACATGTTTCTACCACATGTCTATGCCTCATTTTTACAGTCCCATTCTGTTCATGGGTGTGTGGGCAGGAAACTCTATGATGAATGCCCTATTCTTTTAGATAGGGAACAAAAGCTCAGAATTCACCTCCCCAATCTGATTGAAGAGCTTTTATACTTACTCCCAGTTGATTTTCTACAAGAGTCTTGAACTCTTTGAAGGCACTCAATGCTTCAGATTTGTGCTTTAATATATATATCCAAGTAAATTTTGTGTACTCATCTATAAAGGTAATATAATAGGTATAACCTTGAGATAAAATAACAGGAGAAAGCCCCCATATGTCAGTGTGAATTAACTGCAGAGTTGTGTGTATTTAGACTTTGAAAAAGGAAAGGGAAATTTGTGAATCTTTCCCAAACAACATAATTCACAGTACTAAATATCCTCTTTATTAACAAATGGCAGTTTACATTCTTTAAGAACCTGATTTACAGCTTTAGAGGATGGATGCCCTAACCTATAATGCCAACTATGAAATAATGACAGGTTACATTGAGGTTTATCATGTTTACAAAAGGCAACAATATTTACACAGTATCTAACATCATGCATTTGATTAGGAAAAACATAGATTCCATCTTTAAGTCTCCCTCTGAGCAGGGTGGCTTTGGTATCCTGAGAATTAACAAAGCATTCATGAGGATGAAATTCAAAATATACATGATTGTGTTTTGCAAATCTTGAAACACTTAGCAAGTTCTTTGTGATGCTAGGAACATGTAATAGATTTTTAAGAACAAAGGAAAATGAGTTATATGGAGAATGCAAGAAAGATTGACCAGTATGTTTGATAATCAAACCTGATCCATTTCCAATCTAAAGCCTATTTGATCCATTGTATGGTGTCTTATCCACCATGTTGTTAGTATCTGCAGTTATGTGATGTGATGCCCCTGAATCAGGATATCACTCCTGACTAAAGTAATTATTTGTGTTTACTACTTGACTGGATTCATTAGTGGTAGACATGCATGTTGCTAGTTTGGTAGTGGAATTCTTTGCATTCTATTGGCCTTGAAACTCAGTTGGCCCCAGGTATTCTTAGTTGTATCTATGGTAGCAGTAATAGGCCATATGTCTTATTTTCCCACATACTTGGCATTGAGGCCTGTTGCCTTGCCTTCCACTGTTTTGAGAGCCATTGTTTTGACCATTATTTTGAATAGTTCTGATATGAAGATTTTCCTTGATGCTTCTTATCTTGAAGTTGTGTTGCAGCGAAATTTGCTAAGATTATATCCACACTTTTATTTTTCTCAAGTCAGCTTTCATGTGTGAGCAAGAGTGATTCTAGTTCCTCAACTGTATAGCCATCTTCTTTGTACAACATTGCTGTCACAAAAGATTCATAGTCATCTAAGAGTCCATCTAAAATTGCTTCAATGTGGTTGTTGCAGAGACAGGGCTGCCAATGGACGTCAAAGAGCCAACACAATGCTTAATTTGCACTAGGTATTCGTTCACTGTCATAGTTCCTTTCTTGATATTACTCAATTGTGTTTTGTACTGCTTGATCTTTGCCCTGGTCTGTGAAACAAAGCAGGTCTCAATATTCTCCCATATTTGAAATGTATGCACACAACCAACCGTCCGAGTTGACAAGCTCTCATTCATGGATCAAAGAAGCCAAGAAACAAGTAATTAATCCTATCTCTCCCCGTCTTTGAACTTATGATTAACTATTCCTCTTTCTCCATCTTCTGTGGATCTGAATCGAGCAGGCATCATTCTTGGACCTTCAATGAACGAATTAAGATCATGAACACGGATTGCCACTACTATCTATTGACGCCACAACATATAGTTATTTTGATCCAACTTGATTGCAAGAGGATGTGAGAATGAAACCAAGGAGGTTCTTGATCCTCCATTAACAACTGCAGGTGAAGTTAGGACTGAGTTCTCCATGGTTGGCCTTTATGGCTCTGATACCATGATAGAAATTAGAGAGATTGACAAGGAAAGAAGAGAAACTACGAAGATGCAATGATCATAATGATTTGTTCTACCATTCATTGTAACTTCGATTAGTTTATATACTTGTGAATACGATTATAACAAGCTAATCATACTAACTCACTCAAACAAACTTATTTGAAACTTATCTGAGTCATCATGATGATATGGCATACACTTCATCATCTAACAATACTATTCATTCATCATTTTTCTAGAATTTACTTTTCTATAAGTAAAAATTTTTAAAAACATTTCAAAAAATTTTCAAAAAAATATATAACATAGAAAATAATCAATTAATATCAAAAAGTAAAAAACAAAAAAATGAGAGGTGAGAACAAAAATTCTTAAGCTACCGTCCCAATTTTAACATGTTATACTGTTGTTGGATCCATTTAAACATGTGCAAACTGAGAAGAGAAAGAAGAAAGTCACAGGATTCATTGGGTTTCCATGTGATGTGTTCCGATCTGATTAATAAGCACAGAGAAAGTGACGAGGCATAGGCTTCCCATATACATGCGCTTGTTCCATGTAACATGTCTGAGGGTAAGGCTGCATCTATCACCACAAACAAGCCTAACACAGCTTCATCAAATTCACATCTATGCCACACTTTGTTGCTTCTTTCTCCTCACTTTCTCGTCGCAAATTACTCTCATTTCACTTATTTTAGATTTGTCATATAATTATGCTTGCCTCGCTTCTTTTAATTTACACCTATTGTTCATAAACAAGCAGCTTTTAAAAGTAATATATTCAAGTAGACCTGATTCTTAGAAAATGTGTAAAACAAATTAATTATACATGAAATGCCAGTGTTACAAGTTATGTGTAAGTTCCTTTTGCAATAAGTAAAGAGAAATGTTAATATTACAAACATATCATTCCAAAATTTTATAAACTTATTATGTGTCATATTGAGAGAGGCTAAAGCATTTATTACAAAGTTTACTTACAAACTCTAAAAAAATGTTTTTTATTCTCCCACTAAGAGAGAGCAAAATCTTTATTCTTTTGGAATTTATATGTGTACATGGAGAGAAGCAATACCCGTTAAAGTTTGTATAATGTGATAGGTGTGTTCACAATATAGAGTGAGATAAAGTAAATTTATGATATGTGGAGCGGTAGGGGAGTTTAACATTTAAAAATTTTTTTTTAATAATGATAAATTAATTACAAGTTTAAAAAAATTAAAAAATTTAAAAACATCTCAAAATTTTTTAAAAAATAGTATAAATAAGGAAGAAAGAAAGAATATAAATAACCAAAAAAAAATAAACAACATAAAAAAAAAGAAAAGAGAATTAGGAGGGATAGTAACATAGTCCCCCCCTATGATATTTGTGAGAGAGAAAATGTTTATGAGTAGCATTCCTCTAAGTATATGAAACAAAAGGCAATTTACTATGTTGTAGAAATTCTTTTAACATGTTTGTGTCCATTCAAATGATTAAAAAACAAAAGTAGAAAACATGCCAACTTAAAGGAAGTAAGGCACCTCTCTCCCTCTCGAATAATTATACGATACTATGATAGTATCGTTTTATTTCCATTAAGATTGTGTCAAGTGACATTTTTTAATCAAAAGACCAAAACATTACGTGATGATCTTAACAGAAACAATATAGTATTATTAGTATTTTCCTCTTCTATTCCCTAAAGAAAAAGAAGTAACGGACATTATTGGAACCATAGAATGAGTAAAGGTGCCAAAGCCCACGTTGGCCAAAGGCTTCCAAGGGCCGGCAGGTAGGCAGGCAATTTCCATCTGATCCGAGTCTCTGTTTATTTTGATTGGGCGGACCAAGTCACCAAATCAGAAAACCATAAACTCTAACCCCTTTACCTGTTTCTCTTTGTTCCTTCGCTATATTGGAATTACAATACCAACATTAATGACAAAAATTAACATAGTAATACAAAACAAAAGGGTCATAATCATGTAATCCCATGTTTAAAAACCAGAAAAGAGTGAGCTATTTTCTCTGTTCTGTTTCTTTTTTGGTTCCTTCTTTGTCTCACCCAATGGTTGTAAACCAATGGCTACCTCTGAAGGCAAGATCCCTGATGTGGACCTTTGTTAAATAATTTTTACTTTTCTTTCTTTGTTTCCCTTTTAGCTTCTTCGTTCCGGCACGGGAATGTATATGAGTCCAACTGAAGTTACCTTCTATTGCCGTTGAGACTTGTAATTGCCTCCTCTATTCCCATTTTCCAATCCATTATCTTTATACCTTTCTCACTCACTCAATTTTTCCTTTCAAGTCAAGCTCTCTTTTTTCCTTTTTCCTTTTTCCCTTTCTTATTGTAGTTAATTCCAAGTCACACAAACTTTCGCTTGCTTTTTACCTAAACACAACCTTAACCCATTTCTATAATTCACTAATTGTGACAAATAAAAATACCTTCACATCCCCATTTAATGAAGAATGAATTATTTTATAATATTTTTAAAAGTATCATATTTTAAACATGTTTATAAGATTCAAATGTTTTTTTTAATTTAGCATCTTAAATAATTTGAAAACGGTAACTGATAATAAAATTTATTAATGTATAAATATTTTTATTTATAAATAAAAGACATGGTTTATTTTTTTAAATTATTTATATTTTATTAATATTTAAAAATTAAAAATATGATTAAGGCACTAATTATTAATAGAATGGAAAGAGAAGCAATATAAAAAATAAATTTAGTATGTTAATAAGAACAATTATTGATAAAATAAAAATAAAAATAAAAATTTAATATGTTGGTATAACTTTTAAAACTATACATATTAATATTGATTGATACTAAATTTTATTAAATACTCTTTTAAAATATAATATTACCTTTAATAAAATTTTCTCATTCAATTTTATTGATATAAAGATATTATTAAACAAAGATATGCCTAGTGTATTATTTTATTCTAGTCTATTGTTTTCCCCAAATGTAGAATGTTGGGTATTGGGGCATGTGTACAAAAATTATGCATGTGATTGGACTTCCCACTTGTAGACTACAACTGCTACTCACCTAAATAAATATGAATAATTAAACCTAACTTGTAGGTTCCCCCAAAGTATTCGCTTTTAGTCAAAGACTTAAAAAGCTAACCCTCCACAACGAGAATTCATGGTCTCTATAAACGGCCAGCATTTAGATAGGTCAGATATACGATGAATGCTATACTCATATATAAATTAGAATAAATTATATTTTATCTATTTAAAAATATTATTTTTATAATAATGTCTCATGGTTGAGATTTCACTCTCTCTTAGTATTATTTTAAAAATAAAATACAATATTATTGGAGTTACTTAAATAAATTCTGTACAATATATGTGGATGTGGATGTGGTGTAGTGGGTGATATGCGAAGGAAAGGAATCATCATATATTTCAAGGTTAGCTTAGAGAGAACTAAAACTTCACCAAACAAACAGACCTTGTTATCTAACAAAGAAGCATTAGTTAATTGGATTAGGTCTTTCTCACTCATCCTTCCTTATCTAGGCCTCTCTCAAGCTTTAAACCTCAAATAATGTACTTGACAACTGCAAATGGTTGCATATGTCTCAGCATAGAGAAAGAGAGAGAGAGAGAGATAGGGATAGCTGTTATAATGATAGTGGAGGACCACAAGGATATGGCCATGGCAGCAGCTCAACAAATAAAAGTTTCAGAACGCAAAATCTAATGGTGATGGATTAGATAACAGTAATTGGACCCAACTCTAGGTAGCAATTAACCTCGGCTGTGAATGTGAGTATTTGAGAGATGCTTACTTCATGTTTGACAAAAAAAAAATTATACTTTTTCATTCAATGTTAAATAGTTCTTTCACGTCAACAAAGTATTGGTAATTCATGGATACCCAAAAAGACCCCTAAAAATAAAGAGAGATGCTTATTTTATAGTTAATTTTATCCATGGAGCAAAACAACAAACACTTGGTGGGCACGGCGCCAGTTCAGGCCTTTGAGCTTTGTGGGCGTGTTTGCCGCTGAATCGTTAGGTTTATGCATTGATTGGGATTTGGTCAGCCGTTTATGGCTGCTAATTTGTTAAAAAAATGACAGAACGTTTAGCAATTAGGAGGCTGTTCTTGGTCACGTTAAAATTAGATATTTAAGTACCCAACAAGAATTGGCTCAATTGGTAAAATAGAACTACATCAATAAAAGGATTTTTGGTGAATCTTGTTAGTGATTTCTTATTGACAGATGTTCACTAATTGTAATGTATGTGACTTGAAGTATGCATATCACATTTATATTACTAAATCATTAACCATATGAATCAAAATTTAATTTAATTATGGCTGAGATTTTGGATGATTTTATTTAATTATATAAAATTTGTCGAATTTGAAATTACTTTAATTGAGTTTAATAATATAATCAAGTGTTATTTTAAAAATAAAAAAAATTGAATATTATATTACTAAATTTAAAAAAAATATATATAATAATTTATCTAATATAGCTTTAAAGCACAATTATAAAATATAATATTTCTAAAATCATTTAAATAAAATTATTCTTAGAATTTTAAATTTTTAGTTAGGACGTACAAGAAGAAAGCAAAATGAAAAAAATACCAACCTCCTTCCAAATCAATTAGAGGTAAGAATCGTAAGATGTCAGCATAAGCAATGATAGGAGAAAGACGACATAGCTGAACAAATTATAAGATTATTTAGAGAACTAACTTGGGATAATATAATGATGAATCAAGGGTTTTTTTTTTTATTATTTATGAGTTTCTTGTTTTAAATTGCTCAATTAAGTTTTACATATATAAATTGAAATTTGAACCCAACTTGTTAACTAATAAATAATTAAAATAAATAATATATACACTTATGAGAATATTAATTGTTTACCTCAAGATCATATGTTTGTTCATTTAAAAAATAAAAAAATAAAAAAATTTGAAGAATTCCCTACCTTTCCTTTTCCACACTGTCTAGTTCTATAATTTTCTTAAACAAATGACGGGGCACATGTGAAAACATTTCCTATGTAACAATCTTTGGTAGTTTTAAACAGAATACACTTAATTATATCTATCTAACTATTTAGGATCTAGATCCACGTTATGTTACAACATAAGGAGAAATGTTAAATTAGGTTCGTCACAATTTTATACAAGTTTTTATTTTATTTTTTTTAAATTAATCTTAACTGTCTAATATATAAAATAAAATAATTAACTCGATCTTTTTTTTTAACTACTTTAAGTGTATAGAAATCTTACTATATATTTATATATATATATAAATTAGAATGAAAAGAAGTGATAAACAAGTAATAATCCATTTAAATTAATTTTTTATAATTAATTAATAAAATCTTTTATATATCTTTAAAATATTGTATATTATAATAAAATTTTATAAAATTTACTTTCCTCTATGTTTAAAATAAATTTAGATAGTGCTTTATAAAAACATAAAAAGAAATTATAAGATGGGGTGTTAAAAACATTTAAAAATAAAATTTTTAAATATTTGTATAAATAAATTTAAAAATGATTTGGAATCTAGGTCTAAAACGATGATTAAGGGAGAAGCAGGTCCGACCCGAGTGAAGATGGATTGATGGTGTTGATCTCGGGTTGTAGGAAACAGTACCTTTCTTTGTCCGCTGACAATTTTGTACTTTCCTTAATGAAAGCAGACTCGTGAGTGACCCCACCAGCACCAACCATCTTCACGTCATTCTATAACTTCCATTATTATTTCCAAACTCTACTTTGATCCAAAATTGGGATCAAAAGAGTATTTTAAATTATATTCAAATATATTAATATATTTAGATATTTATTTATTTATGTTTATTTTCTTAATTATTTTTGTTTGTATTTTTAAATTTTTTTTGTATTTTCTTAAAATTTTTATTCTTTTTTAAATCTTTTTCTTAAATTCTTTTATTCTTTTCTTATAATAAAAATTATAAAAAATAAAAAATTTAAGAAATAAAAAAATTTAAATATGCCGATATATATAATTTATTCTAAATATTTTTTTATAAATTAAATGTATCTAAAATTTTCCCTGATCAGAAAATAATATTGTTGTTTTAAAATAGTGTCAAAATAATTAAATAAAATTGAATGTTTAAAATTAAAATAATACTACTTATTTAATTTCTATATTCAAGAATTTTATAAAGCTCATAATGTATCAATGCCTTATTTAATAGATTATAATATTAATGATTGAATGAGATGTTTAAATTCATTTGATATTTATAAATTATATCAATTGAATATGATATATATAAATTTTCAAAGTAGAAGTTACCGAGAGCTCAACTTTATAAAAAGTTGAGTTTTTTTATTGTCAAATATTTTTTTAGATTTTTATCTTATTTTTTTTAATTTATAATTTAATCAATAAATTAAAAATATTAATCTCAAAATATATATAGCTGGTAAATGTATTCATTAGCATCAGTCTATTTTAAATATAGAAGAATTGCTCTTATTTTCCCAGCTGTGTAGTGTTTAAATGCATTGGATATGAGCATTAAAAGCAATATTAGAAGCATTAATTAGACTACTCTGACTATTAATTACCATTTAAGTGCATTGGATTTATTAAATGGGTTTTCGACTAATACTGTAATAAAACATCAGAGTTATCTGAACTGACACCGCAACGGTGAACCACTAACAAAGTTCCAAATGTTTGGCCCGCTATGTATGTATGAAGTGTCTTTACAGAAACCATATACAACATTAGACATACCTTTCCTGCTAAGAAAAATTTCTTGTCAATAATTCTAAGACTCCTTTATATACCCTGTTTTCTGGCCTCTGGCTGTAAACTCTCTACTTAAACCTCATCTCTTCTCTTCTTCATCTCCATGGCTTCTTCCTTGTCCATTTCTTGAAGCAAGATAGAAAGATCTTGAATTTGGTAGATTCTGGAAATGGGTTCTCAGATTAAGCTTCTGGGGTTGTGCTTATGGATGTTCTTGGTAAGCTTCAGAATCAATATTGTTAATACACAGAATGAAAGAGGAGGTGAAGCTGTAAAAGGCACTGTTTTTATTAATGCGAAATCTGCGATTGGGAAGATTGATGATGATTTTGTCTGTGCAACTCTGGATTGGTGGCCTCCTGAGAAATGCGATTATGGGAGATGCAGTTGGGGTCTGGCTTCTCTTCTCAATCTGGTATTATTGTTTTCCTTTTTCTCTCCAAATGGTTTTCGAATCTGTAAAGTTACTTTAGAATGCTTCTCTACTGCAAATCAATCCAGCATCATAACTTGTCTGGTTTTGGCTGCATTTTGAAATGATGTTGGAATCTAGACTGCGAGTTTACGATCTCTCGTCTCAGCTGCAAAATCATTCCGCTAAAAACAACTTTCACTTTGTTTTCAATTTCTCTTCAAAAAATAATGTCATTCTCATCTTAATGATTTTCTCAGCACGTAATGATGAAATAAAATATTACTTATTTTCTTTTCATTTGTCTGTCTTTCTCATTACAATAATCTAAGGCAACTACCTTCAGCAGATCCTGTGTTCAATTTCATATTTTAATCTTCATTTTCTCGAGTTCATTAATTAATTATCTGTTCTACTGATCTTACTAACGTCCATTCACATTTTCAAAACCTATATAGTTGGTAAAGATTAAGACATTCCACCAAAAAAGCAAAACGTAGCTTCCTCTGTAACTTGCATTGGTTTCTAAATTTTTCCTTCGTCATTATCTACTGCAGGACCTTAACAACAACATTTTACTAAATGCAATAAAAGGTAAGAGAGACTTCACACCTAATAATTCTCATAAATGGCAGCATTTTACTTCATTTTCTTTTTACTTTTATTCTGCAGCCTTTTCACCGTTGAAAATAAGACTAGGGGGCACTTTACAAGATAAGGTCACATATGGGACTGAAGATTATAGGAAACCCTGTACTCCTTTTGTTAGAAACTCCTCTGAATTGTTTGGTTTTACTCAAGGGTGCTTACCAATGCATAGATGGGATGAACTAAACAGCTTCTTCAAGAAATCAGGGTAACAATCAGTTTCTTCTATTAACTTGTTGCCTATGTGTTTGTTCTCTTTTCTGAGTGAACAGAAATCCATTTTGTTGACTTGGAAACTCTGGTTTCTTAACAATTTAACATTATTAAGAGGTTTATTTCAGGGCTAAGATTATATTTGGATTAAATGCTCTTTCTGGAAGATCTATAAAAGCTAATTCTGCAGTTGGTCCTTGGAACTACACCAATGCTGAATCTTTTATACGTTACACTGTCAGCAAGAACTACTCCATTCATGGTTGGGAGCTTGGTAAGTACAATTCTCTTACTACAATTGCCAAGAAGTGGCACAGAAAGGAGAACCCAAAACAAGTTACTTGTAGACTAATTTCAATAATTAAACTAGAATTAATGGTGCTTTTCAGGATGGCACCGTCTTTATCACAGCAGTTCCCTTTAAAATGATACAAAAAATTAGCTTCCTACATTCTTCTACCAATTTTTGGCCGGTTTTGACCAGATTTTTGGTGTTTTTTCTTATTGGTTCACCAATTTTTTGATCAATTTTTATGCGTCGATTTTATGGGTTTGACTGGACCGGTAAAAGTACTGGTTCATTGATTTTCCATTCCGGTTTTTAAAAAGCATGTTCTGTTCTATATTAAGTCAAAATTTTGTGTGGCAGGCAATGAATTGAGTGGGAATGGAGTTGGAACAAGTGTTTCTGCAGATCAATATGCTTCTGACATAGCTGCTTTACGATACATAGTTGGAAATGCTTATAAAGAGGTTGAACCTAAACCACTGGTCATTGCACCTGGAGGTTTCTATGAAGTAAATTGGTTCAATGAATTTATAACCAAATCTGGCAAATCTCTGGATGTGGTTACCCACCACATTTATAACCTTGGCCCAGGTACCCTTCAACTTACAAACTCTTCCCTCTGCTTTCCTAATCTTCCATTAATATGATTATAACTGAAAGAACAAGGACATAATTCCACTCAAATACCTTCAAATATATATTTCATAACAGTGTATTGACTTCTTCTCTAGTGACAAAGTAAAATTTTATAAGACACTATCCTAAAATACAATACCAGTGAAAATACCACTCAAGAATAATTAATGTTATATTACAGGAGTTGACGACCACCTTGTGGAAAAGATTCTGAATCCTTCGTATCTTGATGGGGAGGCTAGAACATTCAGCGGCCTCAAAGATTTGCTTCGAAGTTCAGGAACGTCGGCAACTGCATGGGTTGGGGAGTCAGGAGGGGCTTATAATAGTGGCCATCATCTTATATCAGATGCATTTGTGTACAGCTTCTGGTAACTCCCCATGATACATATCTATATCATATGTTATATGGGGTTGCTTATGAATTTGTTTGATAATATTATGATATCAAACAGGTATTTGGATCAGCTTGGTATGTCAGCAGCTTATGACACTAAAACGTACTGCAGACAGAGTTTGATTGGAGGAAACTATGGTTTACTCAATACCTCTAATTTCCTGCCCAATCCTGACTACTACAGGTATTAAATATTGCAACTTTTTATAGAATTATCCTTTGGGGTTCTCATGGGTGATCACTGTTTGCTTCATTAATTGCTTGACTTGCTTTGTTGGGGACATTGTAAGGGAGCCATTAATTTATAGTAGGATTCACAGGATTTGACAGTGAGGATTAAATAATGACGTTTGAGTGGTTATATACTTATAGATGTGTATTCTGACTTGCAGTGCTCTTCTGTGGCACCGACTAATGGGAAGACATGTACTGTCAAGTACCTTCTCTGGCACCAAGAAGTTACGAGCTTATGCTCACTGTGCAAAGCAATCTGTGAGAGAAATTTTTTATCACTTTCATTATTATATAAATATATATTATTTTAAATTATTTATTATTTTAATAATTTTAAATAATTT
>JASKGM010000009.1:18799819-18821515 GCA_034509205.1 Ceratonia siliqua | reverse complement strand
TATATATATATATATATATATAATTTATATAAGCAAATAACAACATAATTTAAATTTAAAAATTATTAAAAAATATAAATGGACAATTAAAAATGTTAATAGTCCTAATCTTACCTTATCCATTTTAGTGTCGAAAAAAAAATTTCTCACAAATTTATATCTCACTAAGTCTAACAAATATATAATATGTTCTCATTAAATAATATTTTTATGCCACTTTCTTCACATTGCTATCTATATCCATTTATTTATTATTAATTCAATTAAAAAATAAATAACGTAAATATAATTTTATCATAAAATATTATAAATGAGAGAAAATATAAAGCAGCGTGAATTTATAGTAGAATTTACCAAATCAGCCAATCGGCCTGTGTTTTCCTCCCTTGCTCTGGAGGTTGGTTTCCCATCCAAGACTTCATGAAACAATGTATGATTCTTATCGCAAATCGCTTCTTTACCTGAAGGGTTTTATTCGAACCTTGCCAATCTCAAGGCTCTGCGTTCTTCTGCAACATAGCCCGGCATAGCCACAAGCACTTCAAAGAAGCCGTCTTTCACGGTGAACTGCCTCATCAACAATTGTGGATTCTCCCCAGAAGCCGTAGCAGAGGCTTCTTAGCAAGTCTCTTTCGTTACCTCAGAAAATCCAGACTCTATCCTCAAACTCTTTAGAAGTTTTGATTTTTCAGATTCTCAATTACGTGATACCATTAGCAAGGCACCTTGGCTGCTTTCAAGTAATCTTGTGAAGACCATTTCACCCAAGCTAGAGTTTTTCAAGTCTAAAGGTGCTTCAAGCTCTTTAGTTGTCTATATCGTGACCACTAGATCCTGGATCTTACAGAAAGGTTTAGAGAATCATATAGACCCTTTTTATGATTTGATAAAAAGATTCCTTCTTTCTGATGAAAGAACCATTACGGTTATAAAAAGGGGTACCAATCTCCTCACTGATTATTGCCTGTCACGTAATGTCAAGCTATTGCTTGATAACGGGGTGCCTGAGTCAGGCATTGCTCTGCTACTTCGTCATTGTCCTGTAATAATGAACTTCAAAGTAAAGGAGTTGAAAACGAAGGTAGATGAAGGAAATTGGGATCTGATCCTTTAAGGACATCTTTCATGGAAGCATTGTGCGTCAAATTAATAATAAGTAAATCCTCTTGGGAGAGAAAGGTTGAATTGTACGGGAAGTGGGGTTCGCTAATATTTAACAGTAAAATTAAGGCAGTGATGGGATTTTTTGTCAACCTGATGCATTATGTTCCTGGTTACAGCTAGTTAGATGAGTTCCTTGGTTGCCTTAGGGACTTGGTCTTATTTTGTGTCACTTAACGGTTGTCAGCAACAGTAATAGTTGTTAGTTGGTATTTAGTTGTTGACCTCAGTTTTTGTAAGCTGTCAGTTCAGCATGGGTTTGTCTTTTAATTCCTTCTTCCTCACCTAAATTTCAGTTGCTATGTAATAGTATTTAGTCTGGCTTTTTAAATGAGAAGGCATGAAAAGAGTTAACCTTAAACTCCCCTCTATTCTCTCTATTCTACTTCTTTCACTCTTCAATCCTTCTGCTTCCCAGCCTTACCAAAAATTATCCAAAACATTTGGTATAAGAGCCCATGGATACTCATGGGAAATTAAAGGATGAGTTCCGAAATGAGATCCACGAAAGGCTAACTAAGCACGAATCAAGCTTTAACCAGATGAATGCCAATTTTCAGATGATGTTAACAACGATCTAAGAACTAGACGCGAGAATGAACCACAATGACATCAACCCCTTCTCCTTCGAAGAAGAAGCTCCCTCTTTGAGTGCTAGACCATGCATAAACCATGAAGGAAACAACCATCATTTGAAGCTATCTTTTCCAAAATTTAATAGAGAAGACCCAACTGGCTGGCTCTACAAAACTAGGCAATATTTTGCCTTCAAGGATGTGCCTTCTGACTAGCAAGTTAAAATAGCCTCTTTCCATTTGGAAATGATCGCCCTTCAGTGGCATCAGCAAGTAGCGAAGCTTCGAAGGCTACTAACTTGGGAGGAGTTCTCCAAAGCTGTGCTGCAACGTTTCGAGCCAATTAACTACAAAGACCCCTCAAAGGCATTTAGTCATCTCAAATATACCACTACAGTGGCTACCTACCAAGAAGATTTCAAGCGACTATCACATCGAGTAGTTGGGTTACCCAAGAGCTTCCTAACCAGCTGCTTCATCGTTGGGTTGAATGATGAGGTTCGCTTAGATGTTAAGATCAAGCAACCTCGAATGCTAACCGATGCCATGGGAGTTGCTAGATTGATTGAGGAACAAAGTCAGTTACTGAGAAAGTCCAACCAGAATCCTCGGCCTATGTTGACAACAGCCACGACAAAGATGAACCCAACCTTGGCTGCAAGAGTGTCGGGTCCACCAATAAACCAAAAGAATAATCATCAAAATAGCAACTTCAGAAGAATCACAAGTCAAGATGCAAAGGAGCCCTGGGAGAAAGGCCTCTGTTACTACTATGATGAAAAATTTGTCCCCGCCATTAGTGCGAGAAACCACAGCTATATATGATAGAAGATGAATACTGAGCCAAAATAAGGAAGATAACTCAGTCCAAAATGAAGAAGAGAGGGTGAGCAGACACCGGAGGTTTCATTCCATGCTATCACAGGAACTAACCATCCCAAAACTATGCGCATCATTAAGAAATTAAGAAACAAAGACGTCATGGTATTAGTGGATAGTAGAAGTACACATAACTTCATTGACCAGAAATTGGTGGAAATATATCAGCTTTCTGTGATACATGATCGCAAGCTCCAAGTGATAGTTGCCAACCACAAAAAAATTCAGTGTGATGGGTTATGCAGCAACTTAATAGTTTATATTCAAGGGGTTTAAATCACTATTAATTACTATATTCTATCGGTAATAGCCTATCAACTTGTTTTGGGAGTACAGTGGCTTCAAATGCTTGATCCAGTGGAGCACAATTACAAGAATCTCACCATGACCTTTAAGATTAAAGACATAACACGTATCTTCCAAGGAATGAGGCCTTCTGTGATTGACATTTTGTCGAACAAAGAACTCTCAAACCTTCAAGGGACTACTTACCTCCTTCATATAAGCCCTTGTGACCCTAAACAAACTGAGGACAAGTCCTCCGCCAGACCTTGCCCAACTCATGGAAGAGTTCGCACCAATCTTTGAACAAAATGAAAGTCTACCTCCTAAAAGACATCATGACCACCATATTCGCCTGAAATAAAACTCTGAACCCATCAGCGTAAAGCCTTACAGGTATTCGCATTACCAGAAGGAAACCATCGAAAAGTTAGTGATAGAACTTCTTCAATCTGGACTAGTGAGACCGAGTCAAAGCCCATCTTCTTCCTTGGTATTATTGATGAAAATTTTGAACTGCAAATAAAGGCTCTGCATTGACTATCGGGCTCTCAAAGTGTAACGATCAAGGACAAATATATGATACCAGTCATCAATGAGCTCCTCAATGAACTTCACAGAGTGAAATTCTTTTCGAAACTCAATCTCAGGGTAAGATACCACCAGATAAGAGTCCAAGAATCGGACATAGCTAAAACTGCCTTTCGAATGCACTTTGGGCACTATGAATTCCTGGTGATGCCTTTCAGTCTCACCAACGCTCCGGCAATGTTCCGAAGCCTCATGAATGACATCTTTGTATAGCATCTCAAGCATTTCATTCTCGTCTTTTTTGCCGATATGTTAGTTTACTCAGTCATGGCAGGATCACTTGCAACACTTGAGGAAAATGATGACTGTCCTACAAGACAACAACCTAATTGCCAAGAGATCCAAGTGTCAGTTTGGAGTGCTACATGTCAACTACCTCGACCATGTCATCTCAGAAACATCTGTGGCAGTGGACCTATCCAAAGTCAAGGTAGTCATCGAATGGCCGAGGTCCACCATAATCAAAGGAGTACGTGGATTCCTGGGATTAACCAGTTACTACCGGAAGTTTATCAGGGACTTTGGCAAGATTGCAGCTCAATTGCATCACTTGGTGTCAAAGGAAAGATTCAAGTGGAACGATGACGCCGAGCTTGCCTTCTATCACCTAAAAGAAGTTCTAACATCGCCACCAGTTTTGCAACTTCTTGATTTCAATCAACAATTTGTAATTGAATGTGATGCTAGCGAGAACGAAATAAGGGTAATCCTGATGCAATCTAAGAAACCTATAGCATTCTTCAGCGATGCTTTAAAATGATCCACACTGTCCCTCTCCACCTACGAGAAAGAATTGCTCGCCGTCGTTAAGGCCGTGAGGAAGTGGCGCCTTTATTTGCTCAATAAGCCATTCATTGTCCGCACCAATCACCTGAGTCTGAGATACTTGTTAGAACAGCGTATAACAATGCCCACTCAGGCTCGTTGGCTTCCCAAATTGTTAGGGTATGATTATGTGATCGAGTATAAGTGGGGCCCGAGAACAAAGGGGCCGATGCTCTGTCCAAGGTAAGTGAGTTCCAACTGTTAACAGTCACCACACTCAAAGCTAATTAGTCGTCAACCTTGCAAAAGCACATTCAGACTGATCCTTTTTATAGCGAAAGAGACAAGTCAAATGTTAGTTTCCCTTTAAGCCAACATGATGGTATTTGGTTTAAAAGTGACCGCATATTATTAAGCCCTTCATCTCCCCTGCTCCACGAAATCATTGTTGAATGCCATTCCTCCCCTACAGTAGGACATTTTGGTTTCCAAAAAACTCGGTCTCGCATTAAATGAGATTTTACTTGGCCACAAATGCATTAAACAATTAAGGAATTTGAGCAACACTGTAACATATGCCAATGTTACAAATCAGAAAGCATGAAACCCATAGGGCTAATTACAGCCACTGCCAACCCCCAACCAAGTTTAGAGTGAAGTATCTATGGACTTTGTGGAATGGCTACCCTTATTGAATGGATATTCTATTATCATGGTTATAGTTGATCGACTGTCAAAGTATGCCCATTTTGTGCCCCTGAAACATCCGTATACAGCATCATCCATGGCAAAGGAATTCATTGCCGAGGTAGTCAGGTTGCATAGCGTTCCTACTTCCATAGTCAGTGATCGAGATAAGGTTTTCCTCAGTAACTTTTGGTAGACTCTGTTCAAATTACAAGGAAGTAAGCTTTGCATGAGCTCGAGCTATCATTCCTAAAGTGATGGTCAAACAGAGGTGTTGAACCATACCTTGGAGCAATACTTGCGATGTTACACTGGTGAACAACCAAGAAAATAGGTTGAATGGCTTCCCTAGGCTGAATTTAGTTACAACACAACAAAGCATTCTGCAATTAAGATGTAGATGACTACTTACGTGATCACGACACCTAACTGCAAAAGCTACGCAAGAATTTGGGAAAGGCTTTGTATAAAATGAAGTCACAGGCCAACCTGAAAATATGCGAGGTCAAATATACTGTAGAGGACTAGGTATACCTTAAACTGCAACCCTATAAACGGAAGACTATGGTAATTCACACCAACATGAAGCTAGCTCCTCTTTTTTTGGGCCCTATGAAATCATCAAACGAATTGGCACAGTGACTTACTGTTTAGCTCTACCCCCTGACTCTCAAATACATAATATGGTGCATGTTAGTTTATTGAAGAAATATATGGGGCCTTTACCCCCAGCGTCATCCACTTCAACTCCTTGCCCTGAAGCTAACCCAACTAAACTTACACCTAAGGATGTATTGGATCGCTACCTCATTAGCAAAGGAAAGTATTGGCCTAAACCCGAAGTTTTCATCAAATGCAAGGGCCAATATCCTAGTTTTTTCTTTGAGGACAAGGAAATTGAAAGGGGAGGGCATTGATGCATTATGTTTCTAGTTACAGCTAGTTAGTTGAGTTGCTTGGTTGCCTTGAGGACTTAGTCTTATTTTGTGTCACTTAGCCATTTTCAGCAACAGTAATAGTTGTTAGTTGGTATTTAGTTGTTAACCTAAGTTTTTGTAAGCTGTCAGTTCAGCATGGGCTTGTCTTTTAATTCCTTCTTTCTTGCCTAAATTCCAGTTGCAATGTAATAGTATTTAGTCTGGCTTTTTGAATGAGAAGGCATGAAAAGAATTAACCCCAAACTCCCCTATATTCTCTCTATTCTGCTTCTTTCTCTCTTCAATCCCTCTGCTTCCTAGCCTCACCAAAAATTATCCACAACACAACCACATGGCTTGGGACTCTCTGATGCTTGCTGAATACCCAGTACTTATTTTGTTTTTGGAGAAAAGAATCAATCCTAGGGCTTCTGTCACGTAGTTTCTTCAATCTATAGGTTTGATTAAGAAGGCTAGCTATAAGTTGTTTACTATTACTGAAGAGAAGTTCTACGAGAAATTTATGAATTGCTTTAAGGATGAAGCTCCTCAAGTATTGAAGTTGTATGGAAGAGAAATTGAATCTTTCACAATAATAGACTGAATTTTGTATCTCTTATTCTATATCTTGAACATGTAGATGTAGTCAATCAAGTTTCCAAATAGTTTTGGTTACTTGTTCATTTGATAATTTAGGACTATAATACTTCTTTCTCATTGTGATGCGCTGCTGTTAAGCTTATACTACTTGATACTTTATTTGTGTGGAGATGAATACAACGTCTATCTGATACATTAAGAGCCACAAGAGTAGTTGTTTGCTGTTAAGCTTGTACTACTTGATACTTTGTTTGTGGAACTCCACTCTTTGTGGAGTTCTTTATTCTGATGAAAGAACCATTATATATCTACAAAATGCTATATTAGTCTCATTTTAGAAGTTTGCAGGGTACTTAATGTCAAACTCTTGTGGGATAAATGGGGTGCTTGAGTCAGGTATTCCTCAATTGGTGGCTCCATCCAATTTATATTTAAAAAAAAAAAAAACAGAATATGGATCAAAAAGACTCTTCCACCCATTTTTTCCACTCAGTCCCAAACATGGGATGAGTGCAGAGACATCAAAATGATATAGTTAATGTCGAAGTCTTGAATCTGTAACTGAAAGTACATCAACAAGCAAATCACTTTTCAATCTCTGCATGTTCTTTGGAAAAAATGGAAGTGCAAATTAGAATCACTTCTGAATGCGTTTCACAAAATTTACCTCCATCGTTGAAATAAGAAACCCCCGATTCCTCGGCCACAAATTACCCTGATTGAGAGTATGCGAAAACTTGATTGCAAATTACAATAGCTTTTGCCAAATCCAATTATTAAGTTACAATAGCTTTTTGCCAAATCCCATCATTGCTATCTTAGGTTTTGAGTTGTCGTCAAACTGGCTAGAATTATTTGACTTGTAACATAGAACTTTCCACAAATGAAAGACCAATGATGTCGGGTTCAAACATGGGATGTCAATAAATGACATCAAAATCACTTAGCAACACTTCCCCAGCAACAGATTATACAGAGATAAGAGCACTTACTGGGTAGAAATTATGCAGATACAAAGCAAATTAACATCTGGGTGTTCTGCGAAAGAGTCTTGGCAAGGAAATGGCCGAAGTTGCCAAAGCCGATAACTGGCAATCAAGAAAGTTTTTTAAGTGTATTAATAGATGAATGACTCTCAAATAGAGAATCGATGAATGCAAGGCACAAAAACGAGGTTGTTTATGCCCGAGAACTGAAGAACTAGAGAAGTAAGCAGAAACTTGAAACAAACGTAGGAGGGTGTTTGAGCTCTCTTCAACTCAATCCAATTCACAGCAAAAGTTTTCACCTTTAATGGGAATTTAAAAAGGTAAAACAAGCAGAGATGGTGGAGAAGAAGCAGAGGCTGAGAAGAACAGTACAGATGCAGCTGCAAACGATTATCTCCCTCCCTGAAAGAACTCCACGATCGTCTTCTTAAATCTTAAGGGAATATTAAGAAGAATACCATGTTTACCTATTCCAATAAATCAAATAACAACTGGCCAAAACAAAAATAAAATAACAAAGCAGTCGAAACTATTTGAAGAGATTGAAAATAATCATCATCAACCTTCTTACAAGAAAAATTTTCTATGCAATTCAGCCTAATTGGATATCTCAAAGCTACAGATGACAGACTAAACATACTTTGATTAGAGGGGGGGTGAAAAGTTCGAAAAGAAAAAAAGACAACGACAAAACAAAAACAAAAATAACCCGCATGACAGATGAGTTAAGGATAACAAAGAAGAGACATGGTAGGATTTCTTTTCCTTTTTTTTTTTTTTTTTGCCATTTTAGAAGGAAAATGGTGGATATCCTCCTATCCACTATCAATTTTTAAAGCTTGAAGAGAAGACCACCATGTGTAGCGAAGAAGGGAGCAAACACAAGAGACTCAACAGCCATCAGCTTGATAAGGATGTTAAGTGATGGTCCAGATGTATCCTTAAGAGGGTCCCCAATGGTGTCACCAATAACAGCTGCCTTGTGCGGATCCGACCCTTTAGGACCAAGGCTTCTTGCATGTTCTGAAGCACCAGCCTACCGCAACAAATATTTAGTCAAAATTACCATCATTAGACCATAATCATACTCACCAGTGGGCGGGTAAAAAATGACAAATCAATTACTTACCTCAATGTACTTCTTGGCATTATCCCAAGCACCACCAGTGTTGGATGCAGAGATAGCAATCTGTTAACATGGTACAGAAACAAGTTCAGAGTAGCACTAAAATGGACAAGAGAGAAGATGAACAAGAGGCTGGTATGTGGTAATAGTATCCTGAATAGTTGATGTAACACAACTAAATAAAATAGCAGATTAAGCAATATTATAACACGGGCATTCTCATGAGAATGCACAATGCAGACACAGATATGCCTGTAAATTCAATGATATTATACCATAGGCATTATCATGGGAATGCAAAGAAAGACATGACTAACTAAGGAAAGAGAAGAAAAAAGGAAGCAGGATATTTCTCCTGCGCCCCTTCCAGAAAGTATACTAAACATTACCTGTACACCAGACACAAGGGATCCAGCAAGAACACCGGAAAGCGTTTCTACGCCAAAAAATATCCCAACAACAAGTGGTGTAAGCATGACAAGAGCACCGGGTGGTATCATCTCTTTGATGGAAGCATCAGTGGAGATCTTAACACATGTAGCATAGTCAGGCTTGCCAGTGCCCTCCAGCAAGCCAGGGATGGTATTGAATTGCCTGCGTACTTCCTCAACCATTTTCAGGGCAGCACTTCCCACACTCTTCATGGTCATTGCAGAAAACCAGTAAGGAAGCATTGCACCCACGATTAAACCAATAAACACCTTTGGAGTCAGCACATCAACTGTTGAAATAGAAGCTCGACTCACAAAGGCACCAAAGAGGGCCAGAGAAACAAGAGCAGCAGAACCAATTGCAAACCCCTAAAGCAGAAGAAGAATAAATCTCAGGTAGCTGCCAGGGAAACTGATATTTCCATAAACCAAAAACTCAAACAAAAGAAAATAAGAAACCCAGACCTTCCCAATGGCAGCAGTTGTGTTTCCTGCAGCATCAAGGGCATCAGTTCTCTCTCGAATTCTGTGACTCATGCCAGCCATCTCAGCAATACCTCCAGCATTGTCACTGATTGGACCATATGCATCAATGGCCAATCCAGTAGCTATGGTACTCAGCATCCCAAGAGCAGCTACAGCAATACCATACATGGCAGCGAAGCTGAAACTAACAAAAATGCTAACTGCAATAGCAAAAATTGGAATAATGACAGACTTGTATCCCAAGGCAAGGCCAAATATAACATTAGTAGCAGCACCAGTCCTGCAGGAGTCTGCAACGTCTTGCACAGGGCTGCAAAAGCAGATAGAAAGAGATAAAGTCAAGGCAAAAACTAAGATGCAAGAAGTTTAAAGTGTAAAAGGACCCCATACCACTTACCTATAGGCATTGCTGGTATAATACTCAGTTACGAATCCAATAATAAGCCCTGCCCACAGACCAACAGCAACACACAAGAATAGCTGCCTGCAAACCAAAATCAATCCCATAAGTCTTCATATAAGAAAATATACACTAGTTTCCCATCTGTCCAAAAGCCAATAAATTGAATAGATTTTTACATAAATGTTACAGGGCATTCAGACAGATTATCACTCATATCTTTTTGGTGCCCCTAAGCACACCCGATTTTTTCTGACATAACATTATTGGATACTCTTAATCCAGTTCATAAGAAATATCCTGTTAATCGACACTTCCTTCAGGTGGCATTTGGTAAGCAGGGATCTTAATTTTCCAAGTACTTGGGAACCTTTTATTAGATATTTATGTATGAGATATATGAAAATTTTGATATCTCCAATTTGGTTATGGCATATCAAACAGGGGAAACTTAAATTTCCCATATATCTTATACAAATACCTTAAAAATAGGCTTCCAAGTAATTAAGAAATTAGGATGTCTACTTACCAAACGCCACCTTAGAGTTTTTCTATTTTCCACCATAAATGTGTTAGCTTAAGTAAATAGATCTGCCACAAATTGTCTTTCTAGGGAAATACAGCACTTCCTCATTATTATTGACAGTGACTTAAAATTATTTGAAAGCTACCTGAAGCCAATAAATCAAGATATGGGCAATAAATACTTATTTCCTTATTCAAAGTCTCACTTCATCAAATGTTAACAAGTATCATAGTTTCAAAATTTCCAATAGAAGTTCGCTATTTTATCTAACCTATAATTCATCCCAAATTTATCCAGTCTAAATTTTTTAAAATATATTTTCATAAATTTATTTTTATCCTACTATAATATAATCTAGAGCTATTTTTATCCAAATTTAATATCTATTTAATATTATCCAAATTTATTTCTTTCAAAAATAAATCATATTATGTATCCATATTTCTATTTAACCAAATCTAAAATGAATGATTAAAATAATTATTTCATAAATTTATATAAAATACATGGATAACATGCTAGTTAATTTATTAATGATAAGAACTGCATCCTAACAATTATTGCATCATTTGAAAAAAATATGCCTAACGAAAATATATGAAGCTTACCAGTTCTTCACAACTTTCTGCTCTCCAAAATTGAAGATAGTGAAGGAGGATGGGAGTGCAATCCAACTAACAATTGCAATCCCAATAGTCATGAAAACAGTGGAAATAATGAGCTGCTTTTTCAATGCTGGCTCAATTTCCTTTACAGCCTTGATCTCGAAAAAGTCAGTTGCAAATAAGGTGGTAAGCAAACAAACCAGGATTCCCACAGAACTTATGATCAGAGGATACATCATTGCAGTAAACTCATGATTCACCCCAAATGAGGATATGGAAGCAACAACAAGAGCAGCACAGGATGACTCAGCATATGAACCAAATAGATCAGATCCCATTCCAGCTATATCCCCAACATTATCACCAACATTATCGGCTATCACCTGAGTACCAATAATTTATTCAGATATAGGTGAAGTTGTAATTAAACAATAAATTAAAATAATAATAATAAAATTTGGGGGACTAGCTTCAGTGTGTTATTTCTCACAGCTGGATTCCTTGGGTCATCCTCAGGAATGTTTCTTTCAACCTTGCCAACAAGATCGGCACCAACATCAGCAGCCTTAGTATAGATACCTCCACCAACTCTTCCAAACAGAGCCATAGAAGAACCACCAAGACCATAACCAGTGATAGCCTCAAAAAGACCTCCCCAGTCATCACCATAGTAAATCTTGAAGACGTTAATGGCAATAAAAAGAACCAAAAGACCATTTGCAGCAAGGAGAAATCCCATAACTGCACCAGATCTAAATGCAGTAATAAAAGCCTTTCCAACACCCTTTCTTGCCTCAAGTGTGGTTCTTGCATTTGCATAAGTTGCAATTTTCATTCCAAGGAAACCAGAAACAACTGACGTGACGGCACCAAGCATGAAAGATACAGTGCTGAAAATGGCAGTGGCAAGCGCTGGCTTACACATCTTAGTTTGGTCAAAGGTGCAAGGCTGGTGGCTTGTACTGAAACCCTCCACAGAGCCAAGGAAAAGGAATATCAAGATTGCAAAAGCCACCATGAAGATTCCAACATACTTGTATTCGGTGAAAAGGAAAGAGGTTGCTCCTGTAATGTTCAAGCACCAGAAAATAAGTAAACCATTCTTTACGCTTCCACCAACAAGCATTAAACTTGAAATAAGAAAAGGAAGTAGAGACCAGAGGCTAAAAAATATCAAAAAAGTAAAGATCAAAAAAATCCAGACACCGTACCAAGCTATGGTTGTAACCGATTCCAACTTTTTAAACATAAACTGGGTAAAGCCAACAGATTATGCAAAGGATAACACAATCAATGTAACCTGAACCCTCAGATAATTTAACATGCAAATTGACAAATGGACAGGAAGATCAAATCAATATAGGAAGGTAATGTCAACTCCAATCATTATTTTCCAATTTCCATGATAAATGTCCATAAGAAATGTTAAATGTTAGTAATATTGTCGTTAACGACAAACACATGCCGGGATCTACCCATAAGAACACCCAAGGAAAGAAAAAAAGTAAGAGAAAACAAAGCAAGAAGGCAGCTCTCAAAATACGAACTTTACGCAGGCAGTCAAACACTCAAATTTGAAAATGGTAATTTTGAACAAAAGGTTGAGTTTTTCAATGCATCTCAACATCGCATCATTATTGATTGAATAATAAATCATTGGCCAAGCTATCCATAGCCCATTTGGAAAAGAGATACCTTCGGATATGGCGTTCTGAATTTCAGCGCATTTAATGACAACGTTGTGGTCATTGATTCCCTCTTCTTCTTCGATTAGATAATCACTGTACCCATTCTTGGCCCCGTTGTTGGGAGAATTCTCTCTAGCAGCAGAGAGCTTGACTCTGGAAACAAGTACCCACTGAAACAAAGCGAAACCGATTCCGATGATGGCACATGCCGGAATCAAAATCTCCGTTCCGAGATCTGGGAGAATGACTGTCGCCATGGCAGAGAAGCACTGTTCAGAAGGAGGGAGGGAGGGAAAGGGTTTTCGTAGAACGAGTACGAGAATGAACGAGACCAGAATGAGCTGGTTGAGGGGTTTATATACAATTGAAGGAGTGAGTGGGAGGAAGGAGAGAGAAGCGGTGAATGACGGGCAAAAGAGATGAAGGAAAGTGGTGGAGAATATAAAATTGACAAAACGACAAGGATAGAATTGGTAATTCACTACTGCCAGATCTGAAATTAGTTGCATCTCTTGCGTAATATCCAATTTTAGGTGAATTCAGCCCTTTTTTGGTATTCTTTCACCTCAAAATTATTTTATTGAAAGAAAATTAAAAAAAAATGTAATTAAATATGGTTTTAATATGTGTGACTTTTACTGTTTCTCTTAATAATAGTATATACTATTTACTTATAAAATCATGTGGTTATTTGGCTCTAACTACTAATGCTTGTTTTAAATAATAAATTTTAGAGATTTGATATTTTTTTATCTTAATTTTTAATCATTATTATAATTTTTTAATTTATTAATTATAATATATTACACCTTAAATTCTTATAATTTAATTAAATTAATTTTTTATTATTTAATTAAATATTAAAGTTAACTATTTTAGTTAATATAAGTTAATTATATAATTAAAAAATCTTAATAAAAATAAAAAATAATTTTATTATGTAAAATAATATAAATATTTTAAAAATAAATAAAAATAATCTTTAATTAGTTATTTTTATTTTTAGGTGTAAAAATAAAAGTTAATTGAAAATCTTATTTATTTTTAAGATATTATATTATTTTACATAATAAATTTATTATTTTATTATTTTTATCAAGTTTTTTTATTACATAATTAACTTATGTTAATTAAAATAATTAATTTTAATACTTAAGTAAATAGTAAGAAGTAATTTGATTCAATTGTGATAGTTTAGGGTACAATATATTATAATTAATATATTAAAAAATATATTGCAATAAAACTAAAAATTATACTAGAAAAATACAAAATTTCTTAATTTTTATGTTGTGTAATTTGTAAAAATTATAATAAAAAATCTATTTTACAATTTATTATATAAAATAAGCTGGCTGACTATTAGTCAAATTATTTAAAATTAATTAACTGTTTAATAACAAGATTAAAGTGGCTTTATGCACCTGTTAAACATCATTTCATCATGTTTAATTTAGCTATTAAAATATATATTTGGTATAACAAAATTATTTTGTTTTCTTGGAGGAGAAAAAAAGCATATTCTCGAGTTTGATCAAAATACACTCAAAATTTTTTTATGAACCCAATATATTTAAATACATAATAAAAGAAATAGAAATGTTGATATTATTCAATTGCTGTGTGTTAAATATAATATCGAAAAGTTTCATTACTAAAGTTCATCAATAAATAGTAATTTAATATTATTGAATTTTATTTCAAATTGGGTAAACTATAGAGTTAAGTATGGATGGAATATTTTTCAAATTGGTGACAAAATGTATGTACTCATTAGTGAATTTAATAAAGTAAGTCTATCTTCTACCTTTAACCCACATCAAGAATCTAACTTTAACAATAATTTCAAAAGGCTGTTATTCTCCACCTTTTTTTCTATGTCAAGATAACTTATTTTAGCATTATTAAGAAAAAAACAGTAGAAGAGGAAAAAAAAAATTGACATAGTTTAATGGAATAATTTCATTCAAATATTTTATAATAATATCTTATAAAAAAATTTAATGACTCAAATTTTTAGAACAATAATTTATAATTAGTGTTTTAACATACACTAAATATATGTTAATTTATACTTTTATTTTTTTACGTATTTTATTGTTACTTAAAAATAAAAAATAATGTATTTAATATTTTTTAATTAATTAATTTTTAATTTATATTTTATATCATGAAAAATTGTAAAATATAAAAGTGAAATCTTTAAAATTTATAAAGAGTTATATCATCTCTTTACTTTTTAAAGAAGTGAGAATTGATTATAGATGTTTTTATTAATTAACCAAAATGTTAGAATATGTATCATACAATTAAAGGATAATATAAATACTTTATGAAAAAATTCGTATGTTGATGAAGCTTACCCTAAACAAATATTAATATAGATGATATTATAAAAAATTACAATTTTAAAATATGATAAGGAGAATATAAAAATAATTTTTTCCAAATCCATTGATTGAGAAAGTAAAACATATATTGGAAATATATATTTAGTCTAAAAACGAGGGCGTTTCGTAAAATGACAGGTAAAAACAAGGGGTTGTCTAATAATACAAAGGCCACCAAATAGAAACTGGATTACCACCTTCCCAGCAGCTAGCAACTTGATTAACATCCACGTCACTGTTAAGCCATCGCTGAATTGTCATAAATCATGATGCTAACCTTACTATTAACTTATTTCAATCACCAAACATAACCCTATCTTAAATTACATTTAAAAAAAAAATTATCATTAAGAGTGAAACTTGTGTCGTTTTTTATATGGATGACATTTCATTTGAGCACCGTATTCCAAGTTAAATCGTGGGCTTTTATATTAAGTTTATATTTTAAATAACCATATTGTATAATAAAATTTAGAAAAAATTATTATTAAGTATATGGCGTTATTTTTTTATACGATACCCATTCTTTAGACACTATGATTCTATTTGGTTTCATTTTTAAAAGTTATTTTTTTGTTTTTTTTACCTGAAAACAAAAAAATTTGTTTGCTTAACTATTTTCATAAGTTGTTTTTTTAAAACTGTTTTTAAAAATAATGACTAAAAAATAAAAAAAATAAAATTTTTTTTTATATTTTAACTTGTTTTCTTCAAATATTTTTTAAAAAATAAGAAAAATAACTGATAAAAAATATTTTTACTCAAACAAATTTTTTATTTTTTTGTTTTATGATACTATTTTTTAGAATTATTTTTAAAAATTATTTTAAAAAATAATAAAACAAAAATTATTACAAATAGTCCCTATATTTCAGCGCCAACTACAAATTATCATATGCTTCTACCATGGTATATACAGCAAAATTATATTCATTGAAACACTTAATAATAATTTGTTCTAAAATTTATCAATCCATTAAAAATTTTATTTTGAATAAATATTATATTATAAATTAGTTTTTATATACCTAGTCCATCTTTACGAGAGTTGATAATGTTTTCAGTTATAATTATTCAGTTGTAAAGTATAATTATTTAAAAGATGAATTTTAAAAAATATATAAGAAATATTGTTCTTATAAAAATTAATATTTACAAATTTTACAAAAAAAATTTTAATCACTCATCGCCATCTATTTTCTTATTTATTACATTATTCTATTATAAGATAAATAGTTAAAAATATTTTGTAAATTTTTTAAGAATTAATTTTTGTCCCATGTGTAATCTTATAAAAAATATAAGTGTGGAGATACTTAAAAATAAAATATTACATATAAAGAAAAGTAAATATAATTTATTTTTAGTAGGAAGAAGGCATTAAAGGAGGAACGACATGAATCACATGATTGGGTTAACGAAGGGGATTGTTGGCAGGTTCGTACGGGAGTGGCAGTGTCGTATAAACTGTTCTACTTTACCTTAATTGGGATGGCGTTCAATGTTTTCCTTGTCGTTTCTGATTCGAGTATGAGCTGGCGTCTGGTTCCGATAATTTTACCCAGCGTATTTTAAACGCGTTTCGTGCCCGAATCAACTTTTCTTTCTCCCTCCACTTTTTTTCTGTTGTTTCTTTTTATTTTTTATTTATTTTTCTTATTTCCAATTCCAAAAGCGAACTCTGATTGACGAAACTTCGCTATCATTCAGTTTGGATTGAACCAAATCGTGGATTTAACTATTTAAGAGGTGGCCCACCAATTATATTCTCACGTTACGAACTTACTGATATTGACACCCCCATAGTTTCATAGATGAATAATGAATGGAATGGAAATGTAATTTCTAGAATACAAGAAATGGACAGTTTTTGATTGAAAATTAATCATTTACGAAAGAAGGAAGGATCCTAAATTTGAAATTTCTAACTTTCAACGTGTAATTTTGAAAATAATAATAACGTATCCAAATTTTAATTTTCCTTTCGTGAAAATTGGCTTCCACAATTTCTTTTATTATTCCTTACTTAAATTTATATGTAATTTTGAATCTAATTTGTAAAATTGTAATTTGATTCAATATTTTAAAAGTTGATCTAATCCAATTAGTTTACTTCAACCTTTTGAATCAATACTCAATTAGGTTTACGATTTGACTCATTTTATTAAACAGTTTTAATGGCTGCATCATTTTGGCGAAAATTGACAAGATCTAGAATATTTAATAAAAATCGGTGGCCTATGCTTGGTTTCCTATATGACTAAATGAAAAATTTACCTATAAATTTATATTTGCATATTTTTTAATAAAAATACTAAAATTTAATCATTTTAAAATATAAATATATTTTTCATAAAAAAATATAAAGAACGTATAATTAAATTCGTATCTTTTGTACCCAACAAAAATTCGTATCTTTATGATTGGTAGTTTATTTTTTATAGTAATTTATAGTTTATATTATTATCATTATTATTACAAATACTTATTTTTATATATTCATAGTTATAATAAAATTTTGAGAATATATATTATAAAAAATCCCCAAGTCTAATCTAACAGTGAGAGATTTAAAGAGGATATACAAAAATTTAAATTCGATCCTCACTAGTGTCATAAGTATATATTTATAATTATATATATTATTAAGTAATTAAATTTTTACATAATTATGACATCATTTATTTTAATTATTTATCAATAAGTTAAACTCATGAGTTAATTATTATTTCAATTAAAAATACGTGAATTCGATTTTTAAGAACGCTCTTTTCATAAACAAATCATTGTCACAAAGTATTGTAACTTTATTTTGTTAATGATCAAATCTGAAAGTTGTGTGACAAATATTAGGACCAATAATTAAAAATGTGTTGTTTAATTTTATAATTATGTAAGTGACAATATAGTTTAAAATATAATGAACGAAGCTTCCACTTTAGAGAAGGATCCAAATAATCACTATTCACCCACTAGTATATAATGTTAATGTCTGCCAGACCATTCATTTATATGGGTTCCCCATTCCCCAATCACCCCCATATGAAGACAGCTATGCCTATGATCATCCCAGACAGGGTCCATCACTAAATCTATTATATTTTAATAATTTGATTTGGTTAGATCCATAACCCTAAGCCCCATGTTTGTTAATTTGGTTAGATCCATAATCCTGAGTTATGGGATTATTGTCGTTTTTAGTGTTTGGTTGGACGAGGTTTCTACAGGAACAGCGATTATGGAGTATTGATCATCACATGTGCTAATATGCGAATCTGGTTGGAATGATTCGGGTCGGATCACTGTTTGTTTACGCATCCACAAATTAATCAAATACTTGCCAACCATGTAAGGAAATTAATGAACTATTAAAAAAAATTTAATAATTTGAGAAGTTAGGCAGTCAAATTAATGAGTGACAAAGACATCCCTAACTGCCATTAAATTTTGAGACACATCATATGTGTAATTGTGCATTGAATGATTCAAATTCAGGAAAACAGTGTACTTATCTATTTATATTTAGACAATTATAATATATAGTTATATATAATTAAAAATTAAGTTATATATAATTAAATTATGTTTATTTATAAATAAATAAATAATCACAATAAATTAAAAAATAATTAAAAAAAACTTGATTCATTTTGGCATTAAAACTTCAATAAGTGATTTAATTATCAATTAGTTGCAGAATCATAATTGAGTTAAATGATTGTCATTTAAATAATTAATTTGATCAATAATTGCTTAATTTGTAGTACATTAATCTATCAATAAATTTGTAATGAATTATTTAAAAAAAAAACTCAAACTATATAGTACTACTTGCAAACTTATGAAATATAATATTAATTTAAAAAAGAGGTAAAATAAAGTGGTTACATTGCTGTTGTGATGGGGAGCAGAAATTGGATTGAAAGCGGAAAATTATGGAAGACAGTGATTTAGGGCATCGTACTGATTGTTTGAAAAGGCACTCAATAAAGCTAATCCTGCTTAATTAAAGCCTAATTATAAATCATAATCAACAATGATCTACCCATCTTTTATGTTGTTTCTTAAAAAGGTATTCTGTCTCAAGCTCTCTCTCTCTCTCTCTCTCTCTCTATATATATATATATATATATAATTTCTAATTTAACCTAATGATAAAAAGGATTATGTAAATGTGAATAAATGCATTATTATATATTTAAATATTAGCTATTGTTAATTTCTCAATGGCAAAAAAGTTTATATTAATCTTTTAATTTTGAGATAAAAAAGAAAGCATAGATTCTCTTAAAAGCCTTTTTGTTTATCAAAGTTGATTCCAAGTGATCATGAATATTTTTTTTAGATGTATAAGATCGTTAAGATTTTTATTCCTATGTTATCATTTTATTTCGTTACTTTCATTATTTGTACTATTGTTATTATCGTTAATTCATTATCATATATAATCAATCCCATTTTATAAATTCTATCTCAGTTATTTATTTATTTGTTTTTGCATAGGAGCCCTCGAAATTTGAAAAAAAAAGTATGTCTTTTAATATTTAAGATTAAACCATTAAATTAATGTCATTGACATTTTACCTTAGTTTTTAATTCGTGTAAATTTAAGTTTCTTTCATAAATAGTCATATACACTATCACATTTGACAACTCACTTAAAAGATGTGGCATGCCAAGCAAGTAGATTATTTCATTTGTTCTACACACATATCTAATCAAGCTTACCTACTTGATCATTGTGATGAGACATATGTAGTATGATGAAAAGTTCTTAAAGATAATTTATGAGACTTAATTTGTAAAAGTAAAATTATTCTAAAATAATTAACCCTTCTTCAAACTGTTGTGAAGTGAATAATTGGGGCCTATTTTAATTAAGTAGTCAATTTTATATTTTAAGAACTGTCATTTTTTTTTAGATAAATATGATTTTCATTGATATAAAAAAATAAAAGAAAATTTTCTACAAAGTGATAATAAGCAAGGCCAAACAATAATGCCTTAGTACTCATTCAACAAAATAAAACAAGACAATGCAACAAAAAAGAAGGATGAGTCTGAGTGATTGGCCTACGAGGGATGTGCATCGACCAAATTTAAATAATTTGGTTTGAACTTTTGAAATTTTGGTATGAAAGTTAAACCAAACCGAAGAATTAAATAACGATTCGATTCGAATTATTAATTTTTAAAATTTTGTTTAAATATAATAATTAATATATATTTATTATTACGGTTTAGTTTAATTAACCGTGGTTTAAAAATTTTAAAAGTATTAACTGAATCATGTATGATTCGATTATGATATTATTTAACTAAACTAAATTATTCAAGATTTGGTTTATTTATTTTTTAATTCAATTTAAGCGGGTTAGTAATTTAATCCTTTCGACTCACTTACTTATTAGAACTCATAGGTGAGAGCCGTGAGACGAAGGACTTTAGAAATTATCCGCGAGGAATTCCATTCGGAAAGCCACCTTCAATACGTTGATACTAATGGCTTAGGGTGATAAGGATCATAACAAGCCTTTCCACCATGAAACATATTATATTAAGAAGTCGCTTGGTATGAAGATATTTTTTATTTTTAAAAATTATTTTTTAAAAAATATTTTATAAAAATTATAATTCTTAAAAATATTAAAAAATATATTTGGTTGACCTTACATATTTTTTAAAATATTAATTAAAATATTTTATTCATATATTTGGTTTAAATATTAATATTTTTGAAAATATTAATATTTTTTATAAAAATATTCTTAAATAATTATTTATTTTTTATATTTATTTTTATATATATTGTAATATCCATTTATTAAAAAAAAAGTTTAAAATTTGAATTTTTTCGTTTCTTCTCTCTCCCGAAACCACCTCTCCCTTCTCTTCCTTATATCTACGGTTTCTTCCCCCCTTCAAATATCTCCCCTGTTTCAAAATACACTCTCAGTAACGCTGCTGCCCACCGGTTTTCTCCCCCTCCCTCGCGTGCGCTGCTCGCTCTCCGTTAAACCTCGCCGTGAGCGCCGTCTCCTGCGGCGAAGCCTGCAGTTCGTCCACAGCGTGTTAGGCCAGCTTCTTGTCGCCGGATTCTCCCTGTTTGGCCGCTGTTCTCCGGCGAAAATCTCCCTCAGTTGGCCGTCGCTTGGACTGGTTGAGGACTCCCCATCTTGGCCGTGGTTCAGCGGGCTAAAACCCCCTCTTTGGCCGACAATATTGCTGCTGGAAACCGCTCCTATTGGCCATCACTACTTCAGCCGTTTGGGGTGAAAAAGGGGTGCTGTCTGAGGAAGAAGGTGAGTTCCCTTCTTCTTCTGAATTCTATTAAAACAACCAAGATAAAGAGTAGTGGCAAATTCAGAAACGTGATTCTGAGTAATAGAGTGGTATTCCAGATTTTGTTACAAAATCCCTCTCTGTGTTACGTGGTGACCGTGAGGAAGGGAAGCAGATTTGTCAACCATCCTTCTGATAGGTAAAGAAATTCTTATGCTCTGTAAAATTTAGTCAATTGTGAGTTTTCAGTCCTTTACTTATTGCCCAAATTCAGGAACTTAATGAGCCATTTAAACTCAAATACCAGAATGCACAC
>JASKGM010000009.1:18746932-18799719 GCA_034509205.1 Ceratonia siliqua | reverse complement strand
ACTTTAAACCCTTTTTTTCTGTTTTTTATGCTTTCTCTAAAAATAAGTTTGTAAGAACAAAGATGATTGTTATGCTATTCATGAGTAACAATACTCCATGAGCAATTTTTTATTTTTTTTATTTACATTTTACATTTTCAATTTTTTTATAATTTTGATTTTAAAAAATCTAAAAAAATTTTAAAAAAATTCTTTTTCTTTGTTTTTATACTTTGTTTTTTATTTATTTTTGAATGCTTATGAAAAAAAATTTTCAAGATTTTAAAGATTTTTTAAATTGTTTCTTAAAATAAAAATTATAAGAAAAATAAAAACAAAAAAAAAAGCTACTCATATAATATTGTAACTCATAAGTAACATAATAATCATTTTTTTGAAACTATTCTTAAAAATATAAAAATAAATAAATATTTTTTAACTAATAAATTACTAATTAAAATATAATTAATAATTAAAAAACTCAATTGATTCCTAATTTCATACGAGGCAAATTAGGTCGCGTCTTTGCGAATCCAAATTCAGTGAAGTTAAGGAACACTTTCACCTCTAACAATTATATTATAGTTGTTTAATACGTGTTAGATGGTTATAATACATTTTCAAAATTTTTGTTCACGCACATCTCAAAAGTCTTTTTTCTCTCCCATTATGATCACACACGGCCACAATTGCTCAAGGGCAACTGCATTGAATCTCATTCCCTCTCTAGCAGTGCTCCAATGGAGAACAAGTGCACGGTGTTGGACCAAATGAACCACCGAAGAACCATGGTCGAACTTGAAGCACAAGAAGTTCGGCGCTCTCCATGGACCGAGTGATCTACCCCCTCAATTTTCAACTCTTCCCTTATATTTCTTTTTTCCTTGACTATTGTAACAAGAAAAAGAATTACAAAAATGAAAAGGTTGTTCGTCCTCAATTATTATCAACAGTTGTTTAAGAAAACAAGAGAAAAATACTTATAAATTTTAAGCAACTAGAAGCTTTGTATTATAGATCAACTTATAATATGAAATTTCACTTTTATCTGCCACTCTACGTTACTGTCCTGAGGAAAAATAAAATTTCTTATAAAATACTATTATAGAACAATATAACTGAAGACAAGAAATATCGTATCCTAGATAAGTGTCATAAGATTTCTTTTTCTTTTTTTTGTGCTATTTCATATAGTCAAAAACCTCATTATAGGAGAAACAATTGAAATATACAAAACAGAACAAGATGATCATCTGAAGGCAACATAAAGATACTTAACATGTTGAAATTGAAAATTATCATCATCATCAGCCTCCTCTTTACAAGGAAAATTTTCTATGAGGGTTCAGCCTACTTAAGTATCTCAAAGCTACAGATGACGAACTAAATATACCTTGTTTGCTGGAGGGGGATGTAAAGAGGAAAAAGAAAAGAATTGGCATGACAGCAGAGTTAAGAGTAGCAATGAAAAGACATGATAGAAGTACTTCTTTTCTTTCCTTTTTGACATTAGATATGGAAATTGGTGGATATCCGCTTCGCTATCAAATTTTAGATCTTGAAGATCAGGCCACCATGTGTAGCAAAGAAAGGAGCAAACACGAGAGATTCAACTGCCATCAGCTTGATAAGGATGTTAAGTGAGGGTCCAGACGTATCCTTAAGAGGGTCTCCAATGGTGTCACCAATAACAGCTGCTTTGTGTGGATCCGACCCTTTTGGACCAAGGCTTCTAGCATGCTCTGAAGCACCAGCCTATCATATCAAATATTTACAACAAATTTCACACCATTAGATGACTGTAATACTCATTGATGCGCTGCTCAAAGTATCCAATCAAATCGTTACCTCAATGTACTTCTTGGCGTTATCCCAAGCACCACCAGTGTTGGATGCAGAGATAGCAATCTGTAAACATGGTACAGAAATGAGTTTAGAGCAACACCAGAAGGGAGAAGAAGGAAGATGAACAAGAAGCTTGTAAGTTGTAACATTGTAATGAATAGTTGATGTGACGACTAACTGGCAACTAAATAAAATGGAAGATTCAAAAATAATATACCATAAAGCATTCTCATGAGGATGAAAAGAGAGACATGACTGTATATTCAAATTGAGGAAAGATAAGAAAAGGGTAAGCAGGATATTTCCCCAAACCACACGTGCAGAAAGTATACTGAACCTTACCTGTACACCAGACACAAGGGACCCAGCAAGGACGCCAGATAGCGTTTCCACACCAAAAATAATCCCAACAACAAGGGGTGTAAGCATGACAAGAGCACCAGGTGGTATCATCTCTTTAATGGAAGCATCAGTGGAGATCTTAACACAAGTAGCATAGTCAGGCTTGGCAGTGCCTTCCATCAAACCCGGGATGGTATTGAATTGCCTGCGTACTTCCTCAACCATCTTCAGTGCAGCACTTCCCACACTCTTCATGGTCATGGCAGAAAACCAGTAAGGAAGCATAGCACCCACAATTAAACCAATAAAAACCTTTGGAGTCAACACATCAACAGTTGAAACACCAGCTCTGCTCACAAAGGCTCCAAAAAGTGCCAGAGACACCAAAGCAGCAGAACCAATTGCAAACCCCTAAAACAGAATAACAAATCAGGAATCTACCACAGAAATTGACATTTTCAGTGAACAAAAGGGGACTCTGAGTGAAAATCCAAACCTTCCCAATAGCAGCAGTTGTATTTCCTGCAGCATCAAGGGCGTCAGTTCTCTCTCGAATTCTGTGACTCATGCCAGCCATCTCAGCAATACCTCCAGCATTGTCACTGATTGGGCCATATGCATCAATGGCCAAACCAGTGGCTATGGTACTCAGCATCCCAAGAGCAGCAACCGCAATACCATACATGGCAGCAAAGCTGAAACTAACAAAGATGCTAATTGCAATAGCAAAAATTGGAATTATAACAGACTTGTATCCCAAGGCAAGGCCAAATATAACATTAGTAGCGGCACCAGTCCTGCAGGAGTCTGCAACATCTTGCACAGGACTGCAGAAGCAATAGAAAGAGTTTTAAGTCAAGGCAACACCTAAAGATGCAGAAAGGTAAATGTGCAAAATGACCCCAAACCACTTACCTATAAGCATTGCTGGTATAGTACTCAGTCACAAATCCAATAATAAGCCCTGCCCACAGACCAACAGCAACACACAAGAATAGCTGCCTGCAAACCAAAATCAATTCCATGAGTCCTCAGATAGGAAAATAACTACTACTTTTACATTTGCACATATGACAATTATGACCAAATTGAAGTCATTGTGCATATATATATTATATATATATGTGTGTGTGTGTGTGTGTGTGTGTGTGTGTGTGTGTATGTATATATGTATGTATGTATAGTTGCTACCCGCCATACCAGATTTTTTTTTCATATATAGGATTGGATATGTTCAATCCAGTTTATAAGAATCATCTTGACCTGTATTTAATGACCGACCATATTGATTATAACACCATAATATCATACAGATCCCTTCAGAAATACAAGAGGCTCAAGTAATCCTACTGACCTAGAACTTTAGCATCCAAAACAGATCCCCAATATCTCACAAAACAAAAACCCAGTACTGAACTTTTTCTTGTCTAACCCGAGAAAAAAATATGCTTAACAGCATAAGAATTCCCTCAGTACCATTGACAGTGACTGATAGCAAGTCAAAAGATTTTATAGCTACTAGAAAAAAATAAATCATGATATAGATATTAATTACTCATTTCCTTATTAAAAGTCTCTCCACGTGTGTACACATGAACAGGTAGCAACCTTCCTCATTTAAGGAAAAAATTTACCATTAATACTTTTATTAATTAATGAGAGCCCTATCCTTTCGCTGATTGCAATGCTTCATTTGAAAAGTGACTGCTAACAGAAGTAAATGAAATGTTAGGACTTACCAATTCTTCACGGCTTTCTGCTCACCAAAATTGAAGATAGTGAATGAAGATGGAAGTGCAACCCAACTTGCAATAGCAATCCCAATAGTCATTAAAACAGTGGAAATGATGAGTTGTTTTTTCAATCCTGGCTCAATTTCCTTTACAGCCTTGATCTCAAAAAAGTCAGTTGCAAATAAGGTGGTAATCAAACAAACAATGATTCCCACAGAACTGATAATGAGAGGATATAACATTGCAGTGAACTCATGATTCACTCCAAATGACGAGATGGAAGCAACAACAAGAGCAGCACAGGATGACTCAGCATATGAACCAAAAAGATCGGATCCCATACCAGCTATATCACCAACATTATCACCAACATTATCTGCTATCACCTGAGTATACAGTAGTTTATGCAGACATAGGATAAGTTGTAACTAGACAAAAGATTAATAAATTAAGATAAGGGGGAAGGGGAACTAGCTTCAGTGTGTTTATTCTTACAGCTGGATTCCTTGGGTCATCCTCAGGAATGTTTCTTTCAACCTTGCCTACAAGATCAGCACCAACATCAGCAGCCTTGGTATAAATACCTCCACCAACTCTACCAAATAGAGCCATAGACGATCCACCAAGACCATAACCAGTGATAGACTCGAAAAGACCACCCCAGTCATCACCATAGTAAAGCTTGAACAGGTTGATGGCAATGAAAAGAACCAAAAGACCGTTTGCAGCAAGGAGAAATCCCATAACTGCACCAGATCTAAATGCAACAATGAAAGCCTTCCCCACACCCTTTCTTGCCTCCAGTGTGGTTCTTGCATTTGCGTAGGTTGCAATTTTCATCCCAAGGAAACCAGAAATGACTGATGTGACAGCACCAAGCACGAAAGATATAGTGCTGAAAATGGCCGTTGCAAGGGCTGGCTTACACATCTTAGTTTGGTCAAAGGTGCAAGGCTGGTAACTTGTACTGAATCCCTCCACAGAGCCAAGGAAAAGGAATATCAAGATTGCAAAAGCAACCATGAAGATTCCCACATACTTGTATTCAGTAAAAAGGAAAGAGGTTGCTCCTGGAATGTTCAAGCACCAAGAAATGAGTGAACCATGCTTTACCCTTCCACCAACAAGCACAAAATTTAAAGTACAGAGCAGGGCTTGAGAAAAAATCATAAAAATACAGAGCAAGAAAATTTCATACCTTTCACCAAGCTACGGTTTAACTGATACCAATTCTTTTAATAATTAAGTGATCAACACAAACTGATTATAAGTTACACAAAGGGTAATATAGTTGAAATAACAACAGTGAAAACTGACAGGTGGACAAGAAGGACAAAGACAATAAAGGAGAGTAATATCAACCCATTCTTTTTTTCCATGATAAAGGCCCATCATAACCGTAAATGGTAGTAATATTGTCATTTGTCAATAACAATACTACAAGAAAGAGTATGAGTAAAATAAATTTATTATAATAATGAACATTCCTCTTCACATTAGACAAGACTTTGGTATCGGATGAGTTGGGTATTGCTACTATTTTGCAAAAACGGCTGTAAAAATCTTCTTTTAGAAATACCTTCCTAAAGCTGTTGTAAAAATGGCATTAGGTAATTATACGTCCAACACTTAGAAGAAAGTGTTTGTTATAGACAATTTTTTGCAAAAAGCACATTACATATTTTGGTTAACACTATAATGTGCAACCAATGTAAAAATATATTTACCAGTTTCAATTTGATAGAACCTTAAAATATTGCCAGACGTTGACATATATCTTTGATAAAAGTGAACATGAAAAACGAAACGAACTTCTAAAAGAGACCCCAAACATGATTTAAGAGCATAGTACAGGTGAGTTTTATAGAGATATAATGGTCTAATTTAGAGAGAGGAGAGGAGAGGAGGGGGGAGGGGGAAACAAGCAGAAGCAGGCCTTGGAAGCACAATGAAACTCATCTAGTAAATAGGGCAGTACAACAACCGCACATGACTTTGTGTGAGTAATTTATTTATCAAATTATGTCTCAAGTCTCATGAGTCATGACTGATACTGCAGACAGCAGACCCATGTGCTATAATGCAAGAAAAATCGTGAGGAATAAAAGACCCTTTGATATACCCTATGTATGAACAATAGCACATAAGAAAAGGGTTAATAAAACAAAGCGAGACAAAAAAAAAAAAAACTAAACGAACAAGTTTTTATTGAGGATTATAAATTGGATGCGTGGGTCCAGGTTCCAGAACCAGGCCCCGATCTTTAATAAAAAATGGAAAATATAGTCATGGAGTGTTCGATTCGAATCATATCTACGCCATCTACCTAGCTCTAGAGTGTTTCAGATTCATGAGATGAAAAACATGAAAATAGCAAAGGTCAAAATTATAATCGATGCTCTCAGACCAACACACAGATACCAACCTTCAAGGTACCAGTAGTAACTAAAAAAAAAAAAGTCAAGTAAACAAGTAAAACTGCGAAATGAAAATTGAAAAACACAGCTTTAGCAATCAAAATTCACATGAGCCATGCAGAAGCAGAACAAATACATACCAGGATCTACTCATAATAACAACCATGAAAAAAAGAGAAACAAAAAATATGACAGATCTCAGAAAACCAAAAATACGAACTTTACAGCGTTAATCAAATATTCAAAGTTTTAAGGAGAAACCTTCGGAAATAGCGGTCTGAATTTCAGCGCATTTGAGAACAACGTTGTGATCGTTGACACCCTCTTCCTCTTCGATGAGATAATCAGAGTACCCATTCTTGCCTCCGCTGTTGGCAGAGTTGTCTCTACCAGCTGAGAGCTTGACTTTGGAAACAAGCACCCATTGAAACAAAGCGAACGCAATACCCACGACGGCACATACCGGAATCAAAATCTCGGTACCGAGATCTGGGAGAATCACTGCCCCCATGGCCGTGAAGATGCAGAAGGAGTGAGTGAGGGAAGGAGAGAGCTATATTCTTGGGGAGTGTGAGAAGGAATTATCTTTTGATGAGCTGGTTGTAAGGGTCTAATATAGGATGATGGGAGGAGAGAGAAAGAGATAGGGATTGGGAATGATGAGAGACAGAGGAAGGTGTGTGGTGGAGATTATAAAATTCGGGAAATGAGGAGGATAGGATTGTTATTCTGCTAGTGCCAGATCTGATTTATTCGCGTCCATTCTTATTTATTACCAAATTTGCAATTTTTTAGCATATTTTAACGGTAACAAAATTCAGTTCATACTGTAAATTGTCTTTTACACCCCTGTCTACACAATACTTACTCGTAATTATATATGAATACAAATACCCATAACTTAATTGTGTATTTAAAATATTATATAAATAACATTAGACATTATCCAAATGAGAAGATAATTATAAATGTTTTCTAATACAACTTGTTAGGGAAAATATGCTTGGTAGTTGGTAAGGACAAGTAAATGTTATTTCTAAAAATAATTGTGTTTATTATAAATAATTTCCAATACAATATGTTATAGAAAATTAACATGCTTGGTAAGGACTAGTAAATGTAATTTATAGGTCTGTGTATAATTTGAATGAGAATGACAATAAAAAATGAAACTTATTAGAATGAAATGATTATTTGTGTTGAATTATTTAATTTAATTTAATTTCCTTATATTTTTGTTTGATATATAGAAATTATATAAAAAGGAAATAAAATGAAAATTAATTTTTAATTTTCAAAAACTACCATTATAGCTCATATGAAAACAAATTACTATTCATATTTATGTGGAATCAATATTTGGAATGGAATTGTCATTTATCTTTTTTTTATAGTAAAATGAAGAATTTTCATGTTTAGAAGTGAGGGAATCATTATTCTTCTTACCAAATTATAATTTGGATAAAGAGTGGTAAGTTTGATCTTTTTTATATATTAAAAATGTATAAAAGATAAATATTTTCAAAAAATCTTTAAAAAGTAGTCATATATAATCATATAGTTTTGTTTAATCCCAATATATCTGAGTAATCATTTTTAGTTTTTCCCTTTTATTGACATCCAATATTGAATTTTTAGTATTGACAAACTTCAAGGTAATAAATTGCTTCGATCATGAATACTAAATTAAAATATCTTTAAAATTCTTATTATGAATATTGTGAGTATAATAAAGGAGATAATATTAATTTGATAAGTCAAACAAAACTATTAAGAAATTATATGTATTGAGTGTTTTTTAATACTCATTTCCATACAAAGAAATCTTTAAGATTAGTTTTATGTATTAAGAATCTAACTTTGAGATTATTTTTTATTTTTAAAAAGGTGTTATTCCTACACTTTTTTATCATGATAAATTTATTTTTAATAAATCGGTTGAAGTGTACAAATTTAACATGGATATTAGAAGTAAGAATATTAGGTCAGACATTTGAACAAATGTTTGTCAATAAATGAAAAAAAAAAAAGAATTTTAGGTGAGCCATAGATATAGAAAGTAAAACATAATTTAAAAAGTGACTTGAAACATAAGAGTTAGTATATAATAATCTATAGCCCATCATATATATATATATATACATGAAACTTGATTACCACCTTTTAAATGATTGAATAGGCTTAATTTATATATTTTTTGATTATATTAATAATAAATACACATAATTTTAATAAATTTCACATAACATGTTTCTGTGTGCAGAAGGTTTAATTTTTTTTTTTATGAGAGGCATATATATGAGAGGTAATACTTTATACAATTACGATCATCTTTTTCTAATTTTCTGTATAAATGTTTAATGTGTCTGTTTATTTTTAGATAATAAATTTTGTATATATATAAGTAATTAAATATAAATATTAGTCATAATAATTAAGAAATTTATTGAGACAATTGGTGTACAAAAAAGATAATAAACGTTGGATGAGAGGGTCTTTAAAAGGTTTAAAACTTGAAATTTTGCGCGATGCTGGTGAATATAGACATTAAAGGTAAACAGTATAAAAGTACATTTTTATAATAAAAAAATATTATATTATACAGAAGTAATATTTTTTAAATATTATATTATTAAATATTATAAAAATTATTATTATTCAAGCATCATATTTTAATTATCATTTGATCCCTATATAAATCTTTATTACAAAATAATTATTATCACACATCCAACAATAAAATCTAATCATTTGTTACATTATTATATTTAAGGCATGTTCACATCTCTTTTTATTTTAAAGAGAATATATTTTAATAAAATTTAAATTATTCTCATATTTTTTTAATAAAAATAATAAGTTAAAATAAAAAAATTTTAACTTTAAAAAAAAATAAATTTTTTAACTTATTAAATTAAAATAATTACCACCACAATTCTTTAACTGAATAAATTAAAAAATTAGTAAAAAGAGAAATAAAAATATTTTTTTATTATTATATTTGAATGTAAAATAATATTTTTTTTTAAATATTTTATTTTTTTAAAATTAACTTCTTATTTTATAAAAAATATTTTTTTGAGAATATCCGAATGAGTTATTAATTATTTTAGTATATAATATATTGCATAAAAATCAATTTTTTTAGTTACATCAAATAGGTTAGAAAATATTATCATATTTGTCAGTTTAAAATTATTAAAAAATATAATAAATATTTCATTTAAACTAGTAAAATTAAAAAAAATTAAATAAAACTTTCATATCTTTCAAGAAAAAATTATTATAATTTTTTTAAATTTTAATAATACAACACTTAACACTCATTTGTATTTAAAAAAATTAATTTATATTTATTTTTAATTTACTTACAATATTAATATTAGGAATAAATTAATACTTCATATTTTCAGAAAAAATTAAGTCTTATTTTAAAAATAAAAAATATATCATGTTATATTAATATTACTAAATCTCAAGATAAATTAAGGTATTTTATCTTATTTTTTAAATGATGAAAAATATTATTCAAAATAAAAATATCTTATACCTCTAATTTTATAATATATAATATTATTAAAAATATATTAAACATAAATATTTGAAATAGACGTGAACAATAAAAATAAAACAAGGATGAAGGAATAAGTTGAAAATAATTTTTTATTACTGAGGGCGTTCCAGGTTACCCTGCCGTATTGGATCCAGAAATTGGTATCGAGGATGAGGTGGCGCCATATACGGATAACCTTCACTCGGCCAGAGCCAGGTATCGTATTTTAGACGCATTCGGCATTCCTTATTCCTTATTCCAATCAACATCTTCTTTTCTTTTCCCTCTTATTTTCGAAAATAATTAAATACTAATTACCGCCATCTCAGGTTGATGGAATTTCGCTTTCACTCACTTCGCAATTAATCAAATCATCCATTTTGGGTATGGCCCACCGCTCATCAAATTCCTAATCCCATATGAATGTAACGATGACGTTTTTCCTGCTCTTAATTTATTAAATTTATAATTTTCATTTTTTAATTTTATATTAAATAATATAACTTTTTTAATCTTATCAAAATTTTAATTCTAATTTTTTAAAATAAAGATAAAATAATCAAAATTATAAATTTATTATAATTTTGATAAAATTAAAAAATTATAGTTTATAATAAAATTAAAAAGAATAAAACTATAATTTTAATAAATTTGAGGAATAAAACTATAGTTAAATATTTTCTTGTCTATCTTAAAATTTTTATTTGTTTTTTAAAAGAAGATTTCCCACCAACATTAGAATTAGATGAATTTTTTTAAAAAGGTATTTCTCAAATAAAAATAAATATTTAGATGAACTTACAAACAAAATAAAAATAAAACAAAAAATTTATATTTTTTAAATTAAAAAATGTAACTTTAAAAAAATTTAATGTGATAAAAGAACAAAAATACCTTTTAAATAACATTACATTTTTTTTTTGTACTTAAAAAGTTCAGGTAGAGAAAAATATTATTATAAATCTGAACTTATAGTAATATTTAGAACTTATCTATAAAAGAAAATTACCATAATTAAACTTAAACTTTTTAAACTTATATGAACTAATCTTATTAGCTTGACATTAAAATTTTGCAATAACATGTTTTCTTCATAAGAAAAATAATGATAATGTTTACATATATATATTGAATGATATCATATTTTTAAAAGTTATTATTATTTTAAATAATTGTAATAATATATATCAATATTTTTTTATTACAAAGGAAGTTTTGTTAGAAAACAATGAAAAAAAAAAGCTTTAAGAAATTATTATCACTAATATTGTTTATATATTATTTTGAAGAAATCAAATAAGTTTCAAATAGTAAAATGGTAAGAACTCAACTCATAATATAAAACTCATTTCAATATTAGAAATTAAGTAAATTATTAAATTATTAATCACATAATTATTTTTGTTGCTCATAAAATTCAAATTTTGTGGATTTTTAGAAGGCAAGACTCTAGTCTATTTTTAAATGCGACAATAATAAATTTCTTTTTTATAATTGGTTAGGTTCCATTGACTGGTATATCTGTATGTGGACTGTGAAAAATGTTCAAGTGGCAAAAAAAAAATGAACCATTAAGTGTAAATTGGACTACAATTCTTTTAAACAAAATATGTTTTTCAAAAAAATATAAAAATATATATATATAAAATAATAATCATCTATACATAAAATAGACGATTATAATCTAACATCCCCATTCCAATAACATGATGGGATTTGAATCCGGATCAGTGCACTGTGATATTTATAAACAAAATTATGGAAGCATTTAAACCAATACTCAGTATTCACTACTAAAATATCTTCTAGGCCATTTCTTCATACTGCTTCACTTCCATATATATGAAAACACCTATGACAGTACTTAGAACCAAATAATTTGTATCAATTGCTAATAAATTATAGGGTAAATATTTATTATTTAGTATTGTTTGTTTATTTATTTTAATACTCTACTTCTTAAGTTATAATATGCAAACTGTATATTTAGAAAACATTTTAAGTGTTATCATAATATTGAAAAACTAAATATTATTATCATAAATATTTTAATACTTAAGTAATTTATTTTTAAATTTTAGTAATTAACTTAATTATAATTTAAAAATAAATTATATAATAAAATATAAATAATAATATTATTATATTATAATAAATATCCACTTGTCTTGGAGATACTAGTCTGTTGAGATAGATGTGATTGCAGTAGCACAGAAGACAACATTTTGGGCCCCTCAACGTTACCTACGACTAATATTAGATGTGCCTTACATAATTTATGAATTTAATTTAATTTAAACTTTAAATATTTTCATGTATTAAAAAATAAAAAAAATATTACTATTTTTGACTGAATAAAAAATTTATTATTATTTATGACTTGAGAATTAGGAATTAAAAAAAGATAAATAATAGGAGTTGAATCTATCATATCAAATTTATCTCAATTTTATAAATTAAAATTAATATAATTTAAAATATAAAATATTAATATGTGTATCATTGCATTTTTATTATTGTTAATTTATCTTTTTATTAACGTTATGATATTTTATTAATTTAAAAATTGAAACAAATTTTTTAAAAATTGAATTCTTTATTTATTTAAAAGTAAATATTCTAATAAGAAATAAATTAATAATAGTAGAGATGTGATGATTGAATCATTGATAATATGAATATAAGTAATGAATGATTTGATTGTAATATTTAAAAGAATAAATAGATTAAATATTTAATTTTGATAATAATAATAATAATTAATATCAATAATTTAGAGAAGAAAAAAAATGTACGGTACAAAATCGAAACGACAATAATTCAGTAAAACGGTAGTGACAGACTTTTTAAAAGAGCGTGAGTTTGCTCTACTTTGGGAGGATGGCAAGGGGGATCCGTAAATTCATAATGATGGGTTAAGCAGAAGATTGTCTTTTGAGGGACTTGGTTGGACGATGATTTGATGGGAACATGACAAGTGAGAGCATCACACGTGCTATTATGCGAATCTACTTTGTTGGATTCCGATCGGATCACTCTCTCCTTCCCAACCGTCTAACCTCCACTCACACAATCATTCCTTATGGAGAATTCTTATTATAAAAATTAACTTTCACAAATTTAATAAATAATATTTTTAATTAATTATCATTATACATTTCACTCAACTTATTACATAATAATTTATCAGAAATATTTTTTTAAATTTTATGAAAATCAATATTTGTAAAAATAATATTTTTTATAAGCACTTTCACAAAATTTCTTAATTGTGCGGACCAGTTGAAAAATGCATCTTTAAAATTATCTTAGTAAAAATTGCTTCAATTAATGTTTAAATTGACGTTATTCTCATTATATATAAAAAAAAAATTAGAGGTTTATTTTTTATCATTTTTTAATTATATTCTCAATGCATTTAAAAGAGAAATTATAAATATTATCGAATCCTTTTTTTTAAAAGAAAAAGAGTTTGACTATTAGAGGAATGGAATTGGAAGCATGAAGCATGAAATTATGGAAGACAGTGATTTAGGCATCAATACGGTGTAGATTACAGGAAAGGAATTTTAAAAAGCTAATCAATTATTACATAATTGACAACATCCATTAATTACCATTTCTTAACCAACAAGACAACAAAAAGAGGAAGAAACCAGCATGATCTAGAAAGACCATCCCATGGTATTGTCTAACTTTTCCTTTTTGTTTGCTACAACCAAATAACCTTTTTTTATTTGTCTTTCACAAAAACAGATTTGAATCCGTGTAATTGGACATGGGATCCAATTATATTCTAACCGTTGGTTGGAGTATTAATATTTATTTATTTTTTAGTACAAATTTTGAGACATTATTTTTTATAAAAGAATTATTTAACTAAAATTTATATATTTGGGATATAATTGTACAAAAATATAAATTTGTAAAAAAAGAATTTGGATCCCTCATGTCTGCAAGGGAAGGGATTATGTTATCTGACAGTCGTTAGATGGACAAGCCTGGGTAAGGGACGAGCAACATGGATAACTTATCATCCATACTAGCATGATCTGTCATATATATGAAGAAATCAAAATCTATAAAACACTGTCACTAAGATTTATGAATGTTATTTACTAGTTATTACTTACTCTACGTAAGATATATTTGGATGTTCTTTAAAATAAATTATTTTTATATAAAGAGAAGTTGATTATAAAAAAAGAATGTATTTTAACAGAATAAGGAGCTATTTTACATTCTAATGATGCAGTAAATGATAATGACTTTTGAATTAAAAAATATATTTAATTATAAAATTATAAAATAATTTTTTATTAATAAAATTACTTAAAATAAATAATTTTTATTGAGTCAAAATTTTATTTTTAATTTTAAAATAATAAAATAAATATATACAACAAAATAATAATTTTTAAAATAAGATAAAAATTTTAAAATAAAAATTTTGTAAAAATAATCATAATAAAAAATAAATGAATTAAATAAATAATATAATTATATTACAAAAGTTTTAATTAAAAAAATATTTTTTTAACTAAATAATCAATGTCACGGCAAATTAATAATAAAATTAAAAAATAAAATAATATCTTATTTTTTTATAATAAAAAATACAAAATTTACCTTATTATTTAATAAAAAAAATATTTGAATCTCTTAAGGAGATTCAAACAATCCTCGCTATAATAGAAGAGATGTTTATTTAAAAAAAAATTAAAAAGAATTCCTTCTCGTCTGCCAATCCGAACGCAGCCTAAAACGATGTGCCAGGTGCTGATAGTCACTTTACATAGCACGGAGGCCGTGAATGGCAGTGACGGTGACACCGCCAATTTGACTGTCAATTCAAAGCTTTAAATTTGGAAGTGCGTAACGCTTAAATAATCCAAGAAATATGCTTCACGCAACCTTATTTAGGGGCCGGATGAGTTTTTATGTTATTTTAGTGTTAATTTTTTAAAAATAGATATTTAATATTTAAATATAATTATATAAAAATAATTTTAATAAATAACATATTTTTAAAAATAATTTCTCGTATGAAAAAATTGTAACCAAACACATCATATATATTATATATATATATATATATATATATATTTACAAAGTGAAAATTCCTAAAAATAGTAATACAACACCGCATAACGTATTATTACAAAATATTTCATAAAATATTAGTGAATTAATTTTATTTAAATACTTTCAAAACAAATTATAACTTTCTACAACGTTATTTTATACTTATCAAGAGGGTCAATAGATGGACGTTACTTTTATGAAAATTAATTTCCACAAATCTTATAAAATATTTTTTAAATATTTTTCATAATTCATTTGATCTCTTTTATATCATCTTATTATATGATAAATAGTTTAAATTTTTTAACAAAAATTGTGAGAATTAATTTTATAATAAAAAGTTAAAAACATACCTCGTCAAATATTATGTCTATAATTATTTTAGTCTTCTAAATTTGAGTTTGATGGTTTAAAATCTTTTACACAAACTCTGCCAGAATCAAGGGGTGTTTGAAAAGTAGCTTTTTTCTTAATGCTTTGAACATTTTTGAGTGTTTGATAATAGTTTCTAATTAGAAGTATCTAAAAAAATTGAAAATCAACTATTTTTAAAATATTTTTTTATCTTGTAACTAAAAATAGTTTTAAATATGAGAGAGTAAATTTTAGTGTCAAATATATCTTTATACGATTAACATATTTTTATTCATATTCATCTCATATATAATTTTTTTTATACTTTTAATAAAATTATAATAATAACTTTTATTTTAGATTTTAGATTTAGATCTAGATTTAGATTTAGATTTATAAAAATAAAAATAATAATTCTTAATGATATTTTGTAATTTTAATTTTAACAAAATTTTTTTTAAAATTTAAACATATTATAAAAAATATTTTTACATACTATTTTTAATAATTTTATTTATACAAAAGTGCTTTTACATTTTTACATCTAAACACAACAAATATATTTTTTTCAATAAAATCACATATACATAACAATATATAAACATCAAATATATGTTTTTTTCAAAATCAGTATTTTTATTTGAAGCACCTACTAAAAAGCATAAATCTAGCCAAACATCTCCTAAATTAGTAAGGTGTTACGAAAAAATTTGACAAAATAACAATAAGGGGCAGACCTAGAGCATTTTCAGGGATTAAAGAAAAAAAATTAAACACACTAATACTTATTTTGTCATTTTGTAGTTTTAACTTTTTTTATTTTGGTGATATTCTTATTCTAATATAGTATGAAATTAAAAGATTTTTTTTTTGTTTATGAAAGAGAGTAAAAAATTTTAACTAAAGACTTAATGTCCTTTTAAAAAATATTTAATTGAAAGAGACTAAATTATAATATTTTTAATTCTTAAATAAAAATATTACAATATATTTTCTAAAAAAAATCAAACCACCAATAAGGACTTAAGGAGGGTCCTCCCGGGTTTACTCCTCTATCGTCCTAAATATGGATGGTAAAGTACAGTATTATAACTTTTTTCATTTTTTTTCAACTTTAATATTTTTTTAATTGATTAATTTTCTAAATTACATAGTGGTCCTCTTGCAAAATGGTCATCTTTCCATTCTTTCCTGGGTCTCCATCTTGTCTCTGCCGCCCAGTGAGCATTCCAAATATTGAGTATACTTCCTCTTTGGCCACCATAGAAAACATGCTTCCATTGGACAACGGCTGCCTCGTTCATCAGGATCCCTTCTATTTCGAATTCCATATCGTTTAAGGGTGTTCGTTTGGCAGCAATTTGATGTGTGAATTTGTTGAGAATTTCATTATCTGTATTGTAATTTGTTCCTTTCTTCTTATTAGGTATTCTTAATTTGCCCTGTGTTTTTTCCCTTTTTTTACATTGTTGATGCATATTTTATTCTCCTAGTGAAAACAAAATTTCTCTCGTCCCACTACTCTCCTCTCCTTATCGGTTTCATCTCTTTATTGGTAAGTCATGTTGTTTTCTTTTTCATTCCCCTTGATGTTGGTTGTGTGTTGAATGGTGGGTTGTTGTGAAGAATTCGGTTGATTTTGTTTGTTATTTGCAGAAGTTCACAGTCTTGCTCCAGATTGTTGACTGATTTTCACTTAAAAATCTTATCTTGTGTAAGTTCTCTTACAGACATTTTCAAATTAAGATGCTTGGATAACTTTCATGCTAGACATGTGCATTAAGTTATGAATTTGGAAGAGTGGTATACTGACCTACACAATTTCTAAACTATTTAAAATTGCATTATGTAAAATTTTCTATTTCTATTATCAAAAATACATTCCGTTTCAAATTGTGCTTCCTATTATACTTGAATAATGAAGACTTCACCTGCTTTGGCTTTGTTATGTCCTTTCCTTTAAACAAAGCTTTATAGGTAATAGAATCAACATTGAATTCTAGTTAAGGCCACACATTAGAGATGCATTTTTATTGTAATTAAGACAACAAATTAATGTACAATGTTAACATCTTTTCTCTATTACCCAAAATCAACCCAACTCATACTTTTATCCTAGCTTTCCATTCAATCGAGAATAAATATTTTATTTATTCAGATATGGGCTTCAATACATTCACTTTGAAGGGTACAATGCATTTCAATTATAGAGAATACTGGTCATCTAAATTTCAAAAAGAAAGTAAAAGGCAACATGTAAATTTTATCTAACTCCGGTAGTCATCGTCAAAACCTTTGCAGAAATTACTTGAAGGTTGAAAGCATAAATTACTACAATTACATTGAAAGGTTTTTAACAATATTTTGTTGATACTCAAGTTTAAATATTCAATTTCTTATAATGTTAATTTATTAATGAATAAAACAAATATAAATCGCATATATAATACATAAAATTGAATTTATTATTGACAACTACAATGTTTGTTATTCCATGAATATTGACTAATTGAATTCATAATTACAATACACAATTGTCATTAATTTAAGGCTAACTTAATAGATAAAATCAATTATACAAAATATTGTGTTTATTAATGAAATAATGTATCTATATAGTCATTCTCCCTTATAACAAAAAGTTTAATGTAATCTCATCAAATCATGCATTGCAAACTCTCAAACACATGTCATATTGAACTAGTATTTTAAATCCATTATATTATTATTTTAATATAAAATAGTATATATCCAAATATTATGTTATGGTGATTTGTATGATATCACCCCATAGGGTGGAAATATCAAAGATTTCACCATAAAATGTTATTTTTTCTATCGATAAATTAGTATATTCAAACATTAATAATAAAACTTAATATCTTTATAAAATGAGACGCGTAGTATAATATTATTTTCATTTGAATATTGACAAACGACATATAAAATGTTATTATTAAAGTGACAAATGTTTGAACTATACTATCTTTCACATAATTTTTATTTCAATTTTTTTATTTTTTTATTCATGCTATTACCAAATGCATGATATGTAAGAAATAGCTGATGTAGTTCAAATACATTAGGTAGGTGTTAGTAAGTGTATTGTTCTTACACAATGTAATAGTATATTCTAACACCTTAATGATAAATTTTACTAATACTTAATGCATATAATATGTCAATTGAACTAATGCTCTTATTATCTGCCTAACTCAAATAAAAGAAGGTCCGTTTATTAGACTTGATTATAAAGGACCGTGTATAATTAAATAAAGGACCTTGTATAAAAGCCAACAAAAACTTTTTGCTCTTATCTTTTATTAGCCATGACAATTTCATACACATAAACAGGTTAGGGCCTTTGGATGAACTTTTTTTTACAACTCAGCAATCTTAACCGTTGCACAGGATCATAAGCAAAGTGAGCTGACGATCCTATGTACCCTATATGAACATCCCAAAACCAGTAAAACAAATCACTAAGAAAGTGATTCATTCGTTCTTAGGTACTTCTCCATAACTCATACTCCCTCCATTTCAAATTATCCGTCGTTTAAGGTAATAGCACAAGAATTAAAGTAGCTATTAAATAGTCTCAATTCTAACAAAAAATAAGTGTACTTGATCAAATTACCCTTATTAAAGTCAATTTAAACTCTTGTTACTACTCTATTGAAGATAACAATAAATAAGGGTAATGTTGGAAAAATAACAATTAATGCTTCATTGGTAATGTAAAACGACAGATAATTTGAAACAAAATAAAGCTTCCAAAACGACAGATAATTTGAAATGGAGGGAGTAATTGGTAACCACTTGATGACAATTCCTAACTTAACCTATTTTTGACACCATTGTTGTGAACTAACATGTTGCATGTAATTTATGTGTCAAAAGCAGCAAATAGTCAGCTATTAAGTCAAATTCACAATCAAATGGTTTATATTATAAGTCTGCTTTAGGTTGGAACTTTTGTTTCTATGTTGCTATCTTTGTGTAGACCAGTATAATCCGTTTTGAGTTTCATAAAGGTGCAACTGACTCTACATTCATGAGGATTGATGGAAAGCCATGGAAACAACCCCTCCCATTGATTATAGCACCTATATCTGTTGAAAAATCCTTAAAACTATCCACAATAAAGGTGAAAAAAAATTATAGTAAATTCACATAAAGCTGGAATGATATCTCATAATGTCATATTCTATATGCATAAATAGATAATAAGAAAAGGGGAAACAAAGAGTATCCATTATCAAAAAAGAATGATATAAAATGTTAAAACAAGGAGCTCCAATTCACATTGTTGTTGTCAGATATGAAGAAAGACTAAACTTCACAAATAACATGATTAAGAATGACAAGGTAATACAATTCAGCAGTAAGATTAAAAATCATTCAAGGGGAAATATCTCATAGTCGCCTCAATGCTGGAAAGCAATTCACCAATTTCATAGTCCTTGAGGAAATATATCAGAGATGCTAAACACATAATAAACCCCATGCTACTTTGTTATAATGATATGCTTTGATGCAATGCGCTAGGTGTACACAAGAAGTTTTCCATAAATACATCTGTCTTTACGATTTCCACAAACTTCTAATCAAGAGAACATGAAAGATGTCCCATAATTGTTGGTGCTTCATACTTGGTTGAGGGTGTGAGGATTCCATCTATGTGTGTATCTGATTAGATAGTTGGCAAGAAAGGAAAACCCATAAACTATTTTAGTTTCCAATGGCAAAGCACATAGATCAATTGTGGGAATGAATCCTTCAAACTTACCATATTTAGGCGCATCTCGTAGAGATCATTTAATAGCTGCAAGTTTGAAGAATAACAAGTCATAATCCTGATTACTATCTTTGAAGCAATAATCATTTGCCTATAAGAATTTCAAAGTAATATACTTCAAGCTTCTTATGAAAAGGAAGCATTAACATTGTTTACTTCTTGGGTTCTTTTTTTTTTTTTGGAGAGGGATGGTGAGAGGAAGATATCATTTTTTACTTATAGGTTTGCTCTGATACTTCTCTTTACTTGAATATCCCGAAATAGTTAAATCCTAATTTTCCTCTGCACAATAATTCAAAAACAAGTAAATCAGCAAAGTTTTGATGTCAACTGTACTTAGAGAATACACACACACACACAAGCATACATGATCTCATGATACCATATAGTAATACTTGATTTCATATAAATCATACAAACTTAAAAATTTGTTCATTTCAACATGAAGTGAGCCAATGTTGAACTAGAAATCTTTAGGTTGGACTTATAGTTTGTAAATTAATGTAAAACTTAAAATAATAGTGCACAGCATATCCTCCCTCACGCTATAGAAGTGCTGACCCAATTTTCTAAGATGAAAATGAGAGTAAATTTCTTTATACAAAAGAAGTTTGTTCAGTTTTTTAGGCACTCACCTTAAAATCATATTATCATTCAAGTTTGTTTTTTCTTAACTTGTAATAAATATATTGTAAAGTCACCAGAGGGTAGTTGAATACTACAAATTACTCATATTAACTAATTATTCAGATAATAACACCCAATATCTACTTTCCTCAAGTAGACACAATTTATCCGTCCAAATTCTTGAAAGAAAAAAAATTCCACAAAGTGTGTCAGATCGGACCATCAATATCTTTATTGCAAAAAAAAAAAAAAAGATCTAACCATTGGTATCTTTATTGCTAATGCAACTTCATTTTCCTTTCTATCACATTATCACATGAGATGAGACGAATCAAGGTTCATAACACATCAACAGATTATGCACAGTTTGCAAAGAATAATTGTATAAGTAGCATTACCGATTTTTGTTAATAGTTCTTGTTTCTCATTTTGATGAAGATTTGGGATGGTTTTCTCCTTTCATAATTATCCCCATGATAGAAGAACTTTTAGACAAAAGAAAAGTACAGTGATATGAAGAGTGATTACTATACACTCTTCTTAAGAACAAAACATTAGACGTAGACTCCTCATAGACCCTATTATTCAACACTGACAACTAAACAAGAACAAAGTAATATCCAATGTAACTTAAAATGAAAGTATTGCCCAAATGGGCATTAGCATGCAAACAATAGGGAAGATATTATCTTCGAAAGTTTTCTTGTCGGTGCTACAAAACCATCACCATCCAGTATATCATAAGAGCCATGCTTCACACCCTGTAAAATTCCTTGATTCATAAGTCCAACGTAAAGACGTTTTAGGATATAAATTGACAAACAAATTTTAGTTTAAGTGGGAAAATGGATAATGAGAAGTAAAAGGTTTTGATATATTTTATAATATAATAGATTGTAAGAAGCCTAAGCTACAATTTTTTGAAAATGCTATCTCTGCTTCCAATAAGCCTAAACTATAATTGAAAGTCATTGTTCAATATTCAATTGACTATTACACTCATTTGTGGAAATATGAACCTATAGTTGGTATTGTAAGAGCCTGACTTGCATTTGTGCCTCCCCATAGCCCTGCAAATCCTCACTGCAAAACCATTCTTGGATTAATAAAAGAAACCATTGACAATAATAATAAAAGCAAATAGAAATAAAGAACTATAAGAAATAGACATTTTAGGATAGTCACAACTCTTATATATTTCTGATTTGGCATTGACAAATATCTTTTTTGCATTTCATATATATGCTATATACCAAAAACTTTGTCAATAAGAGAAACAGAACAAACAGTTGGCAACACTGACCTTTAATTTCTAACAAATGGTGCCTTCAGTTTCCAAGTCCTCTAAGAAGCTCTATGTGGCTGTTGAGCAGAAAGTCTACTTCTAAGAGTTCAACAAACACAACTAAAGAAAGACATAGACAAGTTCCAAGCAAGCAAAATTCAAAGTCATTCAATAGGGTATTTTGTATCCCCTTGTACATGGTGAACACTAAACATCTCCAGTTGAATGCAAGCTAATAATCTTTTGTTTTTCATTATGGTTCATCAAAGTCAATACTCGATATACATTTGGGTTATTTTGTCAAAATTTGTAATTCAGTTAAGAAAGCCGAGTGAACGAACACAATTTGTAACCTTGCATTAAACTAAAATCTTCCCCACGTTTCTTTTTGTAGTTCTTTTCTTCTAGTGATGTTATTGAATAATCTATATCATAGACGAAGAATAAGAACAATTTTTTCTACAATATTATAGTCTTAATGTGATTTACAAAAAGAATACAATCTTAAGCATACCTTGTTAAGTTTATAGGTTTTTTTGCGTTCTAATACATAAGAGCTTGCAAAGTTGCATTTATGTTTGTCAAGAAAACTTTATTGATTACATACAAGATTGAAACTTGATGACAGAAAATGAATAAAAAACTTAAAATGATATCTTTAGAGAAAACTTTTAAAATATTTGAATGGCTTCCATTTATCTATGAACAACAAAAGGATTAGCATAGAATAACTTACTTAATAGAGACTTGTCAAGGCTATCATTTGGGACATATACTCATAAACGAGTAGCTTCTCTAGGCCATAGGCACAATACCCTAACAAATTCACCACATTCCTATGCTGGACAGGAGCCAACAACTTGGCCTTATTTAGTGACTCTTTCCTCCCTTCATTTGATCTGTGTGATAACTTCTTCACTACAATCTCTCTCATATCATCTAACTTTCCATGTTAGTAAGAAATGGGGAATGAGGGAGAATCCCAAAAGTTAGAATAAGTTTCAGGTGGTTGGTTCACAAAAGGGTACACAAATTTTTTGCTGAAGATTTGTAAATCTGAAATATAAAGAACAAAATTCTAGGTTTAGAAATCCCATAAAGATTTTGGGATTCAATAAGTGGTTTCCTTGTATCCCATAACAGATTTGGTTAAGTGATACACTTGTCAAAATTCTAAAATCCTCAAGGCCTTGCTGAATTTATGAAAAATTACTTAAACCAATTGAATGCTTTCTTAAACATTGTAAGATGAAGATGAACTTTCCCAACAACTAAACATATAGTGAAAGATCTTCTGCTCCTGGGCAGCTATTCTCTGTATCTCTTCTTTGTTGTAGGTTTCTGATGAAACAATAGAAAGATAAAAAAAGAACCACAGTTTCTTTCAATTCCTATCGCACTTGCTAGACTAATGTTACAGAGAAATTGCATGTTGTGTTCCAAACCAATAAAGTTCAAGTTCTACATTAGAATTAAAGAAACCTTAATTTTTTCATACTCATACTTTCATTCAAGATGTGAGTTATTTAAATCCAAGTTTGCATAGAGATTACACAAACACCACGAATACAAAAAACAAAATACTAATAAATCAGGAAAGAATTCCCACAATTGGAAATTGGAGTCGAAACAGAGAAAAACAAAAAAGCAATGAAAGCTAAACTTAGGAACCCGTAGAGAAAGAACCTTAAAAGACCATTGTAAGACCACATATTAGGTTCATAGGCAGAGTTGACAAAGTTGACACAGAACCACGCCAGTGTTGGTGGGTGAGTCACCGCGCTACGTAATCGGATATTGGGAACGTGAAGTTTTCTTGCCACAGCATGAATGCGAGTCCCAATATTTTTGAAGAGGGGTCATTTTACAATTACTTTTGTTCCACGGACCAAAAAGTCAATTTTGAAAAAATATGTCATTGCAATTGGTTATTTTGGTTGCCAGTCATCACACTTCCTTCAATCCAACGAATGTTGTTTATTCAGCCCAGATTGGATGGATAGGATTGATGCGCGGTTTGGGGGCCGATAAGGGAGTGCGATTGTAGGATAGAAAAAGCCATATATATATTGACAAATAATACAATGATATAATACATTATGTAATTTGAGTAAGGTACGATAAAATTATTATGCTAACATGTAATGAATTTAAAATTCTTAAAATTGTTATATTCATTTGAGATTTATAACCTCACAAGGTGTGGGAGTGTTATGAGAAGGAGTTGGAAATCTTTAGTCCAAGGGAGGCTATGATCCAGTTTAACTTCGATTGAATTGTGTATCATTAGTTATTAAAACAAATTAATGAATGTTTTTATTATGAATTTTTAACAATTATTGTGTCCATAATATGATCTATAAACATGATGACAATGAGGTTTATAAAATATATCCAATTCCAAACCCCTTAGGTTTGGTCAGAAATATGACTCCTTAGAGCATTTGGATCCCTTCATGTACATGAGTAAATTTTGTTAATTTTTAGCCATAGGATGTAAGGGAAGGGGTAAGCAGGTAGGGCAGGCAGCAATGACAAGCTTTTAAATCTAATAGGATTGGATCCTGTACCTAATAGTATCCTGGTATAAGTGTGGATTGCCCACTAATTAATGCCAATAAAGGTTAATATGTCAAATGTTGTTTTAAATGAGGTGGGTGATGTGTTACTCAAGAGTAAGTTTTTATTTTTTATTTTTTATTTTTCTTATAATTTTTATTTTAAGAAACAATTTAAAAAATTTAAAAAAATATAAAAAAAATTCTACAACACAAGTACCTAAAAATAATTCAAAAAACAAAGAATTTTTTATTTTTTTATTTTTCAATATTCTTTTAAATTGTTTCTTGAAAAATTATAAAAAAAATAAAAAGCTACTTATTGACTATTGTTATTCATGAATAACATAATAGTCACCTTTAAATAAGAAGTTTTATAGTTGATTTGGTTTATACAAAAATTTTGTAGGTAAACAATTTATAAAAGGTGTATAGATCAAACCAATAATACATGTTCACATAAATATGTTTTATAGGATTCCAATTGATTTTATCCCTAAAATATTTGTGTGAACTTATTAGTAGCCCAATTTACACATCTATTATAAACTAGGTATACCTAATATTTGTTTGATGCCGGCCTAGAATTGGGATCCCAGTCTTTTCTATGAGAAAAGATTGAGATATTTTCTTTCACATCTAGATCGTCCAAATCCTTGAATAGCTTAAATTTTATCATCTCATAATTATAATAAATATAATAAATAAATAAAATTTATTTTAGACTAAACCAATAACTAATGCATACATATATGTCATAATAAATCTAACTTTTAACGTATATATACATTTACTATTGTTGTCTGCACTCTTTTATTGACTTGGTGGAGTATTTTATGGATCACATCTACCTAAAAGTTGCTACCTAATAATTACTCGTTTCAAATTGCGTTAGCCATTTAATTTGGCAACTTGTGTTATGGAGAGGGGCTATTTAAAAGTCAACCATTTGTGAGAGGCTTGCTTTACTAATTTCTATCTCTCAAAAATATATGCAAGTTAATTTGATTCGTACATGACTGGATGTTAGAAATATCATAGACAGTCATGATTAAAAAAAATGAGTAAAAAAAAAACCTTGTCAAATGGTGGCCATCTATACAAAAGATGAACGATCATAATGTCACAAGACCAACCATGTCCTAATTAGATCTGAACTCTATACAAGTTTGGGACTAAAAGTTGAAGCACTTAAATATCTTATACTTTTTTCTATTATTCAACCATATAAAAAATAAATATCTCATAAATGGTTGAGAGGAAATGTTTGTGAAAGTTTTTATTTGTGAAAATAGTATTATTTTATTCAAAATACACTCAATTATAAATTACATGTTTGATTTTTATCATTTTTTAAAGAATATGAATTCAAAGTCGAGTAAAATTTTATGAAAAATAATATTTAATAACTTCCAGACAAGCAAGTCTAATTAAAAGTAATGTCTTGATGAAAATAAATGCACTAACCATGAAAAGAGTTATATACGCTATAAGAAATCATGGAACAAATACATATAATAGAAAAATTGGAGGTATTTGTTATATTGATATTTTAGTTTTGATATTTATATAATGAGTGATATTTAATATGTCTGTATTTAATATATTATTATATAAAATAATATATTATAAATTACATCTAAAATAATAAAATATTATAAAATCACGTATCCCTTATACATGGCAGTGACTTATTTAATAATATGTTTTCAGAAGTTATGAGACATTCTCCATTGATAGCCACACAACGAAACTTTAAGAATCAATTCGATTGGCCATTTTCATCAAGCATTGCACCAGAGGGTGATCCTACTTGGCCCAATGATCTTAGACCCTTCCAGCAAACTGGGTTGGCCTTGGCCCATGAAGGTGCTTAGACCATCTCATTTCCATAATGATAATTATTTATATCTCAATAAAGAAGTAAATTGCGCCTCTTCAATTTTTACTTTATTCTCTTATGATATTTTGAGTCATTAGAAAAAAAAATTCTAAAATATTATTCTAAAATATAGTATATGTGTAAGCATTTAAATGAAATCATTTAAAAATTTATTTTTTGTTATTAATTGAAAAGTTACGTAGTTTGTGAATAATAGAGAAGCATAGCTCAAAATAGTTAGCATGAAAGACAATGGTTGACTTTATGGACCACTTAATTAAAGATGCCTCCCTTTTTTTTATTTTTACTTTTCCTATTTTTTAGGATTTTTTTTTACTTTTTAAAATTAATTAACTTTTTTTTTATCTTATGCATTTTTTTCAAAATTTTTTAAGATGTTTTTGAATTTTTTGAATTTCTTTTTACTATTTATCCATAATTTTTTTACTATTCATTAGTAACTTAAAAAAATTTTAAAAAAATATAAAAATATCTCAAAAAATTTTAATAAAAATACATCATATAAACATATAATTAATTAATTTTATAAAATTAAAAACATTAAAATAAACTTTTAAAAAAATTTTAAAATTCTCCTACAGCCACAAAATTGTGGCTTGTGGCTGTAGGGGAGTGCTATTGTAATGCAAAAATAATTAAATTTTTAAAAGAAAAATAGGATCCACATAATATTTTTTTTAATCACGAGGACCTACCTTCTAACATTGTCCCTGGCGTACTAAATTTTCCCCATATTGGTCATGGCAAGCCTAAACGCACACAAAATTTAAGGTATAACTCAGTTATGAAGACTAAACAATAAGCATTCAAAACTGAAACAAATATGAATTGAATGGAATCACAAATGGTTTGCTTAGAGGATTGGCTTTTAAAATCGTACAAAGAAAAATTTAACTTCAGTTAATGCTGAAGACAGTGTAAAAATATCATTATCATATAAAAAAAAATTTAGTGCATACTATAAATAATTAAATGTATGTGTATATTTATATATTTAATCACTTAGTACTTAATTGATTAAATAATAATAATCTTCCAAACTCATTATATATTATATTAAAAACAGTTAAAACTTAGTATAATATAAAATTTATAAATAATTTTTTTAATAAAATAGCATTACTCAGTAACTTCAGACATTACCACTTACACAAATTAAGTGCTATAAATAATGAGAAAGATTAATCTACTTATGAACATTCTATGTTCCCTCACCCAAAAAAATGGACCCCATAATGCAACAGGTGGGGCCCTCCTTCATGACAAAAATAACAGTAAAGAACAAAGTTGAAGAATGGGAGCAATTGAAAATGTATTATTGAAAAACAATAGAATGAATATTACATCTGATTACTCCATTTTATAGACTTAATGAAGCATAATTGACTCTAACTGACTACCACTACTTGCATGAAAGTGGTCACTTTGTTGCTGACCTAGTCTATCCTAAAAAATAGGAACTAAAATTAGCAAAATAACATAAACAAAACATAAAACAAACATATGACAAGGTAGCAGCAAGTATTAATTTGTGATACTTCACTGGATGCTCTGAGTATTTTAGGAGCACCCATAAATAATGGATGCTGGAAAGCACAAATACTTACGTTCCTCCATTGAGTTGATATACCAAAATGGGCCAATAAAATTTAGTTCAAAACAAAGATATCGGTCGGGAGGAAACTTTATTCACTTTCGGCTGATTTTTTAATTATTTTTTTATTGTTTATTGTTTTTGAAATTTTCTCTTTTCTTTAAATTTTTACTTTTTTATTTTATTTTTTAAGCACTGTGTTCTAATTTTTTTTTGAATTTTTTTAAAATTTAAAATTTTTTTCTTATAATAAAAATTATAAAAAAAAAATCACTATGCCTCCAGGTATAACTTAGTAGTCACCTTTAATTTATTCATCTTCAATTCCCATGGAAACTATTTGTAAAAACCAACAAGAATTCATTTCATGTTTGAGTTTTTTTAATTAAAATTGGAATTCATAAACCTGAACTTTAGAAGTAAATGAAGTAATTAAAATTTAAAATCAAATATTTTATTTCTTTTTTACATAACACCAGGAACAGTTAAACTTAAGGCATCTCATAATTTTTTTTTTCTTGTTATTATATACTAATGACTTATGAGTTCAAACTACATGATGTTTTTCCTTATGTCATGATCTCCATTGATTTAGATGTGTTTAGAAGGGCTTTTTTTTTAAAAAAAAAGTATTTTTAAAAAGAAAAAAACATTTCAAGAATAAAAATAATTGTTTGAATGAATTTTTTTAAAAAATAAAAATACCTAAAAAGGTAAAAAATAATGTTTTTTAACAAAAATTTTAACTTTATAGAAGAAAAAAATTTATAATAGATAAAAGAGAGAAGAATGATCCATTATTTGTTAATAAATTTTAAAATAAAAATATTATTTTTAAAATATTTATTAATTATTGTATTTAAATATAAAATAATTTATACTTTTAATAACAAATATTTTTTTAATTAAAACACTCTTATAAAAATATTTTTTTAAGCCCCAGCCAACTGACTGGCTCTTTTCCGCTTTCTTGTTTTCCAAAATCCGAAGGAAGGATTGGCAAATCTTGTTAGGGATCTCATAAGCCATGGTAAAGTCGTAAATATATCTAATTTAATTTTCTGGTCAATGTTGTGGTCTCTGATTAAAAGACTATGATGGTCAAACTCATCTTATATTTATTTGATAACGCGGGATCTTTTATCAATAAATTAATATTTTTAATTACTTTTCATTTAAATAATTAAAAACCCTCTTGTTTAATCAAACTTATTTTATAAATTTATTACTTAAATATTTCCCCTTAATCTCATCTCATATACAGTAGAGATAATAAAATTGACCCATTTTAATGGGCTGATCTAATTCAATTCGATCTAATTTAAAAAGTATTAAGGTTAGGGTATCAAAATGTTGACCTAAAAAAGTTAGACTTTTTTGACCTAGTTAGCCAGAAGTGGCATGTGACCCGATCAAGTCGGACTAAACCAAAAAAAAAATTTGGGATAAAAAGAGCTTGAATGCAATATATTTATAGGTATTTTTTTTATAATATTATATTTGTGGTCCACCAGATTAATTAACCTTAATTTATTTTATTTTTGGAGGTTTATCTCTTTTTTATTGTACTTTTTTGAAATTATTTTATGACTAAACATATTAAAAAAGTCTAAGCAACAGTAAAAAAAACTTGGTTCCTTTTATTTTCAACTCTAGTGTATGAATTGACCATTGAATAAGAATTGTAAGGAGAGATGAACTATAGTTTGAATGAAAAATAAAACACACAATTAAAATGATGGATGTGAAATTATAAAACATAATTCATACAAAATAAAACAAAATCATCGGTTTTATATTTCTCAAATACTACTTTTCTCATTCTTTTTCTTTTATAATTATTATAATTTAATAAGAGAATGAATTTTAACAACAATGTTTTTAAAAAATATTCATTTAACATAAATTTTCTCATTAAATAAATTAAAACTGAAAAGTTATAATTGAATATATAAAACAATAAGACAAACTCTCTCACTCTCTTTATATAATTATCATATTTTGTTTATTATTTTAATATTTTTAATACAAAAATAAATATTATAATTATATTTAAATAAAAATTATAAATAATTATAGTTAGGGTTAAACTAATCGATTGACTTGTTTTAAATTTGGACTGACCTAGCCTAACATGATTCTGCAATTAGCTTAATCTGATATATACCGACTCATTTGCTAGCTCTACTTACATGTTCGCATGATTAGTCCTCACCTTTTCAATCAAAATACTATTAATTATATTTTAAATTTTGGTAAATTTTTTTTTACAACAATAAAGTTTTGTCCTTTGTTAATAAAATGCATATTTTTTTAATCACAAGAAAAAGAAAAAATGTAATTTTGTGCCATAAGAACACCTTTTTAAATCAATAGCCATATTAATGATAATGTTTTCTCCATTAGTTATTTGAATAAATTCATTTAATTATAAGCATAAGATTATTGCATAGGTAAAAGTAAAAACAACATTGCTCTAAAAATGCAGCGTTCTATTCTTCAAGAAATGGATTGGAAAAAGCCGAAAACAGAACAGCCCAAAGTGCTATCCAATTTCAGCATATATGAGGGGAAGAGATTACCCAGAAAAGACAAAGCAGTCAATTAGGCTCTAACGTGATACTTTGTTATTTGGTACAGCACAACACTGATGAGAGATGATAGCCTCTGCGGAATTTGAAGAACCCATGTTAAAAAATCTATCATGGACCATGGTCGGTCACAGTTGTGATTTGTGCCTTCCATCGAGGTCCGAAGTTTTAATTTTTTCTTAGTTAGAACGACGATGACGTGGACACGGTTAAAAATACAAGTTTGAAGCCTCTCCTTCCTTCCAGCTCCAAATTCAATCGCCAGCTTTATCATGTCCACTGCCGCCTACCAGAAACTGCTCCCAATTCTTACTTGTGAAAAATTTTTCTCGACCGTACGTCCCACTAAGCCTTTTGCTTTAACACCGCAGAGCCACAGACAAAGCTTCCCAAACTTTAAACCTCTCCTCCAATTGGTGGGTCTTTCTCAACCATCAACCCCATTTAGATTTTTCCCGTTTTATAATTAATTACTCCCTTTGTTGCTATGGAGAAACGGAAACGAATTTCTGATCAGACCCAGAGAGATCATCAACCCCTTTCATGTTCCACTTCTACAGGTGCGTTTCTTTTTTTTTTTTTGTTCGGATTTTTCATGCTTTTAAGCGTTCTTAGCGTAATGATAAGAGAAAAAGTGAAGAAATAAGAACTCTTTTGGGCTACTTGGAAACGTTTCATTGATGGGAACCTGAGAAAACGTGATACGTCTACTTATTTGGGCCAACCTTATTTCAGGTGGGATGTTCATTCTTACTCACTCATTTATTCTTCTGTCTTTCTTGAATAAAAAATGGGGTTGGAAAGCATTTGGCTTTCTTGTTCTTAGATGTTCACCTTTTCCCGTTCTCAGTAATTTCAGTGGGGTTCAAGGGTTTGGTGATCTATTTTGGTTTGCAAATTTCCCTGCAATGCCATTTTAATTTACTTATCGAAGATGTGTTGGGGGAACGCTTGTTTAATCAGTTTTTATTTTGGTTCTTCGGATTTCTGTTTGTTTTTCTTTTCTTTCATTTTACCGTACTTGTTTCCATTCTGATGTTCCCGCTACCTGATCAACTTCTTTTCCACTTCTTACTTTGAGGTGATTTTTTCTTTTCTTTTTTGGGGGATTGGTAAGGAGGGGAAGAGCCGGGACGGACTGATTTCCCCATGTTTAGGGATTTGAAGGGAAATGGGCAGATGTTTCCTGATATTTGAATAAGAACTTGACAATTCACATTGCCTCTCTTTCCGTCTATCACTGTGATTCAACAGCAGATTTCTCTACTGCACCTTCCACCGGTCAAGCTTCTTAGTGGAGGCAATCTCTGCTAATGAAAGCATTTCCATGATTTTGATTTTTTTAAGGAGTTGTCATTCCTCTTTCTTGGCCTTCCATCTCATCCCTCCTCCCTCCACTGGAAGCCTGGTAGATGATGGATTCAAAACTGCCCAGGATCTTCAATTGGCTTAGCAAATTATTCGTATGGTCTGTTTTTGACATTCACATCACTAATCTTTAAATGGTTAGCCCTTGATCACAATGCTTGTTCTTTCGTTATGCTTTATGGACTGGGTTTAAGAGTCCTAACTTAGTCACCACTCATCAATGTCAACGTAATCAGTTGTGTTAGGTTGTACAATAAGAGTGAAGTTATAGTTCAGAATTTCTGTAATGTTCTATAATTATTAATTTGTATCCTATGGTTTTGGGGGCTCGGGAGTCTGTTTCCAGCTTCTTACATTAACAAAATATATCCTATGAAATTGTGATCATGACAGTGACATTTTGGTTGCGTTATTTGTCTAGAGGAAATTAGGAAAATTTTGTTATTTGTTTGTACTAGTGTGAAATCAATCATCCATATAAAGTGATTGTTGGGCTTTTCACCAATATTGCAGAAGTCATGCCATGCTCCTCCGAGATGGAACTATTGTCAAATGAGGTTGGCTTTCTTCTCCATTCTTTCAAGTTTTGAGCCTTTTTTATTGTTAATTCCTTCATTGATACTTAAGAATGCCATTATGTAAATTACTCTTTCATATTCATCCTTATATCACCTAAATTGATAAGGATGATCATATGGGCACAAGCTTGTGCAGACACAGAATGTGCAATTCTCCTTATTCAAGTTTCTTCTTCTGCTTCTTTTCAGAAACCTTCGCATTCAGGTGATCCTGGTGCACTCCCTCTGGCACCAGCTTTAGATATAACAGATGGGTCTATGAAGTTACTGAATGCCCATCCAACTACAGCACATCATCATCAGAGTCTTGGCCGTTCAATATTTTTGAAACGTTCACGGCATTACTATGGCCACCAGTACTCTCGACGTAACTCTGCGAATCATGGCAATGCATCATCTTCTTGTGGAAAGGGCACTCCTTTCAGTTCTTTGTTTGATGAGAGACATTCTTCTAAGTTGGGTTCTCAATCCAAACCAGAGTCCAGACGACATGCGGGTTAGATAACTTTTAAAATTTTTTAGTAGTGCTAAAGTTAACTAATATTTTATATGATGAAGTGGATAATATGATTATAAATTAACCTTTATTATATAATGCCTATCCTATATTATAATGATTGTATTTTGATTCTATCATTGAATTTTGTGTGTTTTCTCTTTTGGAAAACATTTTGTTACCAGTTCAGTTTTTCTTCATTTGAAGATTTATTATTCAATTTATTCTTGTGTATTGTCCAATTGACTTGTTGACAATTTCTTTTTTTTTTCCAGAATATAAAGAGAAGATATTTTCCAGGCCAGAGAGAATCCGGTCTAGTTCCATACTAATGGATGCAGTATCACTTGAAGTAGTTAAGATGGTATGTGGGATTTGTCAGAAGCCATTGAGGAAACTCTTTTTTCTGGGGAATTCACTCTCTTGCGGTGAGCTTTCAGTGGTGGCAGTTTTAGTTTGTGGTCATGTTTATCATGCGGAATGCTTGGAGCAGAGAACTAGCTTCGAAGAAAGACGAGACCCGCCATGCCCGCTGTGTGCAGGTCTACTTTTGCAGGTTGATGACTCTAAAGAACAGGAATAGTTTCAAAGATCATGAACTTTACAACTTGATACTCATCATCTACGAGTGATGGGGCAGAGTTTTCTGCAAGATAATATCAATGTGAGAGCTAGGATACAGATGTTATAGTCTGTTAGGGTCTCTGCATTATCAGTTGGTAGGATTTGTGTGTATAGAGAGGGTATGTGTAATTTCTTTTGTACGTCTCTTTCCTATGGCAGGAAGAGAGGTTTTAGATGGCAACTTATGCTTTGTCTTTCTAACTGATGAGACTGATAAATTCCAGTTGATGGAAATGTTTCAGAGTTCCAATGGCATGCTAGTCGGTTTCTATCTTCACCCATTTTTGGTTTCTACCTCGTATTATCAGCCACGTTAAATGTTTAAAGAATTAAGTATAATCACTAGGTTTTTGGAATGTTCCTTGTCAATTTGAGGTGGTCTGGTCAATATCATTGCCTGAAGGTGTTCTGATTTGAGTAATGTTTATTACACAATTTTTTTGACAAATTGTGCGAAGTCTAACGTACAATTCAGGTTCCAGATCAATTGAGTGCTTCTCTCTTATGATCCGATTGGGGTGGCAATTCGGGGCCTTGTTGTTAAAGCCTCTGTATTTTCTTCTGGGCATTCTGCCCATTTTTGTTTTTACAAAAAAAATTATTAAGTTACTAATTAAGTGTTATTTAATAATAAAAAGTGCATAATATTTAAAATTATATTTTCCATTCACCATATACTAAAATCCAATTTATATTCATTTAGACTTTATTATATTTTAAAACAATGTCTCATAAGATTTGATATTTTTTTGTCTGATTTGGAGACATTAATGTGAACTTATATAAGGTGTTAAAAAGAAAAATAAATTTTATAAAGCACCATTTTAGTTTTTAATAAGGTGTCTTTAGAAATATAAAAAATTAATAAAATAATTTCATCAAAGTACCTCTACAAATATTGTATTTCTAAGCCATATCTTATAAAATTTATTTTTTTATCTAATGCCTTAAATCATTTAAGAATAATGCTTTGGAATAATATAAGAGAAGGAAATAAAAAGGCATTTTCTAAGCTCCTCCTCGGTATCGAGGAGCTTTTCTATTTTTCAAATTTAATTTTTAAATTTTTTAAAGTTTTTTAAAATTTTTATTTTAAGAAATAATTTAAGAAATATATTAAAAATAAAAAATAAATGAAAATTTTTTTTTATTTATTTTTTGCTTTGTTACTTTATTTTTTGATTTATTTTTAAATATTTTATAATTTTAATTTTAATTTTTAAAATATTTTTATAATTCTTTTAAAATATTTATTAAAATAAAAATTTTAAAAAAATAAAAAACTAAAATAAAAATAAAAATAAAAAAATTAAATTTCTCGTAGAAATTACCAAAAATAAAATCTCATAAGATATATTGTTATAAAATGCAGTATCTCTTGAAATATTAAAAAATAATTAAAAAACATAACTAAGAATAAAACGACCAATGTCTCAACTAAACTAAATTATTATGATAACTTACAAGAAAAAAGTAATTTACACACGGAATACGTACATGGAACTGGCAGTCCAGACGACTCATGAAATCTCTCTACAAGTAGCTTTATTATGACCTGTTCCTTTGCACTTAGTACAAGAAACAGTTTTTTTAACTACCTGTACTGTTTTATTCTCATTTTTCTTACTTTGGCCTGGCGGCCTAGGAGTGCAAGGAGGAAGTACATTCTCAGTCTCCTGAGTAGCTTCTTCACTACTGTTCAAACTGTCAGATACTGGATTTACGGATTCTGAGTACATACGAAGGAAATTATCAACTGTGAAGTATTTCAAGCAATAATCATATATACTCCGATGGGTGCAATTGAAGACAGCTATAGCATGGCGGCAGGGTAGCCCAGTTGCTTTCCATTTCAGACAGCTACAGTCCCACTTATCAATATCCACAACATTAATGGAATCATCATGAACCTCAAATAAGGTGTCTGATGAGAATAATACTTTCAGACCATGTGCCTTAAGAGTTTCTTCTTGTAGATTCTCCTGCTTCGATGGAGTCAGTTTTGCAGACCACTTGATTGAATCTATTCGCCGATCATTTATCAATTCCATAATCTTACATCTTAGTGCTTCTACCTTCTGTGTTATGGTTAACTCTCGCACTTCTTCAATCCAGTTGGCATATATCTCAGCCACATTAAACATAATATGGTTATAACGCTCACCCTTAAATACTGAACTGGTCCATTGCTCTGGTTCAATTTCCATGACCCAATCGTATGCTGTTGAAGAAACCTTTTTAATATGTTCTGTGTACATTTTAAAACCATCTAGCCGCAGTGCATGTGCAGCAGCCAGAAAATTAACAGGCAAAGAAGCCTTTCCATCCCCATGGAAAGGACCCTTTAGGTTCTTCTTGAAGCTCTCCAGGAGGTGGTACATGGAGTAACCATGGTGAGCAGTCCCAAATACCTCTACAACTGATTGCTTTAATCCCTTTTCTCTGTCAGACACAAAAGTCACAGGGTGTGAAGTTGGTACTACATATTTCAACTGCTCTAGAAACCAATGCCAGTTATCATCATTCTCATTATCTACTATACAAAATGCAACAGGAAAAGCACCATCATTCCCATCTAGTGAAGTAGCTGTCAATAAAGCCTCGTGATATTTTGATTTCAAAGATGTGGTATCAAGGAATAGAAGAGGGCGGCAACCAATCTGAAATCCATGTATCAGGGCATGAAAGGATACAAAAAGACGCTGGAATCTTTTGTCATCATTTGTGAGGAGCTTGACAGAACTGCCAGGATTTGCCTCTAGCATCTTCTCGCAAAGCCCAGGCAATTGGTTGTACGCCTCTTTGTATGAACCCTGCAGTTGCTCTCTGGCATCCTCAATTCCACGCCATACTTGAGTATAGTTCAGCTCAATCCCAAAGTCTCGGAGAATACCATTGGCAATCTCCTTTGGCTTGTGATGAGGGCTATCCCGTAATCTGTCTTTTATGATGCTTACCAACCAGTTCTTTGTTGGATGAGCACACTTCCAAGATTCTCCTCCACAAGTATGTGACATATCCATCTTTTTAATCCTAAATGAATGAGCAGATGGGACCCAGGAAGCATGAATCCTCCAAGGACAGCCTTCAGATACACATTTGCCACTGGCGCGATTTGTGTCGTTCTTGATTAACCTATATGCAAAACGATGAGCTATGGCATATTTCTGCAAGGCATCACGAAATTCATAGACACTTTTGAAGTCTTGACCGACACCAGTAATACTATCTTTCCATGAGGTAACTAATTTTTCAGGTGGAGCATCATTAGATCGAGCAACAACAAAGAAGTTGTTCGAATTGTCTTCACAGGGTAAAATATATTCTTGGTGCTCTACATTATCAGCACCTGCTGTAGTATTATGGTGTTCATTATTCTTTTTCCGGGACACCACTTTTCTATTCTCTTCTGTCTTTTCAGCTAGTGCAACAATTGTAGGACCATTGGCACTAATTGTCCAGGATGCAGTCCGTCTTCGTTTCTTAACAGTATCTGCAGGAGTAGCATCCATATCGCTTAAGATTGGGCTGCGGGAGAATGCATCAGCAGCAGAACCAACTGGAGTGGAACAAGCAGCACCGTGATCCTCAGTGACAGCATGATTTGGAGAGTGGTTTGAGGAAATACCAACTGTAGGGAGACTATGGGTAGTCAATTTAACAGCCATAACAGAGTCAGCAGATTTTGACACACAAGTGACAGTGGTAAGTGGGGTCACTCTGGTGGCAGCAGTTGTACATAATGCAACTTGAGCGGGAACAGTTTGTTGTGTAGTATTTGTAGCAGATGCAATTATGGGGGTTACAGTTTCAGCTAGTTTTATTTCACTTTCCCTGCAAATGATATTAATTTTAACGAATGCAAGTAAATTGTGCAGTTGAAGCAATAGGCAAGTTAACGCTAGCACATATCATTATTTCATCAGAAAGCATAATTTTCCATAATTTTTAATGAAATGACAAAAATGCCCTCTTCAGCAAAACTGATTGAGGATCATTTTAGTCTTGTGTAGAAATGCAATGATAATGAAGGTAAAATTCTAAAACAAGAAAGTTTAAAGAGTAACCTGCTACTCATGTTTAAGGATTCATGATCAAAACCTTCTTTCCCAGAAACAAACACATCAGCAGTTACTGAATTCACATAAAACAAGAAAGTTTAAAGAGTAACCTGCTACTCATGTTTAAGGATTCATGATCAAAACCTTCTTTCCCAGAAACAAACACATCAGCAGTTACTGAATTCACATGAAAGTCATACATCCTCTTCAGGTCTTTGTCATTTGATAGATTGATTAGTGTTTTCCTGTTCCCTGGAAGAAAATACTTGATGGACAGGGTCTTATATTCTAAGTTCCATAATTCTGCAAGTTTTAGCTTGAGATCATCAAATCGTGTTTCATGATTGATCTCCATTGCATGTGCTTCGCCTCCACTATATGACATAGATCCATCATCATTTGTCAAAAAATCACCACCAGACTGACAAATCAATATAAGCTTCCCCTTCACCATTGACACACCTTCAGAATTCCAAATTGAAGTTTGTGAGCATGTCTCTAAATAATGCCTCAACTGCTAAATTAGTAATTGCATTTAATCATAATGATCATGCAGAAAAAGGCCAACTATGTGAAGAAAGAGAACTTATGTTCTTTGCTAAGTTTAGAATCTGTAAGATTGTATTGAAGACAGCATATAATAAAAGCTGGAGAATGCTAGTTATCATAAGTAACCATCCTTAATGAAGACAATCCATATAATCAAATTTATAATCAAACTACACTATCGAACATCATTGACTATAACCTGCAAAAGCATAGCATCCCCGATTTGTTTTTTCTTCAGGGGAAAATTACCGCAAGATAACAGGTTAATATTGAAAAGGAAAATGATCAGTTTGAGAATAGCCTAGCTTACAGTTCATATCCTTTGGACAAGCACAACCAGAACCACGATTTTGCACTTTTAAACTTGCACGACATTTGGGTTTTCACCAAATACGATACCCATTTAAAGAAAGAGACCAGGAAAGAAGATGGCCAAATCTATATGCGGTGTGTTTAGCTAGAAAGAGTCATCAGCAAAGTCAACCAATACAACTTATAACAGCGTTCAGTGATCAATCTTTCAAAACAAAACAATCCCATCACATGCACAAAATATATGAATTTATAGTCACGAATTATCAACATAAGAATACCAATGTGCCTCTGTAACTGGTCTAAAGGTGGGTAGATGATTATTTGTCTTTTGTCCAGAGAAAAGATTATTATTTCTACGTGTTGTTAAGGCTAATTAATCCGAACAGCGTTTACAAGGGCAATATCAGAGCAAGAGGAATGAACCCTAGTTGGGTGGAAAAAGAAGAGGAAAGACTTACCAAGAGAAGAGTGGCTGCAAGGACCTTCAGGTGGACAGAAAAACCTAGAATTGGGGCTTCTTGGAAATAGAGTAAAGAAGAGTGAATGACCGAAGATGGGAGACAAGGATACGTTTGGAATATCGAAAATTTTAGAGGGGCTAGTTCGAAAATTGAGAATTAAAAAAACGCCTCTAAGATACTAAAGTATACAATATTATTGTATTAAAATTCTTATATTCACTATGAAGATACTTTTATAGACAATATTAAAGTTAAAATTTTAAGAAGGTGAAAATTTCATAATCATGATATAAGATAACAATCGATATTTTTATAAACATTAATATTAATTTAAATGTTACCAAATATTTTAAATACATCTTGACATTTAAGATACAAGATAAAATTTTTGCTTACCAAATAACTTATTGAACACACAATTTTCACCATAATTTTTTTACCTTGAATGAGTTATCATATACAATCATATTTGAATTTTTTTAGTTATACTTAATTTATTAAAATTAAATCAGTTATAAATAAATATATTTTTAATAAAAAATTAATTTAATATATTTAATGTTTATTCATTTAACTTAATTTATTTATTTTTTATATTTCACATAAATACGAAGTTCAATTGAATAAAAGTCAATGTTATACTGTTATCATATCAAAGACTTATGATTACGAGGATGAATCATAAACATAAATATAAATAGTGATGAAGAATATATTAATAATAATAATAATAATTTTGGGGGTTAAATAAGTCTTATTTGACTCGGTATGCATAAAAATAAAAAAAAATAAAAAATTCTTCTTAAATTGTAACTGTCTAACATTACGATTTACGATATAGTAAGATCCGTACAATTGTAAGTTCCAATAACTGTACAAGATCCGAATCCGGGTTTAGGGTAGGAACAGTCTGACTGGCGGGTGGGACCAGAGGAGAGTAATTGGAGTAAGCCTCGGACCCCTTGTAGCAATGCCTGGAGCCGCGGCTGGTTTCGTGGAGCAATGAACTGGACTTGAATACATTCTCTGCCATTTTGGGAAATTGCCGCCGCCGCCGCGATTTGTCCGGGAAGAGATGGTAGTAATCTGACAATCCGGCGTTTGTTGGGTGGATGATTTGGAGATTGCTGTATACTTTCCAAATGGTGGTTACATATGGATTGATCTGCATCAGAACTGGTTCCAATCGTCGTTGATTCCCACAGTACCAGATAGAGCAGAGCGTGAGAGCAATGAAATGATGCAGTTCTGTGGCTTGCTGTGTTTGCTCTAAGGTAGTTACTGCTCGAATTGCAATATCCACCCATTTAAAGCTGTCAGAAGGAGTAGATCGCGGCGATGGAAGCAGTGATAATATTGCTCGAGGGAGCTTTGATTCCATGCTGCCCTATCAGTGAAGATTAGATCATGGAGTCGAGCCAGGACTTCTAAGGGATGCCCAGGACTTGTAAGCGTAAAATTCTGAAATTCGAGTCTTTTCCCCACCACAAACTAGAGAGTTCATAAGTTGGGAAAGGATTAAACTCAATTTAGGCCGTTTGGCACTTGCTTTTGCCGCCAAAATGCAGGGAAAATAAAAAACAAAAAAGGCTCTTTCTAGCACACCATCCACAATATGATCCCATCTTTTTTTATAAGTTCTTTTCTTATAAAAAAATAGCATTATAAAAAATTAAATAAAATATTAATAAATTTTTTAAAAAAATTAATATAATTTAAAAATTTAACTTTATTTTTTTAGAGTTTTTTTTATTAAACTAATATTGAAGAGAAATTTAAATAAAATATCATTAAGTCTTAAAAAAATCTTATTTATTTAAAAATTTAACCTTATTATTTAAATTTTTTTTTATTAAACTAATATTGATTCCTTATAAATTAAAACTTATTAATATTTTATTTAAATTTTTTTAATTTTTTGTAATGTCATTTTCTTATAAGAAAAGAACCATCCTTTTTTTTGTAAGAAAAGGATGGGATTCATATCCCCTTCCACAGTGGTAGTGGGCTTTACTATCATTCTTGTGAGTAATAGTGTCAGTAAGATAACTATTTCTTTCCTTGAGAATTAAAAAAAATAAGTAATTTTACTTTTTTCAAAAGTAATAAAATTATTTTTTTCAAAAGTTACGTTTTGTAATTAAAAAAAACAATTGAGAAAATTTTTCGAATAAATCTATTTAAGCTCTTTTTATGAAATTTCATTTATATTTAAACACAACAAAATTTTGTAATAATAGTTTTTTGATCTAAACATAATATAAATTTTATTTTTTAAAATATTGTGCATTTCATACATGATAAATTTAAATTAAAATTAAAACACAATTATAAAATTTTTAATTGTAGGATCTTTTATGAATATTAACTAAAGAAATATATTACATATTTAAAATTATTTTTATTTTTATTTTTTAAATTTTATAATAAGTATTTTTTTATCCAAATACAATACATAAAAATATTTTTAGAGGTTATTTTCAATAATTTTACACATACAAAAATACTTTTATATTTTTGTATCAAAAAATAATATATATTTTTTTCAGTAAAATAATAAAATCACTTTTACATAATTACATTCAAATATCAAATATTTAATTTTTTCTAATTTAACAATTTTATTTAAAGTACATATTAAAAAAGTACAAGCTTATCCAAATAATATTTATCTAGTACTCACACATACATGTGTGTGTATATATATACACTATTATGGCATAAACTTGGATAATTCTATAACGTGAAATCAACTCATCTTTATAACAAAAAAATAATACGTTAACTAATGATAAAACTAAGAGTAAATTAAATTCTCATTCTCTAAAAGATATCTTAATTACATGACCATCCAATCTATTATAAAAAAATATTTGAAAATTCTTTGAAAATTACAAAAATATTACAACTTAACTTAAGTTTGAATTTAAATTTAATTAAATTATTTATATGTCTAAAATACCTATTGAAAATCATTAAATTTGTATATTATTGATTATAAAAAGTTTTTAAAAATTATTCAATGTATTTAAACTTTTAAATTTTCCTATTATTGATTATAAAAAAGCTTTACAAAATTATTTAATATATTTTTGTTTCTTCTTCTATATCAATATTATTAAGAGGGAATAAATAAATAAATAATTTAATTTTTATAAATTTTTTTATTTTTTTTATCAATAGTATTTTATATGCATAAATGATTTAATTAAAATTTAATTTAAAATTGAGTTAAGTTATAGTATTTTTTTCTTTTAAAAAATATTCATATATATTTTTATAATAAAAAAATAATTGTGTAATTAAAATATATTTTATAAACAAATAAAGTAATTTACTTTAAAACTAATAAATTATTGCGAAACTTTTTTTTTTATCAATCACTTTAGTTAAGTATGCCTTCACTTCAACTCCATAGTGTCATAAAATTTAGAATAGATTTTTAATATAAGGGAGAAATTTATATTGATGTCATTTTAGAAGCATAATAATTTGAAATGATATGTTATACAATTTAATATTATTTTAAGTAACTATTTACTATTTTAAATTTATTTAAAATATTAGAAAAAACTAAAATCATAAAATATTATTTTGACAAAATAATGTTTATAAATATACTAAAAAATATTATTAAAATCAGTGAAATCAAATGTACATAAAATATTTTTATTTGAAGTAAAATTTAAATTGGGATATAAAAGCTGTGGAAATTCAAGGTGTACAGTTGGAATGCATTCATATGATTTGGGATTGTGGAAGGATTCGGCTCATTCTCACAATCTGACCTCTTTTTGACGACCAGATTCATTGACATTTCTTCTGTTATGGTTCATATATTGTTATGAAAAAAATCAACAAATTAAAAAATATTATTACACTAATATCTAAAATATTTATGACATCAAATATATAAACAGATATTCAATATATTTATATTTAATATATTAGTATTCAAAATGTGTAATGATATTACATAATATCACTTAAAAATTATAAAAGTTTCATATCTTTAATTTTAATTGTATTTAATTTATAAAATATTAATTATATTTTTTATGGTTAATATATCTTTTCATTCTTAAAATTTCACTCAACTTTTACTTTAATTCTTATAATTTAATTTTATCTAATTGAATCGTTACAAATTCAATAATTTTATTTTAATTTATATAATTTAATTATGTCATATTAAGTTCTTATAATTTTAATAATTTTTACTTTAGTTTCTATCATTAAATATTTACTTAACATCATTAATATCATTATTGAAATGGCTAAAAATTAATCATATGGCATGCCTATGCATGAATTTATCATATAATTAATCTTTGACTGCTTCAATAATGATATTAATAGTATTAAATAAATTTTTAACGATAATGATTAAAGTGAAGGTTATTGAAATTATAAAAATTTAATAAGATAAAATTAAATTATTGAAATAAAAGTAAAAATTATTAAAATAGTAAAAATTTAATTAAAAAAATTAAATTATAAAAATCAAAGTAAAAATTAAGTAAAATTATAAGGATAAAAAATTATATTAATTATATTTTTTTAACAAACTTCAATTAGTATGTTAAATATAAAAATTTTAAATATCATAATATTTTATATTCAATCAATTTATTATTTGATCTAGAAGATATGACTGTGTCCTCAAAATTTTCATTTTTGAGCTCCACGTAGTCTTTTGTAAGCCAATAAAAATTACAAGAAAGTCATTAACAAATGGATAAAATTGTAACATTGTAAAAGTTTACACAACTGTAATTTTATTTAAAAAAAATTTACTTGTATTGTACGGTACCAAATTGAAAGTCCACAGCTAAAAGACCGAATTGAAGATAGTAATTTTATTATTAAACAATTTTAAAGACAAGTGTTTGAACATGGCGGAGATTAATCTTCCAGTCGGAAACCACAGGGGGATCTGATGGCCATAAGCCAGCAAAGCTACATCGCCTTCAAAAATTTCAAGCATAACGCCCAACCAATAGTTTTCTTCTCCGCCGCCTCGTCCCCTTCTCTCCGCCCTTAACTCCCGGTTTCTCTCCACCGGAAAACACCATTTCCGGTGCCGGGAACAACATTTGACCGTTGGGTGAAATTGGGTTTTCTTCCCCTTAAGGTTTTTCAAGAAAAGAAACATCCTTTTTTTTTTGTTCTTTTCTTTTTCCTTTCTGGGTCTGTGGCTTTCAGAGGCATGGTGGTTTCCGTGGCATCTGCGGGAAAGTCCATAGCTGAGAAGGTGTTTCAGAGGGTAGGAGGATACTATTATGGGAGTACCAGTCAGAGAAGGGGTGGCAATAAGACTCACACCAATCACGATGAGGACGGCGACACGGGGACGGAGCTTGAGCAAATTGGAGCTGACAGGACGAAGAATGTGTTGATTCTAATGAGTGATACCGGAGGTGGACACAGAGCTTCCGCTGAATCCATCCGGGATGCGTTTCAAATGGAATTTGGGGACGAGTACAGTGTAATTACTTTCTAATATGTCCTTGGTTTTCATGGGTTTTGCTTAGTTTAGCATCTTAATGTCCTTTCCTCACCCCATTTCTAGGTGGTTTCGTTTGAGATCATTCTCTTTGTTTTGGATCTCCTATTTTTGCTTTCTTTCATTTTCCCCTGCAACATTTCTACTGTCCTTTCAAATTACCTGAAAAGCATTCCTTTGTATTCTTCTCGAACCACCTTTAATTCTTTCCGGCTCTATTTTTGTTCCTTGCTTTCGGGCCTTGTTTTGTTTTAGGAATTTCAGGTCTGAGATATTTCCGTGACTTTGTTGCTGTTTCCTTCTTCTTGGAGCTATTTTCCCTGCATGTTTTTTTTTTTTTTTCCTGGAAAAAAAATTTCCTTGCCATTATCAATTCGTCTTTTCTTCTACTAATGTTGAATAAAGTATTTATTCCTTCATATTTCTGGGCTAATCAGATGAAGTCTTCAATTTTCAGATATTTATTAAAGATGTCTGGAAAGAGTACACAGGGTGGCCATTGAATGACATGGAGAGTTCATATAAATTCATGGTGAAACATGTGCAGCTATGGAAGGTTGCATTTCATAGTACCTCTCCCAAATGGATACACTCTGTGTATCTAGCTGGCATCGCTGCCTACTATGCCAAGTACAACCCTCTTCTAATACTGTTCCTCTTTTTTTATTGTTTACAACTTAAGACATTTTGCTATCTGACAATTTATATACTTCATAAACTTCGATAAGTAGTTAGCCATCAAAATTAACACAACTTTCTATTCTTCAAATATTAATTCCTTTACTTTTAGCTCTCTTATTTGTATTCTACTCAATCATTAGTTATTTATTAAGAATTGCAATTATAATTTCTTTAGCTTGGAGAACCTAGTAGTTTTAGTTTGTGGGGTAAAGAATTAAGTGGTGTGTTTTCTAAATTGTATTGCACTGTATCATTTGTCAGGGAGGTGGAGGCGGGACTGATGGAGTATAAGCCAGATATTATAATCAGTGTCCATCCCTTGATGCAGCATATTCCATTGTGGGTTCTCAAGTGGCAAGGTTTGCAGGATAAAGTTATTTTTGTCACAGTGATCACAGACCTTAGTTCCTGTCATCCCACCTGGTAAGTTCACTACAGCATTTCAATTTCTTGCTTTTCAGTTTACAGTAATGTGACGTGCTCTAACCTTCAAGCTATCTCCTCCAGGTTTCATCCAGGGGTCAATAGATGTTACTGCCCATCTCAGGAGGTGGCCAAGAGAGCTTTACAAGATGGCCTTGAAGAGTCTGAAATCCGCGTTTATGGCTTGCCCATCAGGCCTTCTTTTGCCCGTGCAGTTCTCTCAAAGGTATGCATGTTGGAGTTGTAAGGGTAGTTTTGCTCTCTCTGATGGAAGTGGAACTACCTAAGCTGAGTTTTTACTTTTAACTCCTATGTCTTTCTTGCAGGATCAATTAAGAGAAGAACTTGAGATGGACCCCAACTTGCCTGCAGTTTTGTTGATGGGGGGTGGCGAAGGAATGGGTCCTGTCAAGAAAACAGCAAAGGCTCTGGTAGAATCACTTTGGGATAAAGAAGCTGAGAAGCCAATTGGACAGTTAGTAATCATATGTGGTCGTAATAAGACTCTAGCATCGACGCTTCAGTCTCTTGAATGGAAAATTCCTGTAAAGGTAATTGGCTTCTCTCTTTATTTAAACATCTCATATCTGAATAGACAACTAGATATCAGCAGAATAGAATGGCATCCATTAAACATTTCTTCATCAAGTTGTGTAGATTAGAGGATTCGAGACCCAGATGCAGAAATGGATGGGAGCCTGTGACTGCATAATTACAAAAGTAAGTTACACCCATTTGCTCTTTAGATGCTGCTTCTGATGTTTAGCTTAGTCTTATGACTTTAATAAAATTTGCAGGCTGGACCAGGTACAATTGCAGAAGCATTGATTAGAGGGCTTCCTATAATCCTCAATGACTATATCCCTGGTCAGGTGAGTGATTAAATTTCGAGATAGCAATTTTTCTAGTTTATGGGCCTTCCTCGCTCTCGTCTGTTGCCATCCCTAATTTAATTGCTCTAGTCTTTGCCATTCAGTTTTTTTTATTGATTTCACCAAGTATTCATTTTTAGCTACAATGATGGTGAATACAGGAAAGGGGCAATGTACCTTATGTGGTAGACAATGGAGCTGGAGTCTTCACCCGAAGTCCCAAGGAAACGGCTAGAATAGTGAGAGAATGGTTCAGCACAAAATCAGATGAGCTGAAAAGAATGTCAGAGAATGCACTGAAATTAGCTCAGCCAGAGGCAGTGTTTGACATAGTGAAGGACATTCACGAGCTTTCCCAGCAACAAGGGACCTCAGCTAATTTTCCTTACATGTTGACCTCATCATTTACTAGCCTCTTCTAATTGGTAATTAGTTTGGCACAGAAATTTGAACTTAAGACCTGTAAACTATCCATTCTCTCACACTACTAGACCACGCCTAATGGCTTTGTTGATAAGCTATAAATTCTGGCAAAGAAGCTCTAATACTTGTGAAACTTCAAGAACACTGAAACTTCAATCGTCTAACCTCAATAATTTCAACAATTTTCTGAATTTGTTAAGAGTGCGCTTGATAAAAGTGAAAATGAAAAAGAATCAAAGAAATTATGAAATTATCAATATTCAATCGTTCTATTTTCAATTATATGGAATTATAGGATATATTTAGTACATTGTCATTTTGATCTTGATAATTTGAATGAATTAAACATTTAATATGTTTGTATTTAGTACATTGTTATCTAATATGTATAATGTCTTATAAGATATCAGAGTGTAATAAGATGACATGTTATTTGGATATCCAAAAAATATGGGATACTATATTTGACAACTTTTAATTTTAATAACTTTTATAAAATGTCAATTATCATATTTAACACATAAATTTTAAATATTATGATATGTATACTTTAATATTTAAGATCTCCCAATATGTAAGATATTAATGTAATAAATGCCTTTATAATTTTAGCATTTATCACTTGCATGGATGTGCACTTCAGGTCAAACGGCCAATATAATGATGCATTCTTAAAGCATTGATATTTAAATATTTTAAAAAGATGAAATTTACTTTTACAATAATAATATTTTAAAATTCTAACAAAAATAATCTTCAATCACTCACCAAGTAATAAAATAAGATAAGTGAAAGAAGATAAATAATAATAAATAATTTAAAAAGGTGATTGTGAGAGTTGTATGAATATTGTAATTATATAGATAATATTATTAATTCAGATTTTATTATATTATAATGCTTATAATTAATAACGCGCTTGTATTGGAGTTGAAGCATCCATTTTTAAAATTGATTGCAATTACAAATTTAAGACGTTAAGAGTGAACAAGGTTAAGTGAAAAGGTTGTTAAATATCAAAATTATGAAGGATGTTAGTTATTGAGAGATTTGGATCTCAGTTTTTTCAGTTAATTTTATTTTATAAATTTAAACTGTTTAAAAATTTTTAGACAACTAAGACTAAATATTATTGACACTAAGAATAGTGATTTCACTTTCAGGCTGTTTGGTGACAGACTGTTATCATGTGAGATCTCATGGTTGCTTCCAAATTAAGACAAAACAACTGTTGCTTCCAAATTCTAACGTGTTACTTCTACCTTCTACTTATTAAATTTTGCATAATTAAATTTTTGGTCCTCTAATTTTTTAATTATAATAATTTAATTATTTTAATTTTAAATTAAATTATTTAGTTTTTAAATTTTTTAAATTAATTTTTATTAAATTTTTATTTAAAATTTAATGTTAATATTTGAAATTATCAATATTGTTACAACATATATAAGTATACTTAAATTACCATATTAAATTGTATATGCTACTCATATAATATTTTTTTAAAACGTAAACTGCATCATTATTCTAATTATGCAAATTGTGTGTTTTGTAATATATTTTTTATCACTAAATATTACTTGATTTTATCGTTAAATATTCAAATATTCATTTTTTGATCATTTTTAATTTGTCCAAACTTTTTTAGAAGGGTAAAAAAATTTAAAAAAATGAAAACCCACAAGCTCAACGGTGCGTTTAGACTTGAGACTAAATCAGAATTCAGATGCGAAGATGAAGCCTTGTTCGCCTCCTCTGTCGTCTTCTTCCTCCATCGTGTCAGGATTTGGAGAGTTGCAGTTTGCCCTCATTTCTTCAGGCTCGCCGTATTCACACCAATTCCCATCCATATGACGCCAAATAATGCGATTTTTCGATTGAAATGTCTATAGTTAACGATACAATAGACCATCGTAATTCCTCCATACTTTCTTTTCGGTAACTCTCCAAATCGAAATATATCGACCTTATCGTATTCATATCGAAAACTTCATTTTCATTTCATAATTTCTGAAATCTCCGCGGAGCAACTGTTTCTTCCCTCGCTCAACGAGTGGTGATTCCAGCTACTTTCTATCTTCTCTTTGATCACTCAATTTCTGTCGTGAACTTGCTTTACTTAATATAATCTATTGGTGAATATATTGTTACAGTATCTCCTTTGCTTTTAACATTTAGGATTTATTGATTCCAGTTCGTATTTCGAATTATGGGTTGATATTCTTTTCCATGATTTTTACAGAAATCTTTGGGTTACATTGGAAAATCGGATTCTCTTCAGCAATCGAGTTATTTTGACACGACTTTAGTTTATCCAGAGAAAAGAGATGGTACGCGGATGGAATTTCTATTGTTTTTCCTTTTTATGATTTTAGAATACGGTTTTTGTGGTAGTAAATTGTGAAATCAATGGTTGTCAAATTTCATCATAAACTTTAGAATTTGTCAAAACTTATACTCCCACTTATATAACTTGAGATTGGAAGGTTCATCACTCTAGTTTTGTGGACGTCGAAGGAGTCAGTAAAGCTTGTGGGTGCCCTCTACTTCCCTTGAAGAGCCACATAAAGGGACCAGCTCCGGCTTCAGATCAAGGTTTAACCTATTTATATGTTGAATGTATGCTTAAAAGATTATATTTTATCCTCTACATTTGGAAATTAAGACTCGCTGAATGCAGACACAACTGATATTGTGGATGAAGCGATCACATTCTTTCGCGCCAATGTCTTCTTCAGAAACTTTGATATCAAGAGCCCTGCCGATAAGCTTCTTATATACTTGACATTTTACATTAACGTGGCTCTGAAGAGGCTTGAAGGTTGCAGAACTTTAGCTGAAGGAACCAAGGCAATCATTAACTTGGGTTTGGAAGATGTTCCTGTGCCTGGAGAGATTGGCTTTCCTTTTCCAGGCCTTTTACCCCTTCCACAATCACAGCGGGAAGCAGGTGAATGTCTTCTTCCCCTTTATTGCAATTGGTATTGTAATTTATGTCAAAATGCTTCATTATATTCTTTGTATGTTCAGTAATTAGTACAGTGGTGCCAGTTGCTGCGTTAAATTTTCTATTTAATTTTAATTTTTTTCTTGCACTTTATATTAGTGTGATGACTATATCTATTTCATCTTTCATGTAATTTCCGTGATGCTCCAATTATCATGTTTGTAAGTAATTTTAACTGGCTAAAACTTAAATCAGTGTATCCATACTGCATGTTTTGGTATTATTTGTCAGAAAAGAACTTGTTTCAAAACCTTAAAAACTATTTGAACACACATCCAATGCATGCATGTCAAGATGACACACACACAGTATTGTAGTCTGGATCATGATGTCAATTTGAAACTGAAAGTAAAATGAAAATGAAAATACACATATGGTGCTGAACACAATAGACAAATGAAAGACAGCCATTCTCTAGTCTCTACCGTGTATCACAGTTTTGCCAAAAGTTAAAATAAATTAAAATATGGGCATGACAGTAGGCATGACGCGAGGTAGGTATATATAGAATAAGGGCGTACAAAATACTGAATGTCAAATGCTGGTCATCAAAGTCCTAAAATAAACCTCTTCACTTTTGTATCCTTCCACATGCTATGTAGAATTCTTTGTGCTCCTATTGTTTTTAGAGTTTTACGTACATTATTTGTCACCCTTTTTCTAAACTTAGGCTTTGACATGAGCAAGTAGTTTTACTCTTACTATTGGTGCTAGGCTGCATGCTATTTCCAACATGGTTGCAATTAATATTTCTTGCTGCAATTTCCATTGTTGATATACTGGATGAAGATTAGAAAATTTTATACATATGGAGATAGCATGTAGTAGCATACGTTAAAGAGTTTAATTATTATATTTTTGTGTTTTGCCTCTGTCAATGCAATGTTGCAATTCAATTATCTTGTTTGTAGACCGTACACATTCTTATTTTCCAAGCTTTGTGATTTCACCAAATGCAGAACTATTCAGAAATTATTTGAAGCAGATTAGGGAGGAAACAAGTGGGAGGTTATTGAGCGTTGCATACAGACCCAATGGAACTCCTAATAAATGGTGGTTGGCATTTGCCAAGAGGAAATTTATGAATATAATTGTTCCTTGAACTGTTGTGACATACAGAAGGTGCTTGAATAATAGATTGAGCTGTGAAAAACATACTTAACACTGTTGATATGTCAATAAGATATATGGGGTGTCTTGTTAACACATGTTGTTTCTTGTTAGTTTTGGATATACTAATAGCTAAGTACCCAGCCTCTTTCGCAGTTCATTTGCTTGGACGTCTACTTTACCCCATGATAGGGTCAGTGACTGTGTGATCTTAATCAGGCTATGACCCAATCTTGCTTGTGCGTTGGGTGGTACTTGTCATATTTAGGTGTGTTGTCAAATAGGTGATGGAGAAGTGTATGTCGCTCACACCTTCAGCTTCACCTTGTAATGAGTATTACGAATGTTTTCATCACAGCCTAAAAGATTTATTTCAGGTATTTTCTGTTTTAAATGAGTACTAATATTTGCAGTTCTTATCATATTCCTGTATTGTTTTTATATAGATGATATTCAAAGAGAGGAAATTAAACCACTTATTTTTCGCTATGATTATTTGGCTACTGTGGTGATGGGAAGGAAGAAAAAAGCGTAAAAAGAAGGGTGTAAACTCCAAGCTGACATTTGACGCTTTAACGGTGTAATGGAAAAAGGAGCAGTAAAGCGTTCTTCACTAAGAAAATCTCCAATTTCAGTGGCCCATCCCTCAAGTCATCCTAAATTAAGAGTGAAAAATAGAAGCCGCTCAGCCAATCAAATTGGTAGGCCATGGAGGAGGACTGGACAGCCCAACACATCCTTTTTCCTTTTAATTTTTTTAAAATAAAATCAGATAAAACCAAAACTGAATAAACACAGAAATAAGTCACATTAAAAAAAATAACAAATAATTATTTTTTGTTATTTGAATTTTAAATAAATTTAGATAGTCTAAGTATAAAAAAAATTTGTTCAATTTAAACTTTTTCAAGTAAAAGGGCCTAAATACTGGAATTTAAATCTTGGGTTTGATATCTACACGGGTATGATTATGAGAATAGGTCTAACATTTTTAAACAGGTATGGGCATGACTATTATAGTTTCTTACTCATGCTCATCCATTGAGAAACCTATATACTCTGAGGAGTTGCGAGAGCCAGAGACGATATTTTCAGTGATTTTTTATTTTGCTTGAAGATCTATTTTGTTTGCTTTGTATGTATTTTTATCACTACTGCACACACAAAACACTGAATTGTATGTTTGATACTTATTTATTTATTTTATTTTGTTTTATAGGTTTATAGGTAATTTAATTTTTTTCTTTTTTTTTAGAGTAGCTGTGTGGAACTTCAAGGTCTCTACAAGCGCATAATCCTTAGGAAGGTTAGTCAATAGGGCATGTATTTAAGTAGCACTGTCAAAACGGGCAAGCCGGGCTAGGTCCTTTTTTTGTCGGGCTTATATTTGAAAACCCTAACTCGGCCCTCTAGGGTTTTAGGGCTTAAGCGGGCTTAAAGGGCTTAAAAGGGTCTAATTAAAAATAATAATAAAATATAAAAATTAATCATAAAAATTAATAAACACATATTTTAAATTAATCAAATTGTGACTAACAATATTTGGTCTCTTCCCTTCTCATAATAAAAAATTGAAATTAAAATGCATGACCTAAACTGGTTATGAATACTTAGTGTTGATTTATATGACATAATTATTATAATTAAGA
>JASKGM010000009.1:18726593-18746832 GCA_034509205.1 Ceratonia siliqua | reverse complement strand
TAGGATAAAAAATTAATATAAATAGATATAGATATAAAGATAAATTGTTTAATTCATATATTATTTAGGATAAAAAATAAAAAAAATTATTAAAAAAAATTCGGGCTGGCGGGCTAAGCCTTATTCGGGCCTTAATTTTCAAGGCCCGAGCCCGGCCCTAACCCTCCGATGGGCCGGGCTTAAAATTGACAGTGTTATATTTAAGGCTAGTCAAACAAAGTTTATGTATATTTTTATAATAAAAAGAAGTTTTGTGTAATTAAAACATCATTCAAAAGAAAATAAAGTAATTTATTTTAAAATTTTGGATATTAATTTTTAGTATACATTGAAAAAGTAATATCTCAATTTTGAGACCTAATGAAGTTGTAATATTTAATTGGGAAAAAATATAGTATGCATTTATAGTTTAATTGAGACAAACACAATAAATTGATTAATTAGGTAAAATATAAATTACAAAAATTGAATATTCTGTTAGCATTAGTCAAATATGATAAAATGAATAAAATGTTTGTATGTGCTGGAAATTTAAAATTTTGAGTAAATTAATATTTGAATATTTTAAAGATTATTTTTTAATTAAATCCTTTAAAATTATAAAATGTTTGTAGTGCTGCTTCTTCACTATTGAAGTCCAACTGCATGGAGATCGCTTGCTCTGGTTACTGACGGAGATTGGAAAAGATAGATCAGTGTCCGAGCTTACGTTGAACTTAAAAATCCTAAAATTCTTGAAGATAGGCGTAGCTAATATTTTACCTATTGCCATATTACCTACGCCCATATAAGTCTATTTGTATTAAGTTACAAACCTTATACAGCCCACATGTATTAAGTTTCAAGCCATGAGGATTCAGTAACAATAATCAATTTTGCACAAAAGAAAAAAAGAAGCAAATTATAACTCAAAAATGACATCAAATCATGTTGAGTGAAGAGATAGTAACCTTGTCTTCCAAAATGCTCAAGTTTGCCTTCAAGCTTTCACCTTTCTCATTCACTTGACAAGTTTCATTACCAGTGTCTTACATATAAGTAAACTAGGGACAAAAAATTTAATCACATATGATATCTTGAATTTAAACAACAATAATAACAACTTGTAACAAATAAGAGTTACAAACGTGTCACCTAAGCCCATACTTAAAAAGTGGTGATGACTGGGTTATTATCTTTTATGTTATTATTTATTTGTTCCATGTGAGCGTTGTGATAGTTTTACTGACCTTGAGGTCAGAGGATGCTTCCCAAGATTGAACCTCTTACCATTTTAATGGTGGAAGATCTTGATACCACTTGTACTATAATGGTACATATGTACAGGGATAAGTCCCTATATCCTCTTTTTTTTTTTTCTTGGATTTTCCAAGGAGGCTCTGGTATCGGAGGTGGTGAGTGCATCGTTCTTTCAGTTACGGGGATAGGTCCATGGATCTTCTATTTTTTTAGATTTCCTAAGGCGACTTTGATACCAAGAAGAAATTTAGTCTTCCTATACCTCACATCTCTTGGATTTTCCAAGGTGGCTCTAGTATCGAAGGTGGTGAGTGCATCGTTCTCCCAGTTACGGGGGGATAGGTCCCTGAATTCTCTATTTTTTTTTAGATTTCCTAAGGCGACTCTGATACTAAGCAGAAATTTAGTCTTTCTACACCTCTTATGTGAAACTTTCCAACACTTCCCTTTACTTTGAAAGTGGCGAGTACATCGTTCTTTCAATTACGGGGATAGATCCCTATATCTTTTTTTTTTTTTTTTGAATTTTCCAAGGTGTCTTTGATACCAAGAAGAAATTTAGAATTTCAACCATAGTCTAACTTTACTATTAAAAATCGGCTTGTAAGGGGGAAGATTACCGAGACTTATATTTTACATTTAATTTTTCTATTACTCCGATGTGAGACTTTCCAACAAAATCAATGTGTATATATGGTGTAGGAAGATTTAGAACATTTGGAAGCTTCTGTAGTTACATAAACGACAAATGATTTTACTCTTCTTTGCTTTTAAGTGCTTACTACAAAATGGCTTAAAGGTTCAATGACATATATGATATAAGTCCTATGAGATCCTCTTGAATAATCAAAGCTAGAGTTCTTCAAACCTGGCTTATGCCATGCTATGGTGATCCTGAAGATTTCAATTTGATGGAGATTGTGTTCTAAGACTAGAACGTGTATTCCTATGTTTGTTCCTTATGTTATCCATATTACAAGTTGATTGACAATTTTGTTTTTGTATCTTTTGTTCTAAAGATTGTTATAAACTTTATTATGGTTTTAGTTGTCTGTTATATGCTCAAACATGTTAGGGTGGTCGAATTTATGGTTATGTCAAATGGGTATTTGTGAATAGATTCAAACATGTTTTAAAAGAAGGAAGAGTTTATATTGTAAGTAGTTTCGGGATAAGATAGAGTCCTAGCGAATATCGTCGTACCTTTCTTACATACAAAATCAACCGTGCATGAGTGTGAGGATAATAGTTTAATCGAACATTATAGGTTCCAGATTGTTCCCCATGACAGTTCATATTGTTATTGTACTATTCACTTATAAGATATATCACTACATCATTCATTAAGTTGTATAATTTTTTGATTAAAAATTTCAAGTAATTCAATTATTATTATTTGCATATATAAAAGATTAAGAGAAAATAATCTTAAAAATGAATTCATTATTATTTTATTTTATTTATATTTATTTCTATTATTAATTGGTATATCTGTACATTATATGAATTCTCCACTAATTGAAAACATATAAGAATACAAATATATAGCTAAAAACTAAAATCGTATCTTGTTTGCTTCACACGGAAATAAAAATTCATTGCTCACTTTTCTAGACATATATAACTTTTTTGGAAAAGAGGAAAAATCAAACTACATAAAATAAGCAAATGTATTAAATATATTTAAATTGGCATGATCATATAACAAAAATTTTATCACATTAATTAAACATATTTTTTGTGGATAATTGTATAACCCAAAGAAGGAATTAAAAAATAACTACTTATTCAAATATTTATTGAAAGCAAGCATGTTTTCAAGATATACATTATCTTACAAAATTAAAAGGGACATTATGTCATCCTCACCTTTTGGTTCAATTGCATATATATTTTGGAGGAGATTATGCTACCCTCCCCCAATTTTTTTTTCATGTTATTTATTATTTTGGTTCTTTATACTTGTTATTTATTTTTTATTTATAGTATTTTTTTAAAAAAATTTAGAGATGTTTTATATATTTTTAAAATTTTTTTCTTTTTCTTCAAATTTTGTTACTTTTTTTTAATGTATAATTTTTTTGAGTTTTTTTATTGTTTTTACTTTTTTAAAACTTCATTATTAAAAAAAAGTTTAAACTGAGACGGTAGGGAAGTAGTCACCTATATTTTGCCATCCTCACCTATTTATTTTAAATAAAGTACCTCAACTTTATTGAATAATATTTTTAAGTTTCATAATTAAATTATTGTTTTCTTCTTAAGATCTCGTTTAGTGCGTTGCATAAGATAATACACTGGATAATATTGTATAAACTATTTACCTAATAAGCTTTTACATTATCTTGTATTTGTTGTAACAACATATAACATAATAGATTAAATAACATAATCATATAATATGTTTGTTACAATAATATATAATTTGTATGATTATATAACGTAATAGTGGTGGAACAGTGATGATGCTAGTGGTGTTAGCGATGGCGGTGGAGTGGTAGTGATATTAGTTATGATGATAGTAGCAGTAGTAATATAATGGTGGTGGGGGTGGTAGTAGTAGTGGTAGTAGTAATGATGATAGTGGCGATGGCGGTGACACTAGTAGTATTATACAAGAATCACCATATAATGTTATTCTATTTATTTCCTTCGTATTTTCTTATACAGTAATTATCATATAAAAAATTATAATAATATAAATTTATATAATTTTTTATGTGTATTAAATAATGTATAAAATTAAATTAAATTATTTAATATTTTTTTATGTAAACTTGTTTAAATTTTTTAATTTAATTCTTTAACGTATCTTTTGTTAATAAAATAATTTAATTATTAACTGACTTAATTTAATAATATTATTAATATGACTTAATTCAGTATCATTTTTATTAATACAATACAAGTTAAATTAGATTAAAATAAAAAATAATAATCTTTAAAAATTGTGTTTCAGCAAAAGTAAAAACATTAAAAAATTATAAAACATGCACAGAATCGAAAGTATAAAAAAAGAACACTGGCCGCTCACTAGTTACTAGTTAGTCTCGGCCAAGTGCCAAGGATGGGGAAGAAAACGTGGGGGAGCTATTCCTCATCAACCTCCATTGTCTCTCACGAGCATTCCTCTAATCAGAGCCGATGAATTCTCCGATGGATTAAACCAAGTGGGGTTGCAGGAGAGTTTCGTTACTCTAAATTTTTATTTTTTTATTTTTTTTATTTTTTAATATTATTAAATTATTGTTTATATTATATAATTTTTTAAGAATTTTTTAAAATATTTTTAATTTTTTTAAAAAAATTTATACTATTTATCTATAATTTTTTTAAGAGTCTTACTATTACAGTTTTATTGTTGGGACTGTAAGATAACTCTAAAATTATTTAAAAATTAAATTTTAATTTTTTTGAATAATAATAAATTAATGATAAATTTTATAAAAATTTTAAAAACAATAAAAACAATAAAAAAAATTTAAAAAGAATTACACATTTGAAAAAATAAATATTTTAAAGAAAAAGTAAAAAAAATTTAAAATCATTTAAAAAAATTTAAAAAAAATTATTATAAATAAAAATTAATAAATAGTATAAATAAAAAAAATAAAAATTAAATTAAAAATAAAAAAATAAAAAAAATAAAAAAAAAATTGAGAACTGTAATTTAATTTTTTTTAATATAATTTATGTATAAGTAAAAAATTTTAAAATTTTTTTTTAAAAATATGATATAAATAATAATTTATTAATATTAAAAAATTAAAAAATTAAAATAACAACTATTAAAAATAATAAAAATAAATTAAATAACTTATCCTACCGTCACAAACAGTGGCGGTAGGATAGTTTAAGGATAGTTAAAGCCTTAAACTAATGCTCTTGAAATTCAAACTTAGGGTTGCTATCATCAACCGCTACATCCTCTCCATCAAATCATCCACCATGTCGTCGAAGATCAATCATCCAATCAACGGCCAGATTATCCCGCAGCGCTGTCCCCACCTGGCCGATTTCCGCTCCCTCAACGGCTCCATGCCATTCCGGGCTCTGCAGGATTGCCTCCGGGGGAAACCACCCGGTGGCCGCGCCGCCGTCCGCCGCGATCCCCACGAGCTCCCGCGCTGTGGCGCCTGCGGAGACTTTGCTCATTCCCGCCTTTTCGCTTGTATGACTTGCGCCGCAGTGTCTTGTCACGCGCCCACTGGTTCCTCCCATGCCGCGGCGCACGCGGACTCAATGCCGCCGGGTCACGAGATCGCCGTCGACGTCGATCGCGCCGAGCTCTTCTGCTGCGCGTGCCGCGACCAGGTATACGATCGCGATTTCGATGCTGCAGTGGTATTAGCTCAGAACAGTGCGATCCTTGGGAGTGGATCGTCAGTGGTTCCTTCGCCTCAGCCGGAGAATCTTCGAAAGCGTCGTAGGGTGGATTATCGCCCTTGGACGCCGGATCTGCGCGAGCGGGTTCTGATGGGAAGCTGTTCGAGCCCGCTGGACTGTGTCAATTCTTCTTCGGATTTGCCATGGGGATTGCGCGGGTTGAATAATTTGGGTAATACATGCTTCATGAATTCAGTGTTGCAAGCATTGCTTCATACGCCGCCATTAAGGAATTACTTCTTGAGCGATAGGCATAACCGGTATTTTTGTCAGAAAAAGAGCAATGGCGGCAACGCAGGGAAGAGGAGTACTGGTAACATTGAAGTTGCCAATGGGAATAAGAATGGGCGAGTATGCTTAGCTTGCGATATGGATGCTATGTTCTCCGCTGCGTTTTCAGGAGATCGTACACCCTATAGCCCCGCAAAGTTCTTATACAGGTACGTGTTATAGAAAACAGAGTTTTGCCTTGATTCGTGGTGGCTAAGAATGAGATGGCATTTGAAGCTAGTTCTACGCATAGAAATGCAGCGGGATATCTAGTTTATAAATTTGGAAGTATATTCCGAGTAAAATAGGTTGAGTCTAAGCGGTAATTTCTATAATATGGGGCTTCATCTCTGCCTCTTCATTCTTTTTGTACTGCTCGCCTTATAAATTTTTTAAAGATTGATTGATGAAATTTATATTCTATTATTGGCTTAATTTATTAGCTTTAAAGATGTAATTTTTATGTTGAGGTTAAATCCTTATTTGGGTTTTCATAATTTATTTCTTTGATGTCTTGTGTTACAGTTGGTGGCAACATGCAGCCAATCTTGCAAGTTATGAACAGCAGGATGCACACGAATTTTTCATTTCCATGCTTGACGGGATCCATGAAAAGGTGGAGAAGGATCAGCATAAGCCCCATAGTCAAGGTAATGCAGTCTGATTGTGACACCTATTTCTACTTTTCTCGCCTTCTTTAGGATGCTTATAACTCCATGTATGCTGATATCTTGAATTGCAATGTCTGCTGTTATTTTCAGTCTAAACAGAAAACCAAAGTAAAAAAAAAAAAAAAAAAAACTTCTGAGCTATGTTGAGGTTTCTGTACTTACTTTACGACTAGAATATTTAAAATGGCTTCTTTTGGTTTATACAGCAGATTTTTGTCTAGATAAATCGGGGCCCAGTCTTGCCTTGTATAAGTATGGCATGTAGCTTTTGGCTAACTTTTTCGTTGATACTCTGATTTATTATGTGTTTGTTCAAATCTGTAAGATGTTTCTTTCAGAGTATTCAAGTTTTGGCATTTAAGTAGTAGCACATTTCTGTAAGTTACCCTCTAGCACATTTTTAAGTTTAAGTTATTGAAAGTTAGAGAATTGGATCATATGGTATCATCTTCAAACGTCAGTCAGTATAGGATGTGTTGTACCTTTTTGTTTTTTTAATTTCAACAATGTTGCGATTTTATGTTAAGAGCGCCTCTTGGATGAACAATTTTACCTTTGGTCCATCTCAATTTCCTGTTATGTGAGCTGAAAGTCACTATTTACTTATGAGAGAATTTGAAACCTAAAGGATGCCGACATCTTTATCTCTGTGGTAGTAGTGTCAAAGCAGTAGCATTGGATGGTCACAAAAACAAATCCTTAGATGGTGTAAGAGGTTAATCTGTTATTTATTTTACCAGTTGACGAGTCAATTAATTAGCTCAGCATAATCATAGCTGCGAACATGCTGATTATGCAAGATGATCAAAAGAGTGCCACCGTCTTGCTGTCTTTGATGCTTTTATTTTTTGGTCTTCAAGATAATCCAAAGTACTATTTAAGATAACAAAGTTACCATAATATTTAACTGCAGGGTGTGGGTTTAGGTCTCTTGCTTATTGCTGTAGGAGTTGACAATTGCTCGAACAATTAGGGCTAATTATCAACCTCAACCTGCTGGCGTGATGGTTTTAGCTGCTACACTCCAGTGAATCCCAGTAAGTCAACTTCTCTCTAGCCTGTTGGTTTCATGATATAGGATATTCTAGGTCAAAAGATGCCAATGTTAACTCTACCTCTTGCCATGTTTAAAATCTACTTAAACAAGGCTTGTCCTATGCTGGAGAGAAGGTTGCATTAGGTTTCAGACCATTACTAATGTGTTGGAATTCTATTTGAGCTTTCGATTACCTTGGCTGAGATTTTAGCCTCAGAAGAGTTTGATGTAGTTCTTCCTACTTTATCCCACCTAAAATACCCTTTTTCTTCTGTTTATTGTGCTGCAGTTGCCCATCTTGATTTCATAGCAAGTGCTATTTCCGTCTTTTTGACAATGAGCAGCATATAAATTTAGGAGACGTCTGTTGCAATATACAACGAGTTCTCTATTTAAAAATCTTGCTTTTTGGACTGGAGCCCTGCTTTTAGGAGAGGGCTAAGGGGATAATAGTAGAACAATTTCTGGTTTTAACTGTCAGGTGCTAAGCTGTCTCATGCATTTTTTTGGGGTGAAGCACTCCTGTGTTATTTTAAGAGGCTATAAGATGTGACTGTTTATTGGACCTATAGAAGATGTATGAATTAGCGAATGTATTCATGGTTGTATTGTGGTGATGTTGAGACAAATTCTGACGGTAGTGGAATTTTAGATTTTAAATGTTGATGTCAAGTCAATTATCCTACAAGATATTCATTTGTTACCATCCATTTTTCTGTTGGAGTTTAAACAAAGTTTCTGAAATTAAAATAATTACAATGGTAGATTTGCTCTTAAAATGACATTATGTATTTTTTTTTTTTTGTCCATTTCATTGATAGTGCAGGCAATGGAGACTGTTGTATTGCTCATAGGGTATTTTCGGGTATCTTGCGTTCTGATGTTATGTGTATGGCTTGTGGTTTCACATCAACAACTTATGACCCATGCATAGACATCTCGCTGGACTTGGAACCCAATCAAGGGGGTTCAACCAAGACAGCTGCCACTGCATCCAATCGCTCTTGCAATGGTGACGCTGATTGCAAGAATTCTAGCCAAAACTGTGGGATATCAACCCTGATGGGGTGCTTGGAGAAATTTACAAGAGTTGAGAGATTGGGGTCAGACCAAAAATTTTTCTGTCAGCAGTGTCAGGTGAGGCAAGAATCTCTCAAGCAAATGTCCATAAGGAAGCTTCCTCTAGTTTCTTGCTTCCATATAAAAAGATTTGAGCATTCTTCTACAAGAAAGATGTCGAGGAAGGTGGATCGTTATTTGCAGTTCCCCTTTGCATTGGACATGTCACCCTATCTCTCATCGTCAATCTTAAGGCGTCGGTTTGGGAACAGAATCTTTCCTTTAGACGGGGATGAACCTGATACTTCAAACGAGTTGTCATCAGAGTTTGAGTTATTTGCCGTTGTCACTCACACAGGTAAGCTAGATGCTGGCCATTATGTGGCTTACCTGAGGTTAAGCAATCAATGGTACAAGTGCGATGATGCTTGGGTCACACAAGTTGATGAGAACACGGTGAGGGCTGCCCAAGGTTACATGATGTTCTATGTGCAGAAGATGCTTTATTATAAAGCAACTGAGAAACAGGTTGCCTTATGATATGCTATGTGGTAAACGTCGTTGCCAAGGAGATGGTCCAATCCATTGAATGTCATGGTTGATTTCGATTTTAATATTAATGATATGCCATTGCTATAGCATATATATACTCGAGAAAGAAAGGAAAACAGTAGTTTATTGCTCTGTTATGTCATCTATTCTTGGGGAGTTGAGAGTTATTTATACTTCTCAGTTGGAGCAAGAAGTGAGCCAGAATTTTTGAGGCACTCCAACTTTTTGGAAACTAAGGTTACGTTTTTTTTTTAAGTTGTTCCCAGTTTCTTTTTTTCTATCCTTTGTGTTTTTCCCACTGTTCCTGTCCTCTTTACTTGAGTTGCGAGTTTCATTTTTGTCCCTACTTGGATGCTTTGGAAATCGTAGTTTAAAGTTTCTACAAAAAAGCTTTTCAGGTCAATCTTTTGTGTCTTGTAGTAAGAAAAAAAAAAACTCCTTATAGGACACGTTTTTTTTTTCTTTTTAAAATTTGTAATGTGATATTTTTAACTCACAATTCATTTATTTTATTAATTCTGATAATATAATACTTTAAACTTGTAATATTATTTATATATTTTTTACAAAATGTGCTCAAAACTATTAATACTACTATTCAAAACTTACATCTTTTGAAAAGCTATTGTAATTCTCATATGATGAAAAAGAAAAAGAAATAAAGATAGAGATTGCACTTCAAGAAAAAAGTAAAGAGATTGCACTTCACGGGAATAGGATGTTTTCATGTTAGTATTTTACCCGAGAAATATAACACATTTTAATTTATAAATAATTTATTTATATATATGTATTTAAAGGTTAGATTATTGAATCAACTTTTTATTTTGATATTGTCCATCCATTTTAATATTGACCGCATGTCCTCACTGATTAAATTTTTATTTTTATATTTCTCTTCACTCTGTAAATAACTACTATTTTAATTATATATTTTTTAAAGAATAATATATAATTAAAATTTTAAAAATTTTCAATAATTAATCTTTTATTTAGAATGTGAATTTATCTTACATGTCGAGACACTAATAAATACTAGTATCTTGACATATACTATTTTATATGTCAATTCATTCTTTTTGTCTTAATCATATTTAAATAAGTTAATAATTTTAAATGAAAACTATTAATGATAATTTAATAAATATAAATTAATATGTGCTTATTCATATTAGATATAATATTTTTTTTAAATTAATAAAAAGATGTAATGGGAAGTTGTCAAATAAATACTCACTATTTTTTCTAAAATTAATATTATATATAAAAGACACTAAAAAAATCAATTCTCCCAAAGCCATATATATTTTAATTATATCTAAGTAAATTATTTTTAAATTAAAATTATTAATATTTTTTAATAAAATAAATTAATATGTAATTATTCATATTAAATATAATATTTTTTAAATTAATATGAATAGAGTGAAAATTTATTAAATAACTATCCACAACTTCTTTTTTTAAAATTAAAATTATATATAAAATTAAAATACTCTAAAAAAATCAATTCTCTCATTGTCATACTAAGTATAGATAAGTGAAACCCCCATTTACTAAATTAGATAGATTTCATATCTTTGCTGACGATAGCATCCTGATCCCACTTCAAGCCTCAAGGCGGGGCCAGATCTACAAATTGAAGACACCACGTGGAAACTTTTTCTGTTTTTTGGTAAAGACACCACGTGGAATCTTGATCAAGCGCTGGGCTGTCATATATTCGGTGGTCCTGAGCGCACCAGATTGTTTTCATTCTCCCGGATTTGCCTGTTATATTTCAAACTAGCGTTTTGTTGTCATCTCAGAATCAGGAAGCTGAAGGGCGAAATGGGGTCAAATTAGGAGAAGAACAAAACAAAAAGAAGAAAATAGATGAGGTGTTGACTCTGTCTTATCCTCGTAATCTTCTTCTGCCTTATCCTCACACCCTTTTCTGCTCTCCTTAGTTTTCACCACAAATTAAGCATTTTGGATCGGGTCTTTTCCGGTTTCGGATTCTGCACTTCTAATTTACTGGCCTTCGGATTTTGGCGGCATTATTTGTTCCTTTCCTTGATCGTAAAATAGGGTTTTGGGAAGGTGTTGATGATTTGGTGTCTTCGCGTCTGAAGGCCATGCTCAGGGTGGAAGAGAAAATGCTTCTTGGAATTTCAGTATCATTGAGTATATAATTTCCCGAAACGTGTTCAGTTGCTGCCAATATGAACATTCCTATTGTTTTCATTCTCTGGTTTGTTGGGTTGATGCTCAAAGCTCCAAGTGACCCAGTGCAATCTGATATTACAGGTAACTTTTCATTGGATTTTTTTTTTTCTCAGTTAAGTTTTAAATAAATAATAATCGCGACATTTTATAATGGGCAGCCCTTACTATGCTCTTGTTCGACTAGTAGAGCCCTGTTTGATAGCTGCTTTCTCTGCCTACGTCTTTTTGATTATGTATGCCAGTTTGTCTTTATTCAGTCATTGTCAATGTCGTTTGTTTGGTCGGAAAGTAGTGTCGGAATCACGGGCAGCGTGCGCCTTAATTACACTAATAAACTGAAGTGCTTAAAAAATAGTTACTTTAAAAGGTTATCTGATGTGACATTAAATGGTAATTGGCGAGGCACTTATAAGTTGATTTGATTGAGTCCTTTCAAATGAAGAATAAGGAATTCAAGCTAAGGTTCCTATAAGAAACATTTTCTATAACTAATTTTGACTTGTTATATTGCATTTGTTTACCAGACATGTAAATTACAAAACATTGTTTTATTTAGTTCACATTGAACTAAAATGTACCATTTATTGATTGAACCATTGGGGGAAGAATATAAAATAATATAAAATGTACCAGTTATCAGATGATAGTTATACGGGTTGTTCTTTTTGTATTCTGCAGAAGGATGAAAAATGTCAGAGATTGGGTTTTCTCTCAGTTATTGTCCAATTCATTGGTCTCATCTAGACCATTATCAGGCAGTAATAGTTTTTATGAGGGAGCTCTGAATGAAGAATATGATGAGCAAGGTATGGCCCTTATTTCATAGCTTGTCTGGAATTACTGAAAATGCACTTATAGAACTTCTCACAAGATCTTCATGCACCTCTCCCCCTCCCCCAAATGGTGGGTGGTGAAATAAGGTAGATATCATTATTCATTAGGGCTATCTTCTAGCTCTATTGTTTTTGCAAGTTAAGCTTGACACCTGATTGAGTTATTTAGCTAGTACAATGGGAGTAAGTAACATCTTCTAATTACATGGTGATATATATACTTATTTATGGGCTAGCTTTTCACTAGTTGTAAGACATAATGCTTAGAACTAACCCTTGGAAGGGGTGTAAAAAAAGGCTTGACCTTCAATGTTCCATAATCTTACCTTAATAATAAAATGAAATTCTTAATAACCAGTATTTTCAAAAGCATAAAATTACACAATTAGGATGGCTGGTCTCCCTGTTAGTCTATTATCCATAAATTTGAGATAAAGCTGATACATATGCTTTTTGTTAGGTTCAGCTCACTCAGCTAGTTCGGTAGTGTCACCGGTTCCTGTTAACTCACCAAACTCTTCTGATGGTAATCAGAGTAATCAGCATAGTTCCACCATGCAGCAGATTCCAGATACAGAATTTTGTCTATCTCAACATAATACCAATGAAAGACGGAAGGATCCCTTGGCAAAGGTTGAGGATCTCCTAGTTAAGTTCTTCCGCCTGCTCGAGCGCCTTGGCCAGTCACAAGAAAATATCCTGGCTGCAAAAGTTCTTTATCGGATGCACCTGGCAACTTTGATTCGTGCTGGGGAATCAGATCTGGAAAGAGTTGACCTTAGTGTCAGTAGAGCCCGAGCAATAGCAAGGCAACAGGAGGCAATTGGTCTGCCCCCATTGGATTTCTCCTGCAGAATACTTATCCTGGGTAAAACAGGAGTTGGTAAAAGTGCTACCATAAATTCTATATTTGATCAAGCAAAAACCTTAACTGATGCATTTCAACCTGCAACTAATTGCATCCAAGAAGTTGTGGGAACTGTCAATGGGTTTAAAGTAACGGTAATAGATACCCCTGGTCTCCTGCCTTCCACTACCAGTAATGTGAAGAGAAATAAGAGGATCATGTTTTCTATAAAGAAATTTATTAGAAACTCCCCCCCAGACATTGTTTTGTACTTTGAACGGCTTGATCTTATCAATGCTGGCTATAGTGACTTTCCCCTTCTGAAGCTTATAACTGAAGTATTTGGCACAGCAGTCTGGTTCAACACCATCCTTGTCATGACTCACTCATACTCAGCTATTTTGGAAGGAACTGATGGGAATACTGTTAATTATGAGTCACACGTGTCTCAATGTACTAACTTAATGAGGCACTATATACATCAGGCAGTGTCTGACTCAAGACTTGAAAATCCCATCCTTTTGGTTGAGAATCATTCTCAATGTCCAAAAAATATTACAGGGGAGAAAATTCTTCCAAATGGACTGGTCTGGAGATCTCAATTCTTGTTATTTTGCATTTGTACCAAAACTCTGGGAGATGTCAATTCCCTTCTTAAGTTTCAGAACAGTGTGGAACTGGGGCCACATAGTAGTGCACGAATGCCTTCTCTGCCCCATCTTCTCTCATCCCTTTTACAGCATCACTCTGCATCTAGTCCAGATGGGATGGATGATGAAATTGAGGAAATATTACTCGCAGATGTAGAGGAAGATGAATATGATCAATTGCCATCCATTCGAATCTTGACAAAATCCCAGTTTGAAAAATTGTCCAAGTCACAGAAAAAAGACTATGTAGATGAGCTGGATTACAGGGAGACTCTTTTCTTCAAGAAACAGTTGAAAGAAGAGTACCGTAGGCGAAGAGAGAAGATGCTCTTAAAGGAGCAAAATTTGTTGTATAGTGATAATCCTGATGATCATCAGGCACCTCCAGAGCCTGTTCTGTTACCAGATATGGCCGTTCCTCCAAGCTTTGATTCAGATTGCCCTCTACATAGATATCATTGCCTTGTTACGAATGATCAATGGCTTGTGAGACCTGTTCTTGATCTCCAAGGATGGGATCATGATGTGGGCTTCGATGGTATAAACTTGGAGACAGCTACAGAAATATACAAGAATGTATATGCCTTGGTCACGGGACAGATGAATAAAGACAAGCAGGATTTCAGTGTTCAATCTGAGTGCACTGCAGCTTATGTGGATCCCAGGGGTCCTACCTGTTCTATAGGTGTTGATGTTCAATCTGCTGGTAAAGATCTGATATGTACAGTTCATAGCAACACAAAGTTGAGAAACATAAAGCACAATATTGCCGACTGCGGTGTTTCTTTGACATCTTTTGCAAAGAAGTATTATGTGGGTGCTAAGATTGAGGATACTGTGTTAGTTGGGAAGAGACTAAAATTTGTCTTGAACGCAGGCTGCACGGAGGGTTCTGGACAAGTGGCATATGGTGGGAGTTTTGAAGCTACATTACGAGGAGGAGACTATCCTGTGAGAAATGACAATGTAAGTCTGACAATGACATTCCTCTCCTGCAATAAAGAGATGGTGTTGAGTGGAAGCTTACAATCTGACTTCAGGCTAAGTCGAAACTTGAGAGCATCTGTTAGTGCTAATCTCAATAGTCGCAAAATGGGCAAGATATGTATAAAGACAAGTAGCTCTGAGCATTTACAAATTGCCCTTGTTGCGGTTTTTTCAATTTTCAAGGCCCTACGTAGGAAGGCAGCTGAGAACATGGATAAAGTAAGGGATGGAGGGTAAGCTGTTTGTTTACTGGTACCCATCTTTTTTTGTTCAAGGTAGAAGTTAAAATGGTGAAGTAGCCTAGATGCCAAACATAGCTATGGACTTTTTTTTTTCCCCTGGAGAGAGTAGACAAAGTTTAGATTTTAATTCTTTTGAGGAGGCTACGTGAGAGTTTTATTGTTCTTGATAGATGCCTGTCTTGAAAAGTGTCAATGGCAAGGCTGGCATCTCGGACCTATATCTGTCAGTATTGTTTCTGAATAATTAGGTAACTGAGAGCTTCGACCATTGGGGTTTGTATCAAACAAATTAAATTAAAGTGTATAGTAAAGCACAGGAAATGTTTGGTTTCGTTTCCTTTTCCTTCGTGAATTGTTCAAATAAGTTGGAATATGATAAGTTATAAGTTTATAACTTCCAATGTTTCCAGGAAATTATGGAAAAATGTTACTTAGGCGCATTATATAGTGTCAATGATGGTGCAAAAATCATCTCGTTTCACGTGGATGCTTGTTTCTATGTTACAATATTTACAATAAGCATAGGACGGAATTTAGTCTATTAAAAATTAATAAATTAAATTATAAGATTTCAACCCATCGTAGAACTGTGCATTTACCTCTGATGTACCTCCGAGGTAAGAAGCAAAAACTGCGCAATCTCTGATTGCTTGAACTTTTTATTGTTAGATATACATTAAAATTTATATTTTGTTATAATTTAATTAATTATGAAGACTTGAATTATAAGCTAAACACATAATAAAATTTAAACTTTGGAGAAGTGGACGGTATCAATCAAGATAATAACGGTATGAATGTAATATAAAATAATGTTATTTATATGGGGGGACTAAGTTACGGTCTCCTAAATTTATTTTTTATTTTTTTTAATTTTTTGATTAAATTTTTTTGATTTATAGTATTTATTAATTTTTTATTTATAATATTTTTTTGAAATTTTTTGAAATGATTTTATATTTTTTTGAATTTTTTTAATGTTTTCTTCAAAATATTTATTTTTTTTAAATATGTCATTCTTTTTAAATTTTTTGATTGTTTTTTATTTTTTTAAAATTTATCATTAGTTTATTATTATTAAACAAATTTAAAATTTGTAAAAAAAATATTTTTTCTAAAAAATTTTATAGTTACTGTATAAGTCCTTATTTATATATTACTCTTGTACTTTTATTTTAATTATTGATATTATAAAATAATATATTATAATAATAATAAATAATAACAAAAAAATATATATAAAAACAAAAAAAATATACAAATAACATTATTGAGTCCCACCCTTCCTATAAATTACATCATACTAGGAAGTTGTTGGCTCATTCTAAAGATTAAAGAGAATCATCCTTGATTGAAGGTGCGTGTACAATCGAGAATACATAAATACTAAATTATTTATGAGAGGAGAATATTTTAGTTAGTTCCATCAACATTTAAAACAAAATATTTTTCTTATAAAAATAATTTTCATAAAATTTATAAAAAACATTTTTAACTAATCATTATTATTTAGAAATGTCTACCCTACCACCCCTTTTATCATCCCCCCACCATTTCATTTTTTTCTTTATTTTTTTAATTACCTTTTTCCTTTTCAATTTATTGTATTTTTTAAAACTTTTTATTTTTTAAAATTATTACTTTTTCTTAAGTTTTTTTTATACATAATTCTTTTATATTTTTTAAAATTAGTTTATTTTTCATTATTAAAAATTAAAAAAAAAAACTATGTATGATATATGCTACCGCCCACAAGTGAAACTGTAATTTGGGGAGAGGGAATGTTGCTCGACAATTTTTAAGGTGAAGAGCCCCACAAAACCTCAGCAAAAATGGGCCGCTTCAGCATTAGAAACAAAGACTTCTCTTACTCTTACCAAAATTTCTTGCTTGAAAGCTCTTCTCTCCCTCTGCCTCTCACTCCCCTCTTACCAAAATTATGGCTTTGTAAGAACCTCCTTTCCCGGTTATCCTTCTTCCCTTCTGTCACAACGTGACGGACCTTCAACCCCTCTTTCTTCTTTTTCATTACACTGACCCAATTCGATCAAATCACCAACCAGTTCTGATCTCTGCAATTCCATAAGCTTCTTTATCAAACCCTCATTTAGCATAGCTTCAACTGCTTCCTTGCGCCCAAAGTACCCAATTTCTAGCACACTATCCATGGCCAACACTTGCATTTGCACCTCATGCGAATTCAAGAAGCTTATGATCTTAGGTATTTCGCCCACAATAGGAGACTTGATGCACCTGTGTTAGTACAGTTATGATTACTCATATTCTGAGTTACACGTCAGTTATGCTTAATCTGTTAGTTAACTAATTCTGTTTAGCTTCAGTTATTAGATCAGTTGTATTTTGATTCTCCTGTAAGTGAAGCTATATGCTATAAATAGCTCACCTATGTAAGTGAAGCTATATGCTATAAATAGCTCACCTATGTAATGTATAATTCACATAGAAAAACAAAGCAAACATTATTCATTCTCTTGGTGTTCTTGCGTCTTCTATAGCTCTTAAAGTACTTAGTTCTATAATTCAATCATGGTACCAGAGCCTTATTCTGGTGCAAATGGAGGTCCTCCTCAAACTCAGAATGTTGCTTCCACTATGTTTACTCATGCTGTTGATTACTCATCTGTGGTAACACCAGCCAGTCAAATCATAAGTGTGAAACTAGAAGATACTAATTTCTTACTATGGAAACAGCAGATAGTAGCAGCTGTTAGAGGTTATGGTCTCGAGCATTTTCTCTTGGATACACAAAGAACACCAGATCAGATGATACGAGATGATCAAGGAGGTAGAGTATCAATCCTGAATTTGTCAAATTTCAGAGGCAAGATTCCTTATTGGTTTCCTGGATGTTATCTACTATAAGTCCCAGTATTCTTCCTCAGCTGGTTGGCTGTGATTTAACCCAAGAACTTTGGAGCACCATTGTTCAAAACTACTCCTCACAATCAGGAGCCAGAGTCATGCAGTATAAACTGCAGTTACAGACCATCAAGAAAGGAGATCTCTCCATGAGAGACTATCTTGTGAAGATAAAAACTTTGTGTGATACATTGACATCTTGCAGTCATGTCATTCCTGAATCAGATCAAGTTCTTTCAATTCTTGTTGGTCTAGGAAGCGAATTTGATCTTATTGTAGCAGTCATTTCATCCAGGGATGAGCCCTACACCCTAAAATCAATGACTTCTCTACTGCTGGCTTCTAAATGTAGGTCGCTACAAAACTCTTATAATGAAGCTTCAGCTAATCTTGCAACAAAGAAGTCTTGGAACTCTGGATATAATAGTCAGAATGGAAATAAAAACAACCCAGTTCAAGGTAGAGGAAGAGGAAGAGGAAGGTTTAATTCAAATAATAGACCACAGTGCCAATTGTGTGGGAGCATGGGGTACACTGTACAAAAATGCTGGTATAGATTTGATACAAATTTTTCTAGTATAAATGATTCCTCAACCTCTCAATCCAACAACTCTCAGAAGACAGCTCTTACTGTCAACCTACATACCTACAGTGCAGACAGCTTTGATCCTTCACAAGAAAATACACTCAATGCAAGTTCCAGTGATTGTCATTGGATTCCAGACTAAGGTGCAACCCATCATGTGACAAATGAAATGGCCAACATGTCTCTTGGTCATAAATATTATGGAGGAGATCAGGTCAAAGTGGGTAATGGTTCTGCACTTGATATTTCTCATATTGGACAATCATATGTTTTTTCAAAATGCCAAAATCATATTCTAAAACTTAATAACTTGCTGCATGTTCCCTTTATCAAGGAAAATCTCATTTCTGTTTCACAATTCTCCAAGGACAATAATGTCTTATTTGAGTTTTTGCCTAATTCCCGTTTTGTCAAGGATCTAAGCACTAGGCAGGTTCTTCTACAAGGGAGACTCCATAAAGGGCTCTATCATTTCAACCTGTCCAAACTACCACATTCAATTGCTGTCCATGTTCTCAACTCAGAATTGCTATCACACACTTCTCAATCCTCTCTACCTAAGACAATTGATTATACAATAACTGCATCAAACCTTCCTTACTCAAATTCATGTATTAGTTCAAATGTAACAGCATATGATACATGGCATAGGAGGTTAGGACATCCTAGTTCTCAAATTCTTCATAAAGTTCTTACCAAATGTAATATACCATGTTCATTAAATAAAATGAGTACTTTCTGTTCAGCTAGTCAAATGGGCAAAGCTCATTCCTTACCTTTTTGTACTTCTACTACAATTTACTCTCAACCCCTAGAACTTGTTGAAATAAACTTATGGGGCCCTGCACACACACAATCCAGGGAAGGGTACAGATATTATATGTCCATTATAGACATGTACTCTAAATTCACATGGGTATATTTCCTAAAATCAAAGTCAGAAGCTTACAAGTCCTTTGTTCACTTCCATACCACAATGGAACTTCAATTTCAAACACCTTTAAAAAGTGTCCAAAGTGATTGTGGTACTGAATTCAAACCATTGTCTAACTATTTCAGCTTCAAAGGCATTGTTGTTAGAAACACTTGCCCATATACTTCTCAGCAGAATGGTGTTGTGGAGAGAAAATATAGACATCTTGTAGAGACTGCCATAACTCTTCTTGCTCAAGCTTCAGTCCCTATAAGATTTTGGTCTGATGCAATCTCAACTGCAGTTCACTTAGTTAACAGGTTACCAACTCCCACACTTACTTATCAATCTCCATTTCAAGTTCTGTACAAAACTCAACCAGATTACTCATATTTGAAAACTTTTGGATGTCTATGCTATCCAAATCTAAGACCCTACAACTCTCACAAACTTTAATATAGGTCAGCTCCTTGCACCTTCATTGGCTATACCTCAAATCAGAAAGGTTACAAATGTCTTACTCCTGAAGGCAAAGTTATAGTCACAAGACATGTTAGGTTTGAGGAGACTTGTTTCCCCTTTGCACATGAACAAAAGCCTTAAGTTACACAAAACCATGAACCTACATCCTACAATTGTCCTTTTATTCCTCTTTTGTCTATTCCAACCAATCAATGCTCCTCTTCAGTCCATAGACAAAATCACATTCCAGTGGCACCACCTTACTCATCTAATCCTCGACCAGAGTCATATAATCCTTCTGAATCACAAGAACTAACCTCACCATCACTTACTTTCCAACTTGAGTGCCCTTTACCAAGCCAACCATCACTTGTTTCCTCACAAGTCCAACCTGAGTATTCCTTACCAGATCAGATCC
>JASKGM010000009.1:18714292-18726493 GCA_034509205.1 Ceratonia siliqua | reverse complement strand
TTATTAAAATTAATTTAAAATTTTATTATTATATTAAAAAAATAATAAATTAAAATTTTATTAATTATGTAAAATAATAAATAAATTAAAATAAATTAAAAATTTTTAAATAACTATTATTTTACAAAAAGAATATTTATTATTGTTATTATTATTATAACAAAGGGATAGTTGAGGAAAGCTCACTCACAAAGGGTAAGGATTCTAATTTTTTCCGTTGGATTTTTTCTTACTTTCTTTTTGAATCTCAATCATCTAAAAGTATTTAAATAATTCAAATTTAATATTATTTTATTTTTTAAAAAATAAAACTTGATTTTTAATGAGAAATAGATGTCTGCCCCTCACAAAGAATGACGAGGCTTACATGGACAGATATAAGTCTCACTGCGCTTCCGTACAATAGCTTAGAAAATCCGAAAAGAAATTGATGTATCTCTTACTTTTTCGGGGAGAAACGGTGCGGAGTCAGGGAAATGCATTAACTTACAAAATAAAGGACACCACGTGGCACCTAAATTAAACGGTGGGGATTTATCGAACACGTTGAGTTCCACACTGTACCATGGTCCTGGGCGCAGCCGATTTTTCCTTTCTCACGTTTTGTTTCATTCAGCGGCCAGAGGCGCAAAATGGGGCTATCACGGAAACCCAATTAAAGAGAAGGTGAGGGCCTTGTCATTGTCTTATCCCGTAATCTTCTTCTTCTTCCTCCTCATCCTAAGGGACCTTTCCTGCTCTTCGTTTTCACCGCCCTTGTAACCAGATTGAACCGGGTCTTATTCCGGTTCCGGATTCTGCAGTTTCGCCTTCCTTTGGGATTCGGATTTTGGCAGCATTCATTGTTTGTTGATTGTACATCTAGGGCTTTTGAGCCCTTTCTTTCTGTGTTATTGCTTTATTGGGTTTCGGACAGTCTCTTAGTTTCTGTGTTTGATGATGGTCTCCTAATTTACGAGAAGCTGTATATTTTAATGATTTGGTGTTGTGGGTAGGCTCGGCTCAGGGTGGGGAAAAAAAAAAAGCTTCTTGGGATTTGGGTATTAGAGTATATGTTCCGAAACGTGTTCTGCTGCTGCAAATTTGAAGCTGCCTTTTGCTTTTCATCTGGTTTGTTATGTTGATACTGAAAGCTCAAAGTAACACAGTAGAACCTGATATTTTGGGTACACTTTTTTCTTTCTTCTCTAAAGTCGAATATTTCAAGATAGCAATGAGCTGCCGTTACCATACTTTAAATCCTTTAATAAATCTCGGTTTTATAGGTTTTGTACGACACGCTTTCTCTACGATATCTGCTTGATTATGTATATGCCAATTTGTTTTTATTCATCCATGGTCTATATAGTTTGTATCTATCGAATCATGAGCCATCTGATCTATACTAACTAACTAAAGTGCTTGAACAATAAACACATAAAAAGATTAATGATATGGAATTATCTAGTAATTGGGGAGGCAATTTTAGGATGATTTATGTTGAATATAAATGAAGAGGGAATTCAATTTAGGCTCCTTTGAGAAACTTTCCCTTAACTTATTTTGATTTGGTAGTTTCATTTGTTTCCCACACATGTAAACTACGAAATTGTTTTATTTAGTTGATTGAACAACTGGGGGAAGAAGAAAGAGAAGATGATAACCATTCTACTGGATTGTTGATTGCATACCATAAATATTTTGAATTGATGTTTCTAATTTGTTTTGAGGTGTTATTGCTTCCTTGTTTTTATAATAAAACTGTCTCCTCATCACTATTTTAAATTACAGATTAAAGTTCTTTTCTTATTTTGCAGAAGGATGAAAAGTGTTAGGGATTGGGTTTTCTCTCAGTTACTGTCCAAGTCACTAGTCTCGTCTAGACCGTTATCAGTTAGTGGTAGTTTCTGTGATGAGGGACCTCAGGATGAAGAATATGATGATCAAGGTACAATCCTAATTCTACTGCTTGTCTAGAATGACTGAAAATGCACTTTTATAACTGCTCACAAAAGAATGTCTCCATGCAGCTCTCTCCTTCTCCCAAGTAGTGGTTGATCAAATAAAATGGATAATTAGGGCTATCTGCTTGCTCTGGTGTTTTTGCAGATTAAGCTTGACAGACAAATACTTGATTAATTGATTTAGCAAGTAAATTGGGAATAACATTGTAAAATTACATGGTGGTATATATACTTCATGTGCCAGCTTTTGACTAGAGTAGTACATAATGGCAAGACCCAGCCCTTGGAGGGGTGTAAAAGAAATTTTTTACCTGATTAATAAAATAAAATGTTTGATAACCATTCTATTCCAGAGCATAAAGTTACATAATTAAGATGGTTGGGATCCCTCTTAGTCTAGTATCTGCCCTCTATTTCTGCAGGAATGGCAATAGAGATATGCTTATTGGATTTCTTCAGCTTGTTAGTTGTTTGGACGTTGGGCGAAGAAGGCTCCTTTTTCATGTCTCAAGAAAATAAACAAGTAAAATGAAAGATTAAATTGACCAACAATTCAAGTGGATGTGAAATTCCTTACAATGTAAAAGTGGTGTTTTGATTTTGGTCAAAAAACCGTTTCTTGCTTCTCCTTTCAAAGTTTATATATCTTGAATCTTGTTGGAGAGTGACCAAAGCAAGTTATGCTAAATTCCATGCCTAAGAATATATTATGATTGTTTACACCAATTCTGGTTTTTTTGTGAAAGAAATGTCTGATAGCAATATATATGAGAAAGAGCTTATACATTTTTTTTTTAGGTTCATCTCACTCAGCTAGTTTGGTAGCATCACAAGTTCCTTTGGATACGTCAAACTCTTCTAATGGTAATCAGAGCAATCAGCATAGTTCTACCTTGCTGCAGTTTCTGGATACAGATTTTTGTCAATCTCAACATAATGGGAGTGAAAGACGGAAGGATCCCTTCGCAAAGGTTGAGGATCTCCAAGTTAAATTCTTCCGCTCTCTTCAGCGTCTTGGCCAGTCACCAGAAAATCTCCTTGTTGCTAAGGTGCTTTATCGGATGCACCTAGCAACTTTAATTCGTGCTGGGGAATCAGATCTGAAAAGAGTCAACCATAGTAGCAGTAGAGCCCGAGCAATAGCAAGTCAACAGGAGGCAGTTGGTCTACCCCAATTGGATTTCTCATGCAGAATACTTGTCCTTGGTAAAACAGGAGTTGGTAAGAGTGCTACCATAAATTCTATATTTGATCAAGCAAAAACCATCACTGATGCATTTCAACCTGCAACCAAATGCATCCAAGAAGTTGTGGGAACTGTCAATGGGTTTAAAATAATGGTTATTGATACTCCTGGTCTCCTGCCTTCCTCTACCGGTAATGTGAAGAGAAATAAGAGGATCCTGCTTTCTATAAAGAGATTCATTAGAAACTCCCCTCCAGACATTGTTTTATACTTTGAACGGCTTGATCTTATCAATGCTGGCTATAGTGACTTCCCCCTTTTGAAGCTTATAACTGAAGTATTTGGGACAGCAATCTGGTTCAACACCAGCCTTGTCATGACTCATTCGTACTCAGCTATTACGGAAGGATCTGATGGGAATATTGTTAATTATGAGTCATATGTTTCTCAATGTACTAATTTAATGCAGCACTATATAAATCAGGCGGTTTCTGACACAAGACTTGAAACCCCCATCCTGTTGGTTGAGAACCATCCTCGGTGTCCAAAAAATCATATGGGGGAGAAAATTCTTCCAAATGGACAGGTTTGGATATCTCAGCTCTTGTTATGTTGCATCTGTACCAAAGTTCTAGGTGATGTCAATTCCCTTCTTAAGTTTCAGAACAGTGTGGAACTGGGGCCGGTGAGTAGTGCCCGAATGCCTTCTCTGCCCCATCTCCTCTCATCCCTTTTAAGGCATCACTCTGTATCTAGTCCAAATGGAATGGATGATGAAATTGATGAAATTTTACTCTCAGATAAAGAGGAAGAGGATGAATATGATCAATTACCATCTATTCGAATCTTATCAAAATCCCAGTTTGAAAAATTGTCCAAGTCACAGAAAAAAGACTATCTAGATGAGCTGGATTATAGGGAAACTCTCTACCTAAAGAAACAGTTGAAAGAAGAGTATCGTAGGCACAGAGAGAAGACACTATCAAAAGAGCAAAATTTGTTGAATAGTGAACATCCTGACAATCAGCAGGCATCTCCAGAGCCTGTTCTGTTACCAGATATGGCTGTTCCTCCTAGTTTTGACTCAGATTGCCCTCTACATAGATATCGCTGCCTTGTTGCAAATGATCAATGGCTTTTGAGACCTGTTCTTGATGCCCATGGATGGGATCACGATGTGGGCTTTGATGGCATAAACTTGGAGACAGCTGCGGAAGTAAAGAAGAATGTATTTGCCTTGGTCACTGGGCAGATGAATAAGGACAAGCAGGATTTTAGTATCCAATCCGAGTGCGCTGCAGCCTATGTGGATCCCAGGGGTCCTACTTATTCTGTAGGTGTTGAGATTCAATCTGCTGGTAAAGATCTGTTATGTACAGTTCATAGCAACACAAAGTTGAGAAGCATAAAGCACAATGTTGCGGACTGTGGAGTCTCTTTAACATCTGTTGCAAAGAAGTATTATGTGGGTGCAAAGATTGAGGATACTGTTTTGGTTGGGAAACGATTAAAATTTGTCATGAATGCAGGCCGCATAGAGGGTTCTGGACAAGTGGCATATGGTGGGAGTTTTGAAGCCACTTTACGAGGAGGAGATTATCCTGTCAGAAATGACAATGTAAGTCTGACAATGACAGCCCTCTCCTTTAATAAAGACATGGTGTTGAGCGGAAGCTTACAATCTGAGTTCAGGCTGAGTCGAAGCTTGAAAGCATCTGTTAGTGCTAATCTCAATAGTCGTAAAATGGGGCAGATATGTATAAAGACAAGTAGCTCTGAGCATTTACAAATTGCCCTTGTTGCGATTTTCTCAATTTTCAAGTCTCTACTACGTAGAAAGGCAACTGAGAACATGGGCAAGGATGTGATGGACGGAGGATAAGCTTTGTTAGTTTAAGGGTACCCATGATTTTCTGTTCAAGGAAGCAATTAAAGTAGTGACCTAGTCTACATGCCTGACTTAGATATGGACCTCTTTCCCCTGGGGAAAGGATGGAAGGTTGGATTCAAAATTCTTTTGAAAAGGTTATGCCAGAGTTTTTTTGTTCTTCATACTTAAGATGCCTGTTTTGGGAGATGTCATAGGTATTATGGCTGGCATCTTGGACCTACCCCTGTCAGTAGTGTTCATCAGTGATTAGATAGTTGAGAGCTTCGACCGTTGAGATTCATATCAAGTAAATGAAGTCATGACTGTACAGTAAAGCACGGGAAATGTTTGCTTTTGGTTTCCAGTTTTCCATGCTTTGTTCAAATAATTTGAAATATGATAGCTCACCAATGTTCAACGGATAATACTAAAATATGGAAGGAAAACCTTACTAAGCTCATGATATATTGTAAATGATGGTGCAATTAGCTGCAAATAGTCTTGTTTCGAATTGATGTTTGCATCTATATTCCAATATTTACCAGAATTATGGGATGTAAGTTTTTCTGGCCTCAAATATTTTCTACAGGGTTTAATGGTACCAATGTTTTTCTGTTCATGTCAAAAAACAGATGATTGTTGGGTTCAGCAGAGTCTGCACTCAGCAACATAATGGTAGGTAAGGAATGAAGACTCAGTCGGTAACATAACATCTTTGGTGAGTCTAGTTCGCATTTACTTGAGATTTGGGCCTAATTTAAGAACTACGTAAATTTTTATTGCTTTCTGAGGAGTGAAGTACTTACCTTGCTATCTGAAGACTTCACTTTGAAGTTTGAACTGCCAGGTTGGATGCGTAGGAGGTCAAGGAGAAGCGTTGCATGAAATGTAGTTATAATTTTTTACTGCAAAGGCTTGAAATTAGTTTTGAAGTTACTTCTGTTTTTAGAGTCAGTGCTTTGAATGGTTTTTTTTTATGAGATTTAGACATTTAGTGTTAATTATTTGAAATGTCAAAGAATAAAGTGAATTTAATAAGGCATATCGTTTGGGAATATAATGTTTTTTAAGGTACTGAAAAATAATTTTTTTTTTATTTATACAAAGAGAACAGTTTTAGAAAATTAACTTATACAAAAGGTTAAAAAGAGCATTTTAATTTTTTGTATTTTTAAGGCAGTCAAACTTATAATTTTTTTGGTATTTTTTAAAAAAGAAAGCCAATTTATTCAGTCATATTTTAGAATATTTAATATTTTTTCTTGTATTATTTTGATTTAAGATTTTAGGGAGGATAATATGTGTTATAAGATATTATTATTAAATATAATGTCTTTAAATATATAAAAAATAATAAACTTAAAAAGAATCATCCTTACATATACATTTTGGAATTGTTAAAGAGTATTGGTATAATTTGATGGTAAGAAAATAAGTAATTAAATGGGCAACAATAAAGATGATTTGTTTTGTTTGTTTTGTTTTGTGTTCTTTGTTCGGCAAAATGATGGTTTGTTTTGTATTTACTATTTTCTACATTAAATTGATATGAATGACATGGAGACAAGACACATTCTCAATTACTCACATAATGTATAAAAAGACAATGGCGGTGGTTTGGTGCCTGGCGGGTGGTGGGTGGCGTTTATGATGACATTCTCCGTTTTTTCAATCTCAGCTCATCTTCTATGATTATGGCTCTGAGGTGTCTCCCAATATGCCAACAACATGTGTCCTTATTTCCTGTTAGTGTTAGTCCACACCACTCAGTTCATCTATCAGATGTCACTCATGTCTGTCACTTCTACTTTTTAGTTTATTTTCATCTTAAAATAATAATTTTTTATTTAATGTTTAAAATAATAATATAAAAATTTTAAAAATTATTAAATAATAAAAAATATTTATATTAGATTAATTTATATTTTTTAAAATTAATTTAAACTCTTATTATTAATAAGTTAAAAAAATATAATAAGAAAAAAAGTTATATAAATAAATTAATTAAGAGATTTTAAGAAAATAAAATTAATTAATATATTAAAAAATTAAAAATTAATTAAAAATTAAAAAATAATAATTAATGCAAATAAATTTAAAACAATTAAAATTTTTAAAATAATTATTATTTTAAAATAAATAGAGTATAAAAATAATATTACTTTTACTAAAAGTGATAATTTTATGAATCTTATAATATTGGATATTGGGTTGTCTATAATGAAATAATCCGACCCAAATTTTAAATTCTATTCAAATCTCTTAGTCAGTTGTATTTATGAAAAGAATTTAAATGAATTTGGTTATTCCATGGTGAATAGATATAGACTTGAAAAGCACATATTTTTGTGTTACAGATTCAAAAATAAGAGATAAGAGAATCAAGATAAAAAATTTGAGTCTAATTGTGATTTAAAAACATTGCTTAGGCGGTGAAGTTGAACAATAGACTATAATACTAAAAAAAGATAAGTAACTCTAAGTCTTTACATTAAATTTATTATATATCATATTAAAAGAGTTAAATTTTAATGTAATAAAATAAATGTGATTATATAAAATAGATGGAAGAATGATGAGAAATGAGGTCTTACGGAACACGTGTGAGTTATAGAAAATTGTTTTTATTTTTTTTTAATTTCTAAAAAATCTTGACGGTTGCCATTGGCATCAATCATAAGCTTTGAGAAGATACACAATGTATAGCAATTTGGGACGTAATTGAATTAAAGTCAAATACTGAATTCATTTTACTCGCTCAGTAGTCAATGTTACATAGAATTCCTCATTATAATCATAGTCCCCCCAATAACAAAAGCAATCACTTATCCCCAATTGCCTTTTCTCTTTAGATAACCAGTAGGATTGCAACCTAGTTTAATGGCTAAAAAAATGTATTTTTATTTTAATTATTTTAGTTTAAATAAGTCAATATATAAAAAAATTTATTTTTTTAAATATATTAAGCTGATATGAGAAGCATATCTTTAAGAATGTCTAAAAAAAATTTAATCTCGATTGCTCAAAATATTTTTATCTTATAAACCAAAGGTCCTAAAAAAAAACCAGTGAGACTTTGCTGTTTCTTTAACCTTATTAATTTCAGAAGCACTATGTTCTAATGCCAATAATTTTTTAATTCCTGTAATTTTTTTTTAGTTTATTTATCTTACTAAATTTAAATTCACAATTCTCAATTTAAAAAATAACTAATAGATTGATTAGTTAATTCCTGTGAGTAGGACTCGTGCTTAATTCAATAATATCACATCTTCTATATATGAGGTCTATATCATTTATTACTCACATATCATTCTTTTATATATATAGAATCACCCCTAGGCCCTAACCCTCGGAGATTTAGAACTATCATGATATTTAACAAAATTTAATATTTTTTTAGTATCACTTTAGAAGTTGTTTTAAAATTATTTAAGATATCAAAAATAAATAAATGCCATGAAATACTTCTCTATAATACAATACAATACAATATCTCTAGATGTATGGATTTTATTTTTAGTTTAAAGAAACGCTAGTATACTGTTGTTTTGAACAAAATCGTTGCTGAGTGCATCTAATGATACCTTGATCTCCAATTTAGGCCTATACACCCTTGTTCAAATCCAGATACCTAATGGCAAAGAATAATGGTGGCATTTTGGGTGGACTTGTTAGTTTGAGGCCCATTGTCATCCAAATTGAACATTCAAATTTATTAGCTTTTGGGATTTTAACCAAAACTTTACATAACAAGTTTATTGAACCTGGTCCATTTAATTATTGTTTTTTGTAGAAACAGGCAGCGAGTGTATGATGCTGATTTCCTAGTATTCTTTTGAAGCTTTGACTGGTTGCTGTTGAAACAAGGGAGTCAATGCAAGTTGAAGCTGGTAGTTGCAGAGAGCCATGGAGTTATTTATTGGTGGGGCAGAGCTAAAATAAAATATTGGGAGGCTGAAATTGAAATAAGTTAGGGAGTCATTAAAGACTAACAAAAAAGTACCATATGGCTGCCAACAAAAATATCTGAAAGTGTGATAAAACGTCGTCCTCAATCTATTATCAAGGCAATCCCAATGGTTCCAGGATCTGCTCGTGGAAAATAAAAAAAATAAAAAATAAATTATCTTTATGAAAAATTGGCCCCTAGTTCACTAAGCGTGGGAAACTTTTCCACTCTAATCTCGGAACGCATACTTAGCAAATCAGGATGCAGTTTGCCCGCTTTTACTGGGACTGCGGGGCCCAGGCATAGCGCCCACCTTGTGGTGGGCGCTATGCCCCTTATGAGAGGGGGGGCTCACTCAGTCTCGGCGCATTAAATTTTTACTCTTAATCTCGAGCGCTTGCATAATCATCATCAGAAACACTTAAGTAATTAAATATAAATACGAGTTGCTTAGGCTACTGTCTTTCCCTTCTTCTTTTTCTGACACAGGTATTGTTTAATTTTCCTCGCTTGTATCCCCACCTCAATTCTAGCATGATCCCTATACCATAACGATTCCCTTCAAAATCCTGATTCCCAAGCCACTAACTTCTCCTCAACAGTTTCTGTATCCAAAATATTTATCCCTAAAATAAAATTAAAGTATCCGCTGAAGTGGATACTTTTTTTCCCATTGACCAAAATTTCAATAACACAGACTACTACAATTCAATTAGAGGTGTGGTCTACACCAAATCAAAGAATCATCTTGGCCTTGAATTTCAATAACATGCCAAAGTGGTTCAACAATTTCTTTACACATCTAAATTACTTACATACAATTTAAATGAGAAAGAAAAGTATTAACTATCACCATCGAACAATCAAATTACCTGTTCCTATTCTCCAGTTTCTCCTCCAAGTATTCAAATCAATTTCCATAACAATTGTTAAGGTTAAGGGGAAGAGCCCCACAAAACCTCAGCAACAATGGTGGCAGCTTCAGCATCAGAAATGGAGGCTTCTCTTACTCTTACCAAAATTTCTTGCTTGAAAGCCCTTCTCTCTCTCTGCCTCAATCCCTCCCCTACTTCTAATTGAACTGCAAACCTTGCCACGCAGCTTGCAAAAGGATGGCTCTCCAAGAACCTCTTTTGCCTGCTTTCTTTCTTCCCCTCAACTCCACCAACACTAACCCCTATGTCTTCTTTCTCATTGTGCCGACCCAAGTCGATCAAATCACCACCCAGTTCTGATCTCTGCAACTCCATAAGCTTCTTTATCAAACCCTCCTTAAGCATAGCCTCAACTGCTTCCTTCCGCCCAAAGTACCCAATTTCTAGCACACAATCCACGGCCAGAACTCGCATTTGCAACTCTTGGCAATTCAAGAAATAAATGATTTTCGGTATTTCGCCATTGGACTCAATTTCATCGACCAGAGGGGACTTGATGGACCTGATCAGTGAGCAGAGAACTTCGATGGAATGCACCGAAGCCATTGCTATTAAAGCACGAATAGTTGGACCCATTAAAACCTGACCCACGAATACGTCCTTGTTGAACCGAATCAAAGCCGCAATAGCGAAAGCCGAGTGTTCCCGAATTCTTTTCGAATATTTGGGATCGCATAGAATCGACTCTAGCAAAGAAAAAACCTTGAATTTGAGAACCAGATCCTGCAACTCGCGGTTGAACCCTTGGGAAACTCGTTCCTGGAATTGAATCAAGAGGTTCACCAACTCCCCCTCGTTCTGAACAGGATCTTGTAAATCTCTAGCCAAGTTTTCGACGCTTTCACGGTCAATCCATGCCTGAATTTCAGACTCAATCGACCCAGCGATTCGGGAAATTGAGTGGGTCGAGACCCGGCGAGTTAGGAATGATCGGAGGCTATGGCCTCTGGTCGTTTGAAGGGACTCGACCAGATGTTTAAGGTCCGTTAGGTGCTGAGAGAGAGTGGACAAGTTGGGGTCATTAGAGAGGATGGTATCGGACTCGGTTTCAAGCTCTAAGAGAGCTTTCATGGCGGCGGAGTTGGACTTGGTGGAGTGGGGAGTCGGGTGAGTTTGTAACTCGTGAGAAGCTTGTTTAAGAGCTTGAAGGACTCTGAGAACTTGAGGGGTGTCATCCTTTGATGGGTCTTCCATGGTGATGGAGATGGAGATGATGGTGAGGTAAGGTTAGGTTTTGAGCCTTCGCCCTTCTTCTCTTCTGCAGAGCCTCTGTGAAATCAACTGAACGAATAGTCTTCCTGCGGATGCGTGTACCACAGCACCACCAACCTTTCTCGCAACACTGCCACTTGGAATACGCTAGCGCGATATATATATATACACAATTTTTTTATTTCCTTTTAATATCGGCCAGATTGCATGCATTTTTATAATGTATTTTCTTAATAAATTAAGATTTAAATATATTTTTTATACCCCTAAAACTATCAGATTTATTTTGTTTATAATATCTTAAATAATTTTAAAATGTCTTAAAATAATATTAAAATAAAATGCTAATTTTTATGAACTATAAATTTAAAATAAAATTAATTCTATAATAAACAAGTATTTATATTGTAATGTTAATGTGTGCTGTCATTATTTCCGAGTGGGATTGATAGAAACTGTTTTTTGGTAGTCATTAATTTTTCTAATACTTTTAAAATATTTTTATAATAATTTTTTGACATAAGAAGAATAAATTTGGCGATTGTTTATTCCAAATCTTTTCTTTTCAAATTTGTTGGAATGTATTAATAATAAAAATGTTTTATATAATTGATCTTTTAATTTTCAAAAAAAATAATCTTTTGGTTTAATAACCGACGGGCTATTTTTTAATTGGTCTTACACATCATTATGAGCCTTTTTTTTTTAGCTTATGAAAAAATGTTTTCTTGATTAAAAAAAAAACTCTCTTTTTCAGAAACTATTAAAATCTTATTAATAATGGCAATTTACAACTAATTTATAGATAATTTATGCCTCCAACAGCATTAAAGGAATAGGCTTTTGGGTTATCATCTTTTATCTATAAATATATGCTTATATTGAGTATTTTTTTGATGATAAAAACATATAAAAAATGTATGAGCAGTTGTAGAAATATATATGTGATATTGATATTATTGTGTGATGCTTTGGGTAAAAAAAATGTAGGTGAAAAGACTCTTGTTTTTTCTTAGGCCTTATTTATTTGGGTTATTACGAGAGTATATTACTTTTTTTCAAAGAAAATATATTCTGATAAAAATGTATTGTTTGAACTTATA
>JASKGM010000009.1:18698517-18714192 GCA_034509205.1 Ceratonia siliqua | reverse complement strand
TTTGGGTTATTACGAGAGTATATTACTTTTTTTCAAAGAAAATATATTCTGATAAAAATGTATTGTTTGAACTTATAAAAAAATGATAAGTTAATGAAAATAGAAAAAATTTTTTATAAGAAAAAAATAAAAAAAAGAGATAAATATTTATCTCTAAAATTATCCAATCATTCTTTAAAAGTTATTTTTAATTACTATATTCAAATATAAAATAAATTTTTTTTTAAAAAAGCCTTTTCCTCTTACAAAAAAAAGAAAAAAATATTTTTTAATAATCCCAAATAAATATACCCTTAATAAAAAGTTGCGAAGACCAAATAACATGAGCTGAATTATTGTATATTAGAAGTGACCATCTCATACCCACTACACCAAGTATTATATTTTTATATAAAATCTACCATATAAGCGTGAAAAACATTTCTTAAGTATCACATTTATTTTACAACTTTAATCGTTTGTTGCTTTTTTGTATTTTCTTTTATTTTTCATGTGTTAGAACAACAAAATTTAAATTATCCAATAAACATAGTAAAATAATCTGTTGTCACAATTAAAAAAAAAAGTAATTTATACTAAATTAAATTGATGTAATTGAACCTCAAGCAATTGAGAAAGTTAATTAACTAATCCCATGAACTCTTTTGCCTAATTCATTAATAGAGTTTTCGTCGTGATATTGTCATTCTCTAAAATATAACATGACAAGTTGCGGAAGAAAACAAGGAGAACAAGTAAAATAAGTACAAAAATTGAAGCAATCTATTATATATACATATAAATATATAATAATAATAATAAATTTTAACTAAAGCATAAGTTTAAAAAGGAATGCTAAATTTTGGGTTATTTATGAAATGACATATAAATATAAAATAATTAAGTAAAAATAAATACATTTTTTATTTAATGATCTCATTATTTTTTATTAATATTTATTTGTATACTTGTTATTTATCAATTAAAAAAATTAATAGCAAAAATCTAAATTTTATACTTTTTTGTGTATATATTTTTGGATTAAAACTTAGAATAACTAATTAAGAGCCGCCTATGAAGAATAATTTAAATAACATTCTTTTATATTTAAAAGTGTTAAGTTGACAAAAAATAAGAGTCGTGAGGGTTGTTGAGTCACGTCACTCACTAGCCCATGGGCCCCCAATGAGTTCTGAACTTTGGTGAATTAATAATTAAGAAGTGTATTAAATTAATTATGAGATATTCCAATTTCCAGATATATTAGGGCACAAATTGTAGATGGATTGGGAGCATTAAAAGCATATTCTTCCCTAAGCATTGGAGCTCAAAGGAATATGTCATCCAGATTCCAGACCCATGTTTGGTCGTAGAATGAATCAACGCGCGTCCGAGGAGAGAAAGTTATTGTTTATTTTATTAATTTATGATTTAGAATTTGAGTTAATTTAATATTTTTAAATATTTAGTCATTTCTCTTAAATACTTAATCCAATGTTTGAATTAAAAAAAATTAATATAAGAAGCACATAGTTAGTAATTGTATTTCAATTACATTAAAGATTTCTTAAAGTTCAATTAAATTATAATTTTTATGTTGCTCATGAATAAGCTTGCTCTCATTCTTAAGAAATTATCCATCGTTATTGATATTGAATAGAAAAATTAATTAAACCTTTTTATGAACAAATTAATTAAATTTTAGTAATTCTGTTTAGATTCTGTTTATTTTGGTAAAAAACAATTTTTATGGAAAATATCTTTTACAGAAAATATTTTTTTAAAAAAATGAATTGATTTTTCATTGGTTAGATGATATGATAGAATTTATTTTTTATTATGTTACATTTAAAATATTTTTTTTTGTCATTCAAATTTTAAAATTATAAATAATATAATATATGACAATATTGTTCTTAAATTACATCCGAAAATGTTATTATAACTTTTACTTTATGCTTTTATATAACTATGAAAAAGTTTTTGTTTAGAGATACAGTATTTTTAGAACATCAAATAATTTTATAACTGTATTTTATAATTACATTAAAAAAATAAAATATCATAAAATATCATTATAAATACAAGTATTTGTAAAAGCACAAAAAATGATTTATTCAAGATTTAAATGTTTATCAATAATAAAATTTTTAAATATCGCTTTAAAATATTTATAGAAATTTTTAGCCAATGACATAATATTTTTTCTTAAATTATTATTAGAAAAAGAAAAAGAAAACTTTATTTTAAAATAATACTTTACATGCTTAATAATTTAATAAAATATATTATATTTATTTAATAAAATAAATATATTGATTTTATTATATATGAATTAAATTTATTTAGTTTAACACTTTAAATTATTATTCAAATTGTTAAAATAATTAAAAAAATGAAAAAAGAAGAAGAAAGAAAGAGAAGAGAACGTGAACTGCCCACTTGCCATTGAAAATATTTTCTAAACTACAAATACAAAAAAAGTTAGAACCTATTTTTAAATTTTATCTTTTTTCATTAAGAAACAAAACCTTGTTTTTTTTTCTTTGATTCTCGTTCTTATTTTAATATTTAATGTAAATGAAAAAAGAAAATAAAGTATTAAATAAACAGAAACTATTAATTACAATTTTTTTATAATCGTTTATTTATAATCAATTATAAAAAGTTAAATTATATTATGTGGGACACAATTATAAAATTATAACTCTAGCATGTACATAAAATTTTATATATTTTTTCGATTCTTACAAGAAAAAAATAATTCTTTTATGTTTAAATTTGATAAAAAAATAAATGACATCACTTGAATTTAAATATTATTTTAATAATTTATACATATTTGTTAATAAATTTTGTAAAAATAACTACTTAAATAAAAAATACAAATAATTTCACAACACTGTAGTTTTATAATCAAGTATTTTTCTCGTACTCTAAAAATGGGGAGAAAATTAATTTTTTTAATTTTTAGTTTTTAATTTTTAATTTTTTTAGTTTTAAAAAATTTTTATTTTAAGAAATACTTTAAAAGAATTATAACAAAAATTAAAAATAACAAATAACAAAAATTTATAACAAAAAATAATTATTTTCATTTGTTTATTTGTTTATTCTTTTAAATTATTTTTTAAAATAAAAAAATTATTTTGAAGTATCTAGCTTAAAAATCTCCTTATAATCAACATCATATTAGCAAACAGGTGACAACGACTCCACCAGTGCAATAGAGCCACGTGCACAGACTATTCCGATGGAGAGCATATTCTCCGTTCTCACGTCAGTGATTGACTCCTTCATACCAAACACCTCTCTCCCACCTTACGCCATTGCCAAATCCTTCTCCTCCCTCTTGATTTACGCCTCAACCCCTGCACATTTTTCACCTTCTTCTCGTCCTCTGCTTCCATTTCTCGGCTGCAAATGTTTCAAGGTGAGCTGCTCTCTCTCTCTGCATTCCTCAGGTTTTCATATTTCTATATGCCTTTTGTTCAATCGTTAATTAGTCTTGTATCTTGAAAGAAGGCACATTCAAGCTCTGCTAGCTTACTTATAGATAAAGTTCAGTTACTTGGGTGTTTGAGATTGTAAAGAACGATAATTTGGGTGAAACCAGTGTCACTTTTTTCGCTAGTTCTTCAGTGCAGAGTTTGAGATGTTGAGATGAAATAGGAATTAAGGCTTAGGTTTTGCAACTTCTGGTTGTGGTTCATTGATTTTATTATGGGCATTTGAATTGAAATTTTGGAGAGGTGAAATGCGAGTTATTTATCAAGCACAGTTCTGCTGAATGAGGATCTGCCTCACTTTTAATTTTTCTTCTTTTTAATAGTTTTGGTACTCACATTGTTCCTCCTTTTTCTTTATCTAAATCTGTTAGTTAGCCACTTAGCGTTCATTTACTTTACCTGAGACATCTCTTTACCAACAATACCTAGGAAAATATGGATCTAAACTACTGTTGGCCTGCTTGCATGACAGATCTAGTTGAAATCTATGTATCAGTCTTTTCTCCTAAAAGAATTAGGAAAAAAAATAGATATGTAATCTAGAAGCTTTATTTTTTTAAAATTAGTACTTTCGGGAAAAACTATTTGAATATAATATTTTATCCTTGAATTGTTAATATTTTCGGAGTTTCAGTCATTAATTTCTTGTTTTGTATGGTACAAATGGCACTTATTAATATTCTTGAATGCAGGTAGTTAGAATTCTTTAGGCTGACTGACCAACAATCATGTCACAGAATGCTAGGATGCAGGCCATATTTTCTCAATTTGTTCTTGCTTCCTTTGTCTTCTTGAGCTCTATCAAGGATGGGACTGCTGGGATCACTAGCACTTTCATTCGATCAGAGTGGCCGTCTGTTGACATCCCTCTTGATAATGAAGCATTTGAAATTCCAAAGGGTCATAATGCTCCCCAGCAAGTAAGTCTAAATATAACAAGGCTGCATTATTTATTTATTACCTGATATTATTTGATGAAATTGTTGGGAGGATACTATGCCTCTGCATTAAAATAGGGTCCGTGAAGAAGTTTTCAATTTTAAAGTTATTTCTTTTATTTATTCATCTAGTCTTTTATCCATTTCTCAGAAATTGCACAGGACTAAAATACATTCATCAGCTCATTAAAAAAATTCTCTCCCTTTGTGAATAAGCAAGTCTCATAGTCCTTTCCACACTGAAAATTCATGTTGAGAAAGATGTATACACTAGTTGAAGTATTAATTCACGTTGTATATATAGGTTTACATGATTTTCCATTGCAGCAGTTGTATATTTTTACTTCAAGTATAAAGAGATGGCTTACTTGACCATGCCTACACAGTTTTTCCTTTTGTTCAAACAATAACATAATACCTATGAGTTATAAACTTATGATGGCCTTGCTACATTGAATATCCCTACTCTAGGTGCATATCACCCAAGGTGACTATGATGGAAAAGCAGTAATTGTCTCATGGGTGACAGCAGATGAACCAGGGTCCAGCAAAGTACAATATGGCACATCAGAGAACAAATATCAATTTAGTGCAGAAGGCACAACCACAAACTACACCTTCTACAAATACAAGTCTGGCTACATTCATCACTGTCTTATTGAAGGCCTTGAGGTAATTGTTGATCAAATTTGGCAATCAGAATTATCATCAATGGCGTAATAATTCTACAAGATCAAAAGTAAAGAAGCAAGTTGGAAAGTGAACATAACATATGTTTTCACTTATCTTATGATCACATATTCTTGTATAGTTCTCATCTTGCTTTTTGTTTTATGATCATGTTTACTTCGTCAATTCAATGATGTCCTCTTTTCAGTACAACACTAAATACTACTATAGAATAGGAAGTGGTGATTCTTCTCGAGAATTTGGGTTTGAAACACCTCCCAAAGTTGAGCTAGATTCTCCTTACAAATTTGGGATCATCGGTAAGTTGTCTGTGTTTTCCATGTATATTCTACTAGAAAATGGATTTTGACATCTCTAATTGATGCATCTTTCTAGATTTTCTACTTTACTTTTAGTTATGTTTTCACTACCATCTGTGTGTGTATTTTGTTTCTCATTCTATTTCTACTTCATGAAGTACCTATCAGCATTTTTTTTTTACTTTGGTTTTGTCATAATTTGAATTTATGGTTCTCATAAATGAATTTTGTATGTATGTTGCAGGTGATTTAGGCCAAACATATAATTCTCTTTCCACTCTTGAGCACTACATGCAGAGTGGAGCACAAACTGTCTTATTTGTTGGAGATCTTTCTTATGCTGATAGATACCAGTATACTGACGTTGGTTTACGATGGGATACATGGGGTCGATTTGTTGAAAGGAGTACAGCATATCAGCCATGGATTTGGTCTGCTGGAAATCATGAAATAGAGTACATGCCCTATATGGTAGGGTACTAAATTAAGGCTCAGATGTCTGTTGGCTATTCTTGTCTGCACAAAATCACTTACAGAATGAACAATGTCATTATTCTGCCTCTGGATTTGAGATTGGTGCTTATACACTGTTAGTAACCATAATTTGCAAGAGCATTTTCTAAGCCAATAAAATGATAAACCATGGCCTTTGTTTTTTCTTTTCTCATTTTGGAATTAGAAGGTATGAGGGAAATGTGCAATTTTTATACCTTTGAATAACTGGAAGTCTAGACTGGATTAATTTCTTCTCTTTGTATAATGCTTGATCACTGTCCATGGAAGCACATTTTAAGTTCCCCAGTAAAGAACTCCTGTTTGCCGTCCTCTTTTATCAAGCACAACTTAGTTGACTAGTGGCTTCATCAAACTAAGATTTGGACTATCAGGCATAAGCTCTTGTTTTTCTTTTTTCATCCTTTCTATTTCTGTAGTTTGGAGCAGATCCTTTAGAATTTTGTTAGTAAGCAGGAAGCTTTGAATGATGGGGTCCTCAATTTCAAATGACAAAAAAACCGCTTATTTTGTACAAAAGCAGTCGTCATTTGCTATCATGTGATTCATGCCCCAAGACCCAACTATTTGTCTTATGCTTCTGAAGTAAATGCTCATGAGCTGTGTTGTCAAACTAACATGACTTTTGTGATGATTCTTTTAGTTCAAGACTTAATTTTCTTCAATTACCTTTGTAGAAACAGTTATATTCTGTGCAATGTAAGCTTTAAACATGGCTCTATGTTGTTCTTAACTGAATCTACATGGTCAGGGAGAAGTTGTTCCTTTCAAATCCTATCTTCATCGATATGCTGCTCCTTATTTGGCCTCCAAAAGCTGCAGTCCCCTCTGGTATGCTATCAGGCGTGCATCTGCTCATATCATTGTGCTGTCCAGCTATTCGCCATTTGGTATCTACTCCCTTTTTAATATACTTGTCTATTTTATGTGTACATATTGACTTTACATCTCGTTGACTTTACATCTTATATCATTGTGATGTATAATAAAAGTAGATCTTGTGCCTTGACTTTACATGTTTCCAGCTTGAAACCATAATCATAGTTTCTTCGTTCTCTTCTTAGATGGCACCATGCATGGTACCAAATAGCAAATGCTATTCCAACTTTACAAGTGTCCTATTGGTTGCTAATAGGTAGTGCATACATTTCCATGCTAAATATAAACATATGAACTTTTGTGAACATCTGTGTACATAAATTCATGGATGTACACAGAAATTAGCCGGTCACAAAATGATGGAATTATGTAGTTAATTATGCAACATGGTAGGTAGTATTAATATTGTATTCTATAAATACTCAATTTAGGTTAGAGTATGTTTTAACAAATCTGGTAAGGGTTCAACGACAGAAAATTTCTGTTCATATAGAAGATAACATCTCTATTCAATGTATGGCATCACAACAAATACCCACATTTTCATCTTCAGGGTTACTGTATGGAGTACTACAAGCCCCCCTCCAACACCCTTAAAAAGAAAAGAAATAAAATTGATAAAGTGCAGCATGTAGTTGTTAGTTTATCTTCAAGAATGGTGGAGTCTCATATTCTGATGGCTCTACGTCTTAAGAATCTTACATATTGTAGTGATAGTGATATGAACTGTCTTATGCGTAAACCAGAAAACAAAAAAGGAAATGCTCCAAAGGAGTCTAGTATTGAGAATTGAAAAAAAGAATACAAGTTCAATAGGTATTCGAGAGACCTACCACTCTCCCATACTAGTTAAAACCAGACTACCTCAGTCTTAGCCCTCCTTCCAACTTTATAGAAGTTTATCCTAGAGTCCCCTGCAGTTACTAGCTACCTAACTGCACTTCAACAGAAAACTACCCCTCTAACTGAATCTCTATTCTTTTGTATTATGGAATTATCCCTGTTTCACTTACTAACCGCTACTCAGCTTCCATTCGTGGCTTGTTTTTCCTTCTAGCATACGTGAATCTGATTGTGGGTCTATCATTACCCGCCGCCCAAAGCTTCACCTTGTCCTCAAGGTGAAAGTCAGGGAATTGAGAGGAAATCTGCTCAAATATCTCCCAAGTTGCGTCATAGGCTGATAATCCTTGCCACTGGATGAGGACTTGGGGTGTAGTAATAGACCCCTGAGGAAATGTTCTTACTCCTAGTACTGCTGCTGGTTCCATGCGGATTTCCCATATTGCTGACGTTTGAGGTGGAATGTGCTGGGAGGGTTGGGTATGGCCCACAGTCTTCCGTAATTGTGAGACATGGAAAACTGGATGAATGGTGGAGTGCTCGGGTAACTGGAGCTTATAGGCCACTGTGCCCACTCATTGAGCTACTAGATATGGACCAAAAAACTTAGGTGACAGCTTCTCATTACAGCCTTTGGCTAAGGACTTTTGGCGGCGTGGCCTTAGTTTAATGAAGACCAAGTCACCAATGTCATAAATCACATCCCTTCTCGTCTTATCTACTGCTGCCGCCTTCATTTTTTGTTGGGCTTGAAAAAGATGGAGTTTGAGATCATCTAAGACAGCATCCCTTTCCTATAACTGTTGCTCTATCGAGTACACTGTAGTGGTACCTTGACCAAATCAAATGAGGGGAAGTGGTGGCCTGCCATAGACTAGTTGGAAAGGGGTGGAATGGGTTGCCGTGTGGAAGGTTGTGTTGTAAGAGTATTCTGCCCATGGCAGCCATTTTACCCAGCTAGAAAGTTTTCCAGTGATGAAACAACGAAGATAAGTCTCAAGGCAGTGATTGAGTATCTTGGATTGACTATCAATTTGCAGGTGATAAGCGGTGCTACGTTTTAAGGACGTGCCCTGCAGCCTGAATAGTTCTGTCCGGAATAGACTTAGGAATATTTTATCCCTATCTAACACTATTGAGTGGGGTATTCCATGTAAACGGACCAATTCTTTAACAAATGCAGCTGCTACTGTTTGAGCATTGAATGAGTGGCAGAGTGGTATAAAGTGACCGTATTTGCTTACACGTTCAACCACTACTAGGATAGTATTATACCCTTCAAATTTTGGAAGGCCATCTATAAAATCCATAGCTAAATCTTCCCATATTTGATTAGGAATAGCTAATGGTTGTAACAGTCTGGGTGGAGACAATGCTGAATATTTTACTTTGCTGACATACTTGACATTCTTGGATATACCTCTCAATATCCTTCTTCATTCCTAGCAAGTACCACTGCGTAGCTAATCGCTGATATGTTCTTTAAATGCCTGCATGACCCCCCATAGGGCTGTTTTGGAATATTCGTAACAATGAAGGCTTGAAGGGAGAAGTATTGGATATTACCCTGCGACCCTTATACAGCAACTGTCCTTGATCGATAGTAAAACCAAGAGGGTGACTAGTGCCCTCCCAAATAGCCTGCTTAAGTTTTTAAAGAGTGGGATCTTGGTCCACCTATTGCTGCAATTCCGAGAAATCCCAGGCTCCTCCACACTAAGTACTTGGAGGAGTGGTATGGGTTGCTGCCTAGATAAGGCATCCGCGGCTTTGTTGTTCAATCCTGGTTGAAAATGGATGTCAAAGTCATAGCCTAGCAATTTTGAGAGCCACTTCTGATGTTCCATGCTCACTAACCGCTGTTCTAGAAGAAATTTAAGGCTCTGTTGGTTAGTCCGTACAATAAATTTTCTTCCCAACAAATAGGGCCTCCACTTTTGGATGACAAACACAATTGCCATAAGCTCCCGTTTGTGAACAGACTTTAGCCGTGCCCTTGGGCCAAAATGTGACTATATTATGCAATAGGCAATCGCGGAGCTTTTAAGAGATAGGGAGGGGCAACTGCCCCCCCTAAATTTTGTTTTCTATATATATAATTTTTTTAAAAAAAATTATTTGCCCCCTTAAAAAAATTATGTAATTAATTTTTTTTTTCAAAATGATTTGCACCCTTAAAACTTTTTAGAAATTAAATATAACTCCCTCAAAATAGTTATCTTAAAATCAATCTATATTGTCATTAAATATATATTATTTTTTGCATAAAAGGAAAATAAAACAAGGATTTGCAAAAACTAACAATGTAATCTTATTTAAGTATGATCCTATTTGAGTGACTTTTTTCTCATAAATTTTTATTATTTCATAAAAGTGTCATTAAGTCTATATTATTTCAGACTTTCTCCTCATAAATATACAAAATCTAACAGTATGATCTTATTTGAATAGCTTTATTTATGCAAAGTTTTAAACTGTATCATCATAAATCTACATAAACTATTAGTTTAATTAACAAGTCCTCTACTTAACTTTTTATTATCTTATTTATTCATATTTCTTAGAGTAAAGTTTGCATAAATAATATTAGACATCTTCATTAATATTTGAGAATTTTTAAATTGTGAGTTTGATAGATTGAATGATTTCATTATTGGGTATTTTGATTATATATATTTCAAATTAGTTTGTGAATGTTTCATCCGTTAATTGTTCATGCTTAATCTTTAGTGATTAGTTTTTGTATTGTATTCTAGGTTCTTACTTCTTATTATGGCAATTCCATATTTGTTTTACTTTAGCAAATAATAATAATATGATATAATTGTTTAATGGATATTTTATTTCTTTTCTATTTTTCTTATCATTCTCATTTTTGTTTGTTTGAAATGCTAAATTAACTTAATAACCTATATGAATTCAATTTGAAATAGAATTAATAGTATAATTATCTTGTTATTAAATGAGTATACCACTTGATATGAACTGTCTTATGCGTAAACTAGAAAACAGAAAAGGAAATGCTCTAGAGGAGTCTAGTATTGAGAATTGAAAAAAAAAAATACAAGTTCAGTAGGTATTCGAGAGACCTACCACTCTCCCATACTAGTTAAAACCAGCCTACCTCGGTCTTAGCCCTCCTTCCCACTTTATAGGAAGTTTATCCTAGAGTCCCCTGCAGTTACTAGCTACCTAACTGCACTTCAACAGAAAACTACCCCTCTAACTGAATCCCTATTCTTTTGTATTACATAATTATCCCTATTTCACTTACTAACCACTACTCAGCTTCCATTCGTGGCTTGTTCTTCCTTCTAGCATACGTGAATCTGATTGTGGGTCTATCACGTAGCTGCTTCTTTTCTGGACCGAGAAAGTTACTGCCAATAATTAATGCTTACCTAGTTTTGTTCAAGTGAACTTAGTCCTCCAAGTGAAAGCTGGGATATGCATTCTTGTATGCTAATATTTTACAATGCCGATATTTCACAACAGTAAAGTACACGCGTCAATGGAGGTGGCTCAAAGAAGAGTTCAAGAGGGTTGATAGGGAGAAAACACCTTGGCTGATTGTTCTCATGCATGCACCGCTCTACAACAGTAATGAAGCTCACTATATGGAGGGTGAAAGTATGCGAGCAGTATTTGAGAGTTGGTTCATCCATTACAAAGTTGACGTAGTCTTTGCTGGCCATGTCCATGCTTATGAAAGATCAGTATGTTTGTTTACTTTGTGTGCTTTCTATGCTTCGTTTATCTACACTAAACATACAATTGCATCCCATTCTAGATTTACTAGCAGTGGCAGTTATCCTGTCTGATGTTTTAGTCATGGTGATGATAGGTTGCTAAATAAGATACCTCTAGTAAGTCTTAATTCGATATGATGAATTTTAGTTAGCTACTGTGGATTCTTATGCGTTGAATGTTTCTGTCATGTTCTTAGTACCGATTCTCCAATATATACTACAACATAACAAGCGGCAACCGGTACCCTGTACCAAATAAATCAGCACCCATATACATAACAGTGGGAGATGGAGGAAATCAAGAAGGTCTTGCTGCAAGGTAAAGTGAACTGGCTTCATTGTAAATGTTATTTGTCACTTCTTTTGAAGATAAGGACCCTCGAGTGATAACAGATTGAACCATGAAGGAACTAACGGTGATTATTTTGTTATTACATGAAATAGGTAATTCGTTTTAAAAAAGAGTAAACTACCATTTTGACCCAGAATGATACTTTGCGTCAATGTAGGCCTCCAAAGAATATTTATATCAATTGACTACACCAATCTTGAAATTTGACTCAACCAATAGGAAAATTTAGTCTTCCTAGATTGAGTTTACATCTGTTCAAGTCTTAATTGAGTTGAATTTCAAATACTGATAGAGTCAAGTGATGTAAGTATTATTAGAAAAACTAATTTGATCCAAAGTATATCATTTTAAGAGCCAAAATGGTAATTTTCTAAAAACAAACAAAACGATCTAATAACAAGATAATTTTTGTTTCTATTCCGTCCTCCATGATCCAAATTCTTGTTAAATGTCATAGGAGGTCATTATCCCTTATTTATCAATTAAGTCATCTAAGTTTCAATTCTTTTGTTGGTTGTGCAGGTTTAGAGATCCACAGCCAGAATTTTCTGCCTTTCGAGAAGCCAGCTATGGACACTCCACATTGGACATAAAAAATAGGACGCATGCTTTCTACCACTGGAATCGCAACAATGATGGCAAGAAAGTGCCAGCTGACTCTTTCGTATTGCATAACCAATATTGGTAGGTTCATTTTTACCTTTTCTTGCTTTAGTAATCAATGTGGCAGGGCAAAAGTTCTGTTATTGTCTTGCTGTTTAAATGTATTATGAGATCTGAAGTTTCATCGCATTTGCATAATTGGTGAGTTTCCAAATATTGAAATCTGGACATTCTTGGATGTTATGAACTTATCCAAGAAAATTCTTTAGAATATGAGAATATTGATAGAAGTCCAAAATTGTTACTGACCTATATTCCGGCAACAACTTTTGGGGTTGGTTTACGTTACATTTTTTCTTTGTTGGAGGTTATCAAGCGAACATTGGGTTATCTGCTTAGAAACACAGGTAAGGTCTCTGTTGGAGGTTATTAAAAGAGATAAACCCCAGAAGTTAATATTTGGCACATGATGAAGGCATATAATAGATTGCAGTATGAGACACTCAACGTAATTTAATAAACAAGATAGTCATAAACTGCATACAGCTTAGCATGTTTTCCATATCTTACATGAGACTATATACTTGGAATTTGCATTCACGTCCATAGTCAGTAGTCATGCAGGTGTTTAATGTGTGGAACACCTATGGTGTATTATGTGATATTTTATTTGGTCTGAAAAGCATATTATGTTGATATTAAGATATATCGATGGGTAGCATGCAAAATAGTTTCAGATCAATTTGAAATTTTATGTGTACGATGATCTATATAAGTATATAACTAAGTCTCTATATAACTAAGTCTTTTAATTTAAGTATCCTAACTAACGGATTTTGTGAAAAATTCATCATATGAGAAATTATTCATTGATATAAGATTAATTTTGTTTTGCACTGATATCAATTGATCCTAACCCTTGTGTTACAATGAGTTTTAACCCTTTTTTTGTCACGAGAAAGAAAATTGGGGCAGAGTCATGGAACCTTGTTATAAGTACGAGGCTCTGCTTGATGAAAATAATTGTTTCCCTTTGTTGGCTGTCACTCTGATTCTTATGCATCACGCAAGACACAATACAAATAAATTATGTGATATCATCTTATGCTGCTTGTGATATTAAAATGTTTATGTTTGTTCTTTTATTTATTTATTTTTTGTCTGCATTTATACTTATTTAGAGGAAAATTGCAATGTGGTTGAATTCTGGTAATGCAGGGGTAGGAATCTGAGAAGAAGAAAACTGAAGAAGGAACATACTAGGAGCGTTGTGGGCGGGGTTGCCACCTTTTGATCGGAACTTAAGGCACGCAGGTAATACTTAGCCTAAATGCTTGCATTTGACACTCTAATTATTATTAAGACCACCAGAATACTTTTAACAAATTTATGAAAAATATTTAGTACTTTGACAATGAATAATCATTCAAATTAATACTAAACTCTGGAAAATAATAATAAAATTTTAATATTACTCTGTAAACATTTGGAACAAATTCATCATTGTTAGATCTTGATACTACTAGCTTACAATTTCCTAATCCGGAAAACACTTACGAAAGGAACTGTTAATTAAGGCCAGGCAAAGGGTCACCAACTTTTAAGGTAAAAGACGTTTTATTTTATCCTAAAAGAAAGCAATACATTAAGCAGTTTCTCATAAAATAACTAGTTATATATATATATATATATATATGAAATTAAGTAGAATAGATTCTGCCAATAGAACAGTCTTTGTTGATGAGAAGTCTTGAATACCTAAAAGATATAATTTCCAGAAAGAGAAATCCTAATAATAATGAAACCTTGAAAGAGAGTTTTGCACAGAGAAGATGTAAACACCCCAAAATCAGCAGTTTCTCAAATAAATTCACTCTCATTATGCATCAGTTTTACTGCACATTTGCAGGTATTATATTACTGGGTCATATCAAAAGAGGACAATTCGATCCGGCTAAGCCTTCAGCAAACATGTGCCAGGAAAACCATATCGTGTCACACTTCACAGATTAACAGAACGGCAAAAAGAAGAGGACCCCGAAATCCTTTGCCTAGATGATAATAAACCAACGTTGTTACTGACATCTCGAAAACTACAGCAGAGCATTCAATAACAATCAAGAATCGGGGGAATGAGACTGAAACGGATAAACTGCTCTAGAGATCTTCATATCTTTACCATGTGTAATAAAACAATTCTATAAACGGCTTATTGATTTGCTGTCAAAATACATGATTCAATTATTTAAATCAATTAAGGTATGTAGATGCCATTTTTGGTCTACATATGCACAAATACATCTTCTCTCAACTTCTGTAGTGTCAAAAGGCGGAAAGGGTCGCTTAATGATCACGGTAAATTGGTTGTGGCAACCACTTGAGATTCAAATTTAAATAGCCAGATTTAGCACCATCTAGCTCAAAACGCTCTTTATATTCCCCCTCCAGTATGACCCTAGTAAGGGTCAATATGCATCTGCCCATATAATCCTGCATGAGTAACAGTGACCAATGTTAGAAAACACCAGAAATCATCCAGTTAAGAATCCACCATAACTAAGTTCTAGATGGTTAATTGCACTTGTGTGCAGCACGTTTAAACATTTTTTTTTTTTTGGCATTGCAGTCAGTAATGTTTAGATCAACTTACATACACCTCAATTAATATAACTCTTCGAACATATGTGCCTATCATACATCAAATGTACGTCTTCACTACTACACCGACTCTTTGGGGTTAACAATTGACAACATGGAGACATACACGGATAAACCTATGACGCAAGCGTCTTGCCCAAGTCTTTGGGACAATGGTCCTTTTGCGTCGCATGGGATACACAGACTACGTGGTATAGACAACCATTAACCAGGACAACAATTTCCACCAGACCATATAAGAAGCCACGTGTACAGGTCTCATTGATTCATGTGATAATTAATAGACCATAATGAGACATACATAAAGTTCTAGGAGGATCCTACCCTACCGCCCAGATAAGAGAACACCGCTTATTCCTCCATTGAGCCTTACCTTGTGCTATTCCTCTATAGCTCTCGCATTTTCGCCCGACTTCGGATTCTCTCTAAAGAAAAGTAATTCCAAATTGAAATAAAATCTCTTTTATTTTTTTATTAATTATTAATTTAATTAATTTAATTAATTATTAATTTAAAATAGTATACATTTGATCAAGCCCAGCTGCTAACCGCATTCTCTCCCGATCATAAGAGAAGAAAGGCTTTCCGATTGCAAGAGATAGGGGAAAAAAGACAGATAGCGCGCAGATTGACTTATTGCTGTCTATTGACTTCTGCTGCTGC
>JASKGM010000009.1:18679803-18698417 GCA_034509205.1 Ceratonia siliqua | reverse complement strand
AGAGAGAGAGAGAGAGAGAGAGAGAGGTGAATACTCCTTTACCGCCTACATTAATGAGCAGTGAGAAAGTTTTTAATTTTTTTTTAAATTTTTTTGATTTTGTTTTTAAAATTTTTTTACTTTTTAAAATTAATTAATTAAGTTTTATATCATAAATTTTTAAAGATATTTTTGTATTTTTTACAAAATTTTTAAGTTACAAATAAATAGTAAAAAAAATTATGGATGAATAGTAATAGAGATATAAAAAAAATTTAAAAAAAAATTAAAAAACATTTTAAAAAATTCTAAAAAAATTATATAAGATAAAAAATGCTTAATTATTTTTAAAAAATAAAAAAATTTTAAAAAAAATATAAAAAAATAAGAGTGGTAGCTTAGAAATATATATATATATATATATATATATATATATATATGTCATATGAGAATTGAAATTTAGTCATATAACTCATCACATGAATTACGTTACAAAAATTTAAATTTTATATTTAACTTAAAATTTATTTAAATTATTATATCATGAGAGACAACGCCTGGGCAAAGTCCGTTATAGTGTCCCAACAGTAAGATGAAGCCACGTGTACAAAGTATTCTGATAAGGTGTATATTCCGTGTTTTCACGTGAATGATTGGCTAACATTTCCCTGCCATTTTACGCCATATCCTCCCTCTCATTAAATTGGACCACGATCCTGTCCTGTTGGACAGGATCGGATCTGTCCTCATCCAAGGACTCTTGGCAGTTCCTCATCCAAGGGCCAAAAAATAACAGGATTGGTCCTGTTACAGGACCGGATCCAGACGCCATTAAATTATAGCATAATATCCTCATTATTTAAATTATTATATCATGAGAGACAAGTAACAACGCATTGGCAAAGTCGGTTATAGTGTCCCACCAGTAAGATAAAGCCACGTGTACAAAGTATTCGGATAAAGTGTATATTCCGCGTTTTCCCGTGAATGATTGGCCAACATTTCCCTGCCATTTTACGCCATTTTACGCCATATCCTCCCTCGTAAGTTACGCTTCCCCCTTCACCCATTATCACCATCGCTACGCTCTCTTCCTTCGCCTCCATCTCTCCTGTGCAAATGCTTCAAGGTGAGCGCTCTCTCTCTCTCTGCATTTCCGAGGTGTTAATGTAATGGAAGATGTTGAAAATTAAACTCAGTCCTGAATATGCTTCATTCTAATCAACAAGATTTGCTGATTTCATAATTTTACATGCCTGATTGTTTAACCGTTGATTGTGCTTCTATCTAGAAGGAATGTTGATCTAAGCTCAGGGAGCTAAGTTTAAAGATTCTTTGGTAGACTTATTCTACTAGTTTTTTTATGGCTAAGTCAATGAGGAATAGCCACGTCCACATATCAGAGGTGGGATTTATCAAAAAGTTAATTAATTGGTGCATGTGATTATCTTTTACTAAGTCTACCCAAGAATTTCTCAAGTTTTAGTATTATATTTGTAATGCGAATGCTAATGCTGTTGCATACTTCAGATAATGTTAGCTTATGGAAGATTGATTATGCAATAAACAATATCGTTAGTGGATTCAAATATCTTCTGGCCAGGGTCTGGAAGAGAGCAATGTTTAAGAGGGAAAACAGATTCATTTACAGATTTACTTAATAAGCACCGTCTGCTGAAAGAGTATCTCTCTGTTAACTTTTAACTAATTCAAACAGTTTTGATGCTACCTCCCCCCTTCATTAAATAACTGCTTTTAGCCTTTATTTAGTTTATCCGAGGAAACTTTTTTAAAACAGCGGCTAGGAAAATATATATGGGTGTAAACCATTGTCTTTTTGCTTGCTTGCATGCAAAATGCGGATGCAGTTGAAATTTATTTATCAGTCTTTTCTCCTGAGAGAAATAGGTAAAATATTGAGATGTAATTTTCTATTTTTATTATTCTGAAATAAGAACTTCTTCAATATAACATTTTGTTCATGAAGGTTCACACCTTCACTTCTGATTTCATATAGTCTACAAAATGACATTCATTCGTATTCTTGAACGCAGGTAGTTGGATTCTGCAGGCTGATTGACCAACAATCATGTCTCTGGCTTCGAGGATGCAGCCCTTGTTGCTTCATTTTGTTCTTGCTTCCTTTGTCTTCTTGAGCTCTATCAAGGATGGGAATGCTGGGATCACTAGCACTTTCATACGATCACAGTGGCCATCTGTTGATATCCCTCTTGATGATGAAGCATTTGCAGTTCCAAAGGGTCATAATGCACCCCAACAAGTAAGTCTTGTAGAAACAACAACCCTGCATGTAATATTTGTTTTTTGATATTAAGTGATGAAATTGTGAGAAGGATCCTATGCCATCTGCATTAAAATTGGTTGAGTGAAGAAGTTTTCGATTCTAAAGTTCTTCCTTTTGTTTATTTATTTAGCCTTTTTTTTTCTAAAGTACTACACAGGACCATATCATTTTCACTAGCTCATCAAAGAACTTTTTTGCTTTTGTGAATAAGCGAGTTTTATGGTCCTTTTCACACTAAAAGGTCTCTGTTGAGAAAGATGTACACACTAGTAAAAGTATTGATGCACATGGTATATATAGGGTTACATGGTAACCATTCCAATATTTTAATTTATCTACTTGAACTATACAGAGATGCTCAGTTGACCATGACTAGATAGTATTTCTTTTTGTTCAAACAGTGACATAATATCATTGAGTACTAAACTTATGGTGGTCTTGCTACCCTGAATATTTCCACTCTAGGTGCATATCACCCAAGGTGACTATGATGGAAAAGCAGTAATTATCTCATGGGTGACAGCAGATGAACCAGGGTCCAGCAATGTACAATATGGCACATCAGAGAATCAATATCAATTTAGTGCAGAAGGAATGATGACGAACTACACCTTCTACAAATACAAGTCTGGCTACATTCATCATTGTCTTATTGAGGGCCTTGAGGTAATTGTTGAATTAATTTGGAGAGCAGAATTATCAGCACGCATGTTTTCATTTTTCTTATTACACATACTTGTATAATTCCCTTCTTGCCTTCTGTTTTATTTATATGTTTACTTAGTTAATTCAATGGCTTCCTCTTTTCAGTATAACACTAAATACTACTACAGAATAGGAAGTGGTGATTCTTCTCGAGAATTTTGGTTTGAAACACCCCCCAAAGTTGAGCCAAATGCTCCTTACAAATTTGGGATCATAGGTATGTTGTCTATTTTCCATGCGTGTTCTGCTGTTATACTAGAAAATGGTTTTTTCCATCCTTAATTAATGCAATTTTTCTAGACTTTTTATATTACTTTATGTTTTCATTGCCATCTCTGTCTGTAATATTGCAGACTCTCATTCTATTGCTAATTCAAAAAGTATCATCAGGATTACTTTTTGCTTTAGTTTCGAGATAGTTCAAATTTTATGATTCATAAATGAATTATTATATGTCTGTTGCAGGTGATTTGGGCCAAACATATAACTCTCTTTCCACTCTTGACCACTACATGCAGAGTGGAGCACAGACTGTCCTATTTGTTGGAGATCTTTCTTACGCTGATAGGTACCAGTACAATGATGTTGGTTTAAGATGGGATACATGGGGTCGATTTGTTGAAAAGAGTGCAGCTTATCAGCCATGGATTTGGTCTGCTGGAAATCATGAAATAGATTTCATGCCCTATATGGTAGAATACTAAACTAAGGCTGGCATGTTTTGGATATAGTCTGCACTAAATCACTTACAGAATGAAACAGAGTTATTATTTTCTGGACCAATAATAAGCAATGGTTTCAGTTTTCCTTTTCTCATATTAAAATTAGAAGTCATGAGGGAGATGTTTTGAATTCCTGAAAGTCTTGACTGGGTTTTTCACTGCCCTTGTATTATGCTTAATTATTGCCCATGAGAGTATATTTGAAGTCGCCAGGTAACAAACTCTTGTAACATAGCAAAGCTGAAGGTTGCCATCCTCATTTAACAAGTATGAATTAACTGACTATTAGCTCCATCAAACTATGGTTTGGACTAGATATCTTCACAGTTTTACGTCATCCTTACTGTTTCTATAGTTGGGACCAGATCCAATATGAATCCTTTCGAATGTTGTTACTTGTTAGTAAGCAGGCAGCTTCACATGACAAGATTCCAAATTACAAATGACAATATTGAAGCGTTTTTTTCCTAGAAAAGCAGAGGCCATTTTCTATTATGTAGTAAGCTTCAACTGTTACCATATGCTTGGGAAGTAAATTCTCATGAGATGTTTTTTAAAACTAACTTGACCATTGTGAAGTTGCTTTCAGTTTAAGATTAATACATTTTTTTTCCGACTGCCTATTTTGAAACTGTCATACCCTTTGCATTATAAGAATAAGACATAAACTAGGCTCTATGTTGCTTTTAACTGATTCTACATGGTCAGGGGGAAGTTGTTCCTTTCAAATCCTATCTTCACAGATATGCCACTCCTTATTTGGCCTCCAATAGCAGCAGCCCCCTCTGGTATGCTATCAGGCGTGCATCTGCTCATATCATTGTGCTTTCCAGCTATTCACCATTTGGTAACTAATCACCTTTTTATCTTGTCAATCTTATGTGTACATATTAGTTGGCATTTCTATTCTATTATTGGAATTTTAGATTGAGAATATCATATAAAGTTCAAGTAGCTCCTACGCATTGACTTTATATATTTCCAGTTTGAAACCATAATCACAGTATGCTTTGTTTAATTGTTTCTCCTTAGGTGGTTCTATGCATGGTGTATACCACCAAGTAACATATGCCATTCTTCTTTCACAAATCACAATACTAGTATCCCATTGGGTTCAAATAGGAAGTGTATATACTATACTTCGATGATGAATATAAACACATGAACATATGCGAACATCTGTTTGTACATAAATTCATGGATGCATACAGAAATCAGCTGTTCATGAAGAGGTGAAATCTTATAGTTAATTATGCAATATTACATTAATTTTAATCTGTAAATACCTGATTAAGGTCAGAGTATGTTTTAACCAATTTGATATGGGTTCAACAGTAGAAAACATATCTGTTCATGTAGGAAAAAAAATCTCTATTCAGCATACAGCATCACAGCATAATTTCGCTTTTTCAGCTTCATAGCTAGTGTGTGGAGTATTATAACACCCCCCTGTCACAAAAAAAAAAAAAAAAAGAAAGAAGGAAAACTGATAAAAGAAAAAATAATTAGCTCAAGTGCAGGTTGTAGTTGTTTGTTCGTCTTCAAGCATGGGTCTCATTCTGACGTTTTCAGGTGCTAAGAGTATTTAGACACTGTTAATGATGGCGGTTTCTGTTTTGGTCCAGAGAGTCACTGCCATTAACCAATGCTTTCTGAGTTTCATTAAAGTGTACTTAGTCTTCTTTTGAAAGTGGAATCAGCTTTCTTGTAAGCTAATATTTCACAATACTGATATTTCATAACAGTTAAGTACACACCTCAATGGATGTGGCTCAAAGAAGAGTTAAATAGGGTTGACAGGGAGAAGACACCTTGGCTCATTGTTCTCATGCATGTTCCAATCTACAACAGTAATGAAGCTCACTATATGGAGGGTGAAAGCATGCGAGCAGTGTTTGAGAAATGGTTCATCCATTACAAAGTTGACGTGATCTTTGCTGGCCATGTCCATGCTTATGAAAGATCAGTATGGTTCTTTACTTTATATGTTTATTTTATTCATTCTTTGATTTGATATCATAACTACTTGTTTGCTGCAGTGGATTCTTACGTGTTGAATGCATCTGTCTTGTTTTCAGTACCGATTCTCCAATATAAACTATAACATAACAAATGGCAACCAGTACCCTGTATCAGACAAATCAGCACCTGTATACATAACTGTAGGAGATGGAGGAAATAAAGAAGGTCTTGCTGGAAGGTATTTGAGCTGCATTATTGTAAACGTTACCTATCATTTTCCTAGGAGTTGGTGACCTTCAAGTATATCTGGAAAGCTGATTGAAGTCTAGTAACAAAAAGTTATTTGTCTCTATATAGGCCTCCGTAATCCAAATCCTTGTTAGATATAGTAGGCCATTATTCTTTATTTATCAATGAAGTCATCTAAGTTTCAATTCTTTCGTTGGTTGTGCAGATTTACAGAACCACAGCCAAACTATTCTGCCTTTCGTGAAGCCAGCTATGGACACTCCACACTGGAGATAAAAAATAGGACCCATGCCATCTACCACTGGAATCGCAATGATGACGGCAAGAAAGTGCCAATTGACTCTTTGCTATTGCATAACCAATATTGGTAGGTTCACTTCACCTTTTCTCGCTTTAGCAATCAAAGTGGCAGGACAAAAGTCCTGTCATCATCTTGTTGTTTTATGAATTACAAGATCAAAAGTTTTCATTACATTGCGTAGTTGGTGAGTCAAAAATATTGGAATCTAGATTCTTGGCTATAGGTAGCTTATCCAAGTCCATACTCCATAACAATAAGATAATACTAGTAGAAGTCCAAAATTGTTACCGACCGAATCACAGTAGCAAGTTTTGGGGTTAGATTATGTGACATTTTTTTCTTTGTATGTATTGGGAAAGGGTTTTGGAAGCCAAAGCAACAAAGAAACCCCAGTGGTAAAGTGAACCTTGGGTAGGAAAAATTTTCTCTTGGGGGTTATTAGGAGAGTTAAATCCCAGAAGTTAAAATTTGGCACTTGTTTAGCACAAGATGAAGGCATTATTACTCTGCTAATAGGCTACAAAAGCTGATACGCATTTTAATTTGGCTGACAAGATAGTCATAAACTAGAAACAGCTTAGCATGTTGTCTGTATCTTACATGGGGGATTGAGGATTCGTTTTGTAGAATTCGCACGCACATCTAGTCATGCAGGTGTTTGATGTGTAGAACACTTTCTGTCATTATGTTAGAATATTGAAGCTTGAGAATGTTATTTTTTAAAATCTGTGTTTTTGTTCATTCAAAGAATGACTACAACATGATTGAATTCTGGTAACGCAGGGGAAGCAATCGGAGAAGAAAACTGAAGAAATCTTTACTACGCAGTGTTGTTGCCAGAATTGCCAACGTATGATAGGAACTTAAAGCTGTTTTGAAAAGAACAAAATTGTTGTCTACCCGAGAAATTTGGCTCGATAGTTCTCCGAGTGAGCGAGATGCAAGTTGACAATAATGATTCTATTAACTTAGCCTGAATGCTTATATTTCTCAAGCTAATGATTATTAAACCTATGCTTGTGGCTGGAGAAAAAAACAATGATAGTATCTATCAAGAGAAGGAACCAGTTCAATCTTCTATCTTGAGAAAATCATTCTGGAGAAAACTTGGAGATGAGGAAGAAAGGGAATATCATTCTAAATAAATGCCACTACTCTACTTGATCTATTTTATGAGGCATGGTATTTTTTTGTGATGCTATATTTGCTTATTAAGTAGTTTCTCATAAATCAAGCAATTATTGTGTTTGCGAATTTTAATTTCATTTTTAAACTCTAATCATATCAATTTGTTGACGAGATACTTTGTAACTAAATAATTGTCTCTCTTAAAAAGATATGATGGTGGTCAAGTCAACTAATTTGTGCAATAGAGATGGTGATGATTGAGGATGGATCCGGTCATGACCAGACTGTGGTATTAATTGTAGCGGTTCGTTTTGATCGGAAGGCCACATTTTTTTCAAAAAAAAATGCTATTTTAAAAAAAATTCAAAAATTATGTCAAATTGTGGTCGTTCTTACAAAAATGGATGGTCACGATTTGAGAAATCTTGTCATGTCACGACGCGATATGATTAGATCACAGTCAGTGATGATTACTTTTGCAGTTATATAACCTTAATTGAACAAAAAATAAGTAAAGATCAATATTTTCACGCTTTTTATTTTTCATTTTTATTATATTGTCTTACATCTAATATTTTAGAATCCGAATATCATCATGTTACAATACAATGAGATAAATTAAATCATAGTCATACGTTCATACACGAACGATTAAGATTTTACACATTTTTTCATTTTTTTTAGAAACATTGTTTTTAAAGAATAATGCACAGACAGCCATGATGCTGTCAACAGAACGGCCATGACTGGATTTTATTTTAATATTATATATAATCTTTACTACAATTTATTTATATTATATTTATGATGAAAAATAAAGTATAAAAGAGGTGTGGAATAAAAATGTGGGTAACATTTCAGTGGGTCTTGCTTGGCTCTATCTCTCCTCGACTACACTAAAGGAAACCCATCCTGGAGTTTGTATGTGGATTATAATGTAGTTGAGAGTAGGATATATTATATTAGGATCCCTCCGGATAATTTCCCTGGTGTAAGTAAGTTCGAACTCTCTCTGTAATGCTGTTTCCTTCAATCAAAAATGTAATAAAACAATTATGTTATGTATTATGTACATCCCTCACTTTATTTTCTCTCAAAATACAAGATGCAAAATTTGTATAAATCAAGGTATGTGATTGACAGTTATATAGGAAATGGTGGAAAGGGATACTCAAGTATCACGATAGATTGGTTGTGGCATCCACTTGAGATACAAATTCAAATAGCCAGATTTAGCACCATCCATCTCAAAACGGTCTTTGTATTCCCCCTCCAATATGACCCTTGTAAGTGTCAATATGCATCTGCCCATATAATCCTGCATGAGTCACAGAGAGAACTGTCAGAAGAACCTCAAATTTTCCAGTTAAGATTCAACCATAACTAAGTTGTAGATGGTTATTTGCACTTGTGTACAGCATGTTTAAACATGTTATTGCTTTTATATGTAAAGAATAAATTTAACATCTTTCACCAGTAGAAAAATATCAAATTCTAATCTAGCAACACAAGAGACATCAAACGGGATATGAAATTAAGTGGACAAACAATTCTACCAGTTCAGTTGACAAGCCATCTGCATATGTTTGATTGACTAATATGATGATTAATAGCCCATAAAGTGCACATCCATAGATTTCTAACCTCCATTCAACTGCCATGATAATTAACATAAGATTGGTGGTCCATACAATGGTATTTAAACTTCAATAGCTAATTAACCGGGAGTCATCAAGGCATCAAGAAAGGGTAAATATAGTAACAAATTAATAAAGGATGCATGATATTTTTACCTTTCCAAAAGTGTCATGGTCCCAAACTTCAACCATTAGCATATCATGTAATCCATCCTCAACAACAAAGTCAAAAGTTTGATTCCAAGCAGGATTCAAGTTGTTATTTACAACCTAAGAAATCAACAACTTTCAGGGTCAAGTAAGTTCGTAATCTTGTGGATAAATAGTTAGACCACAGAAAGTGAAAAGCAGGAACAGACAAGCAATGCACATAAGGATGTACTCCTCAATGCATCTCACCCACCGCAAGATTAAAGGAAGGAAAAGATCTAGAAACTAGAATAGAAGACAGTGAATCATATATCAGATTTGCAGGCCTATCTCAAGTATCCTAAAAACGGTAATAAAATAGATGCTAGTTTTGGTTTTTGGCCCATCAAAATCTTACCCTAGTTTTGTTTTTTGTTTCTGATTTCTTCAAGGTGAGAACTACATAAGGATCAGCTTTCCCCATGAGATCAGCAGCAGGTAAGTCTTCAGCAGATATCACAGTAACAGAAAGGACTCCTCTGATAATAACCTCCTTTCTCTTCTGTGTAACTTCATTTCCATTTTCAGTGCCTTCTATTCCATTCGCTGCACTTTTAAGAACCTTTTCTAAGGATGTCAATGTATTGTCGCGAGCAAAAGGGTTGGTAAACACATTCTCCATGCCAAAAGGACAGTATAAAAGCTCCAAATGTACCTAAACACAAAAAAGAAACAATTAACAGAAAACCACAAATTTTTTATCTTGAATATATAGAATGGAAAATATGTTTTTAGCAGCAGTTTACAAACCAAGACATGAACAGATAAAAGAAAAACCTTTCTCCTGATGCGTTGCTCTAGTTCAGAAACAACTACCCATTTATTTTTTACATTGCCCAAAAGGTACTTCCATTTGGAATTTTCAGTGAATTGTGTGTGCCCTCTCCATTTGGAGTATCCTGTGCTGCTCATGTGACTGCATTCTGTTAACTCTAATTTTTAACCAATTTAACAAATCACAGGGGAGCTAAGTCGGGTCACATTCAAGGGCCTTAAATCACAGGGTAAGGGCAAATGTAATTATCCTTAAAAAAGGAAAAAGAAGTAACTAAATCCAAAATATCAGCACACTATGTACTGTCTCCTATGAAATCAAAAATATAAGAAAAATGTTCACAACCAATAAGGAACCCTCTAACTATCATTATTTAACGATATAGGATTTCTCACCTGCCCTCTGTTCTTGTTATCTCTTTGTATCTCCAAATCCTTGACTAGCTTCAACCACACATCTTTTACTTTACCAGGTTGAAGTTCACTAAGCCGAATGTGAGTGCATCCAATCAAATCAGAGGACTGTAAACCCTCAGCATCATACACTTTAACCACTAAGTGCTGAGTGGATTCATCTTCAACAATAAATTCAAAGTGTTCATTCCAAATTGGATTCAAATCATTATTCTGGAGGGGGAAAACAAAAATGAAGTTATTTCTTCCCAAACTAAGAAGCAATAAATATACAAAAAAGAGAGAGAAAAGTAAACTAACTTACAATTGTTTTGCTAGTTTTCATTCTGTCATGTATAGGCCGTATATAAAGTACAGCATATGGATCTGATTTACCAACGATATCCTTGTTTGTTAACTCCTTTGCTTGCACAAGCTTAACTTCCAATATGCCTACAGGCTTCAACTCCAGGTCACTGGTCAAGAAGATATAGTGAGGTTCGATACTGTGAATCTATGATTTAACCAGCAGAGAGCATAGTGAAACTTGTGACCAATAAGCAACCAGAATAAAAAAGTTATCCTGTACTAGATACAGCCACTGGAATTGGCGCCACCACCTAATTGACTGGCCATGTAAGAGTGGGGACCACATAAATACAATATGGTAAAAAGGCATATTTTCAAAGGCCACCCCCGAATTCTAATATTATGCATGTTTGGCTCACTATTTTGTTGATGATAACGTGGTAGAACCATATTTAATATAATGGAATTAGATACAGAAACCTATCTACAGTTCATTTGCAGTCATGAGCATAGAAAAATATACATTTCAGATTACATCTTCCAGTGTTTCCAATCCCACTAGATTAAGTAAACAGTTCAGGATTTTACAAAGATGCTAATAAAACATATTTTCCCCAGCTAAACTTAAAAGTCTACCTAAAAAACCAAGAACTTCAATAAGTTGAAGCATGGATGTAACAAAAAAGACTAATAATGGGTATTGATCAATGGTACCCTTGCATCCTTCTCCATCATATATTTGAATATATTTGTATACCTGTAATCTCCAGGCAAGATTGGCACAACTTTTCTCACTGGCCATGTAATAGAATCTTCAACAGCATCCCGAATTGACCCCTGTAATAATTTAATAGATTAACTATTATAAAAAAAATCCATATTTAAGACCTCAGTAATTTTTGGTCAGGGGTGGGGGAGGAAAAGAGTAGAAGAGAAGGGAAAGAAAAATAAGCTCTTCCAAGTTCCAACTGTTCTAGTGATGAAAGATCAATTCTCTAAAGGAAAATAAAACAATTGTGGCACTGGTGATATAAAAGCAAGCAGACACCAATTGTAACAGAGAAAATACATGCAAAGACATAAAATGAATAATGCACAAGGGTATCACTAATAGACAATGGGAGTTGTTCAAACCTCAATTGCTTCATACAATCCAGGTATTGCTGATATGTCACCACCAATAACTTTCAGCGTAAAATCTAATTTTTTCTGCAAGTTAAAATTTTCTGAAATGATCAAATTTATTACAAAAGTGTGTGCACATGATTAATGTCTTTGTAGAGACAGAGGGGCAGGGATGTGTTTCTTGCCTACACCAAAGAATGTGAAAGGAGGGCACTGCATGTGCTCTTTGTGCATGTGATTCTGTGCATATTTGTACACATGTTCAGAGAGAGATGGATAGTGGAGAGAAAAAGACAGAACACTGCAGGACTTGTTACCTCTATGTGTAGGATTTAGATATACTGAGCAATGATTCAAGACTATCTGGTTTCACATTAAATATTCATTAGTTTTTTAAGCTTTATATTTACACCTCAAAGCAGGCATGAAAGCAAACACCCAAAACACCAATGGGGGTAATTTCTTTTATAAGATACTCTATTTGATCCACTTCCCAAGGACCGCATGATCTACACATTTAAGTCACAATAGAACTTTAAATACCTATTTTGCTACTTGTTGGCAGGACACCTTTTTTCCATCTTAACTTAAATAGATGTTTGAAATATCCATATTATTGACAAATGAATATCAATCATGCTTCTATAGTCTGTGAGTACTGAGTACGACTCTCATCCTGACTTTTTCTGTCAAGCTGCTGATCAAGAATCCATTTATATGCAGTATGGTTCAAATTCACAATCAACTAACAATAAAAAATGCAAACCAAGTTCAACTTAAAAATAAAAATTGAATACTTAAATGTCACTTAAATCTAAACTCTAAACTCTTATAACAAAATAGGAGTTAATTATGAAACTACAACAAATTGGATTGTAACCATGGAACTAATATAAGAATTTTGTTTAATAAAATCATTTGGATGTATAGGGAAACTAACATAAACCCAAGCTTTACTTTATTAAAAATGATTATTCCCTATTGTACCACAAAGAAAAATGAATATTAAGAATTACGTTTGAATTGGATCTGTCATATTTTGTCAGCAATGTAGTCAGATCCAATTTATATGGGATTTTACTTGTTGAACAAATCAATTGAAAGCCCAATACTAATGTAGGTGCACTGAAACCAAGTAGTAAATGGATGGCTTCAAAAAGATATACCATACCTTCTGCCTTAAAGAGTAGCAAACTGCTCCAAAGCCTGGAAATTCCTCAACTAGTGGCTTAAAAATCAACCTGAAAACCCCTGTAAATCCTATATTTTTTACCTGAACAGAGGTTATAAGATCATTTATAATCATTTTAGCAAATAAACCTCACAAATTCAATACGTTAGTTGTGCATGAAGGACTGATATCTAAAACTCAAAAATCCCTCAGTCACAAGCATTCCTATAATTGTAAACAATAACGAAAAAGGTAGAAGTAGAAGGAGGTGGGTCCTCTTAAAGCCCAAGAAACAAATGTAGTTATGTAAGATGTCAAATGAACCCAACAAAAGGAAGAAGAAGCCAATATGATGGTAGATCAATGTTAATCTTGTAACCATGAATTCATTCAAGTTGTATTATTTAAGTTATTGTATACTTTAAACCATGGAAGAAGATTGGGGCCTCCATATGCAAGATTGAGCTTGAAGCCATAGTCTCATTTATATACAAAAGTAAAAGAAGATTATAAACTCCATAAGTAACCTTTGATTTCATAGATGAGAAGCTTAAAGGTATAAACTTCTCTTTTATTGAGGGGTAAGATTGTTGGATTTCCATATAATTGGAGCGGTATAAAAGAACAGTGGGTCTAAGGTATGCAATTAGTTTTGGAACTCCATAAATAAGATCCCTGATGAAATTGGAAGAATCCGATATTACAAGTTACTATAGCTTGATTGAATGAAAAAGACATGTGTTGGCAACATTAGGATGGATTCCTTACAGATAAGGACATGGAGAAAATTAATGTCATAATCCTCATAGTAATTAGCAACCAGAGGTGCAGGCGGTAAGAAATTCGAGAAGTACCTGCACTGGTAGTGCAACACCAATTAAAGTCTTAATATTAAGTACAATACTTGGATTCCCATCCCACTGCATTTCTAACTCCATTGTAACACCTTCCCCACCATCTTCAATTATAGACACTCCTAATGAACAACATCAACAGATTAGATCCTCCAAAAAAATATAAAACATCAATTAATAAGAGATTTAGGCAAAGATCCCTAAAAAGAAAATTGAGTAACATGATAGGAGAAAATACAAAGTAAAATACATAATCATTTGCCTTGTTTCCATTTTAAAGAACATGAGAGACTAACCTACCCCTTGACATGCAACCACCTGTGCAAATATTTTGCATAACCTCAGGTGGCAAAGCCCAGCATTAACAAATAAAAAACAGGCCATCATACTGAAGTCAAGTTATATATTTCATGACTTCAAAAGCCAGTTGTCCTGCTGTCTAAATCCATGGAAAGAATCCAACGGACGGAAAATGAAAGCAAACACGTCTTGTGACTCTTGGGAGATGACAACAGTCATTAATTGCACTAAAGGAAGATTCTATCAACTGAATTCTATAGTCACTTAATTCAATGAATTGAACTGACCTGTAAACTGAGGAGCTACAGTACCAAGAGTAAACTTGGAAAATTTCAGCGAAGCCAAAATCATCGGTCTATATTGTTCAAGAATTGGTTCCACCGATGTCTTTATTAGCTCAGAAGCAGCCTAGAACCCCGATTTACGAAAAGGTAGTCACTTTCAGAAAATTAAAACTAAGCCCAGGATTGTTCATCAACTCAAACCCATAGAAGTTACCTCATTAACATAGGGCCAGATCTTTGTAAGATGTGAGTTAAGCCAAGTTAACTGAAAACACCAATTTAAAAAAAAAAATCCCAGAATGTCAGTCTCAGTCTCCATTAACCGCAGAACTGTTAAGAGCAGAATAGTCAACAGGAAGAGTAAGAGAGCTCAACTTCTGCCTCTGAGAGAAGACGACCCAAGAAGGGTAGTACTGAGGAGGTAAGATCTTTCTGGAATCTTCCACCGTCATCCTCGCAAAAGCAGCAATCGTTGTGGCCAGCTCGGACCGGAGCTTAGACCGTGCATTTTCACACCGGACGAATCCGACGATCAGGGCAAGCCCCAAGACTACTCCGAGCACAAGCCCAACAACGAAAGCCATGTCCTTTCCGTACAAAAACTTGGAAGAAGCAGTGGGGTGGTTGGTGGCAACTGGCAAGCGTGAGATTGGTGGGTTTCAGAGGAAAAGTGCTGAAGCAGCGAGAACTATAGCGAAGAGACAGTGATTCCGAATGAGTGGATGAGATCAATGGCGTGTTGGGAAGTTGTTGTTGCCGTTGCACTCGATGTTGTTAAGGCGGGCAAATCAAGTGTCGGAACTAACACCGAAACTTCTTTTTTGGTAATTGGGCCGGCAACGGCCTTCAATTGACCCTTTTTTTAAAAGGGGGTAGATTGAGATTCACCATTATATTTTATCATGGATTTCAATAGATAATTCATAATTAAGAAGGCATCTTCGTTATTTTGATGTACTATATTTTTATTTTTTAAATAAATATTTTATAACTTACATATGATAATTTAAACTTGTCTAATTTTATTTTAAATGAAATCAACTGAATCCAAATGTAATCACAAGTTTATTAAAAAAGATTATGGATAAAGGTATATTAATTTTTTTACCCATCAAATACTAACTTGATTTTGATATATTATAAAAATTTAATAATTCAATACAATGGTGTATTTTTTTTTAATATAACTTATTATATCATTATTTTTGGGGGGGAAATAAGCTTAACTTTAATTAGCTAGTCCCCGCCTATAAGAGAAGTGTTAAAATGAGACACTGGTCAACCAGGCTTTCCATATCAACTTAAATTGTGTATTATTGAAGGCTCTTTTAACGTAAAGAAAGGGCAATGTTTTGATATCTATATTTTATCTTATTAGTATTACTATTAATTATAAATAAAATTTAATAACATAAAATTGTTAATGTGCTTATAAATTTTATAAAATTGTTAATGTGCTTATAAATTTTATCAAAGAAAAAAAAAGAAATACTTACAAACATTTTCTCTCACAACATCATTATACGTCTTGTTGGAGAAATTAATCTTAGAGTATGTATATTACTTTTTTATATATATTTTATATTTTTTTATTATTATCTATTATTTATCATCATCGTTATGTTAAATTATTTTATAATATATTAATAATTAAAAAAATTTATAAAAAATAATATATAAATAACAAAAAACTTAATCTTAATATTAATCTTAATGTGCTAGAATATGCCAGTAAAGTGAGAAGTGAGTTTATAAGAGAAAATATGTTCAAACATTTTGGGAAAGTTCAAATCAGGATTATATAGCACAACTTTAATACCAACATTTTAAGACTTACATCTATGGTTTAATATTTTTATGGTAACGTCAGCATTTACAGCATTAATATTTTGATTATGATATTTTAGAGAATCAATTATATTTAAAATTTATATTTAATATGTTACTATTTTAATATTATATAAAATAATAAAAGGTGTATGTAATATTTTATATAATCTAATAAATTTTATGACAATTTTATAATGTATCATTTTTAACTTTATTAATTTTTATAAATTGTTGCTTTTATCTTTTTTGACAAAATTCAATTATCGTACTACACATAAAAAGATATGATAACATAAAGTTTCTTAAGGCAATGGTTAAGGAGCATTAATGTTCTTGAAAGGAGTTTCTTTTATTATTACATTAAATAAATTTTATCTACCTATCATTAATGTTGCACAATTTTATTTATATAACAAAATTATCCTCTTATGTGATACAGTTATATTTTTCTATTAAAATATTTATTTTATTTTTAATTAAAAAAATAGATAATGTGTTCATAAATCCATTTTAGTTTTATTTAGCAGTTAAAGAAGATTGAAATTGAATAAAGAAGCTTGAATTAAAGTGAAAAAAATATGCCAAACTAAAAAAAAATACAAAAAACTTGGGGACTTATTCTCAATCATCAACTCTTAAATTTAAATTATATGTCAAATCTGATATGTCATCAAAATAAAGAGTTACAAGTTGAATAAACAACTAAAAGGAGATTTTGATCTTTTAAAATTATAGTTAAACTATTTATTAATAGAGATATTTTTTTTATTTAACTAATATTTTGTGTGAAATCTAAATTAGTTTTTTTAAAAGCAATGATTAGCTTAATATAAAAATATTGGATCAGTGTAACAAGTAACAACCCACTCGGTAATGTTGTTCTTTGAACCCAATCAGACACATGATCGCAAATGATATTTAAAACCACTTTGTTATCATCAAAATCAAATGCCTTCCTCAGTCCTATCTGCAGCTAGGCAGATCCGTGTTTGGTTAATGTAAGACAAAAGATTTCTTAAATAAGGAAAGAACAAGGATTTATTGTCATGGACGATTTGTTGGGGACAATCACAATGTCTCGTACAGTGTATTTGAGAAAACATGCGGGGACCAAACGGTTTACGATGGACTCATTTTATTAGGGGGGTTAATTTTAGAGTTAATTTGACTTATTAAAGATTGACTTTTGATGAGTTAAGTCTAAACGAATTAGGCATAAAAAACTATTTTATTAAAAGAGTTTAAAAAATTTAATTCAGTCCTAACCCTATAAGGTTACAGAGTTAAAAGGGCTTTAACGAGTTAGAATATTAAAAAATTAAAAAAATTATAATTATGTAAAATTTTTATATATAACAAAAAAAATTAATTCATCATAGACTTAATCTCCCAAAAATATTCAAAAATAATAATATAAAATTAAAATTAAAATGATTAATTAATCATTCTCAAGAATTATAATTATATTTGAATATTACTTATATTAAATTTGATATAATTGTTAAGTTGTCATCTTTTTTTTCATTTACAAAATATAAATTATTATAAAAGTTAGTAACAATAATGAAAATAAAAAAAATTGAATAAGTTTAAAGTTAATAAGTTTATCATTATGAATAAAATTATGTAACTAATTACGAGTACATGTGCATAAATATTAAAAGTCGATTAACTAAATATAGTAGGAATTGGAATATTTAGTATATCACATGACATCCTTGATAATTTTAAAAATCGATGTATATGATCCTTCTAATGTTATAAAATATATAAATCTTAAAAAAAATGAAGTTCAAGTTTTGACTCATCCAAATAAAGATATTATTAAGACTTCTCATTATTTTTTACATATTGACTCTCAAATAATACATACTCCTAGTAATCATCTATCATTTTAGGCACAATGACAAAAAAATTTAATTAACTAATTAGTTATATAACTTATATTACATGCTATTAAAAAGAGAATATAAATTAAAATATATAAATACTTAAAAGATTAAAAATTTACATCAAATATATCCTTCAACAAATACTCAATTTTTCATATTTACATGAAATAAGTTAGAAGTGAAAAATAGAAAGTGAAACTTAAAAATGAAGAGATTTTGTAAAAAAAAAAAAAATCCTATAGGACTAACCCGGTCCATCAACAGCTGAGCCCGATAGGGACCAAGCCTTAAATGAATCAAACAAAAAACAATTTTGATTTTTTAGAGTCTATTTTTTTAACTCTCAACTCACAAAGAGTTAAGGTTGACCTTTGGCCCCAACAGACCCCTAATTTCATATTAAGATTTCAGAAATTTACTCTGTTTTTGTCCAATGGATTTCATAAATTTACTCTATTTTCTTGCAATAGATCTCCTTTATCACTAAAAAAAAGTTTGAATTAAG
>JASKGM010000009.1:18588467-18600778 GCA_034509205.1 Ceratonia siliqua | reverse complement strand
GAATCCAAGAGCAAAATCTGGATGGCAGAGAATAAATATAGGGGCTGGGATCAACTTACAACAGGAGAAGGCTGGCTTACAGAGGAGGAAGAAATTCTAACCTGTGGCAGTCGAAGTTCCTTAATTTTCTGCGGTAGAGGCTCCCCCACGGACACCCACGACGGCGGAGAACAGCCACTGACCGCGACGGCGTGAGGAGGGCAGTTTCCTTGCTGTAACGCTGCGGGTGGCTGGCCAGCGGTGGACGATCGGACCAGGGAGGACGTGAGACGCCGGCGATGGGATATCTGGCCGGCGGTGGAGGCGAGACGGGAGAGAAAGTAAGTGAGGGAGAAGTTTCTGAGAAACAGGCGCCGTCGGGGGGGGGATAGCAGTTATAAGGAAGGAGGAAGGATTTTTCGGGGGGGGGGGGTTTCCGCAGGAAAGAAAGGGATTTAAAACATTTTGAATTAAAAAAATTTTTTTTTTTTAACTTTGGGTATTACAATAAAAAAAATGAGATTTCATAAAATACTATTCTAAAATATAATATTTTTAAAGATAAAAAATAATTTACTCAATATTTAATGTTTAATTCAAAATTAGGTCCCCTTTGGACTTAATTAGCTGGCTAGTAAGCTGTAAGCGGTTACTATTTAATTTTAATTTAGTATGAATATTGAGACTTCTTATACAAAGACAAGTATTAATTTTTATCAATTTTTAAAAGATTTAGATTTAAAATTTAATAGATTTTTATTCGAAATCTACCCATCATATTCTAAATTTAATAATATGTAACTAATGATACGAATATTCTAAAATATTATATAGGTACCACATTAACTCTTACATATATATGTTCATATTATTAAAATTTACCTACGTAATATTTATTATTTATACTGACTTAAAATAATAGAATATAAGCAATGAAAATATTTTTAGTACTAGAGTATTATTGTTATTTATATTTTATTATATATTTTTTTAAATTATAATTAAATTAGTTTTTAAAATTTAAAAAAATTACTTGTGTATTAAAATATTTATGATAATAATATTTTTTTAATATTAGGTTAATACTAAAAATATTCTTTAAGCAACTTGCGTTTGCCATCTTCTCTAGTTCTAGCTTTTGGACAAGACTCTCATCATAGAGTAGTGCTAAAGCAACTTCCTGGTTCAGGAAAATTTATATCCACTACATGCTGCCTAACCTTTTTTCTTATACTATCCCCATCACTGCCACCCCTTTGTTCTGAATAATATAGAAATGGAAGCCTATCACATTAAAGCTTTTGTCACTTTTCAAAACCCTCTTCTTCCAATAGATCTTGTCCTCATCTCTTTTATTTCTATCTCTAACTTATGCATAATTTATCTTTTATACAGTAAGATGTATTTTTTTTTTTAATGTAACGTGCGCTAAGTATTTTTAAGAGTAGGCATACTCTCTTATTTAAAAGAATGAAGACCATATTGTAATGGGTGAGTCTCTCACCTTCTCTGAATGAAAAAGTATTAATACTCTTGAAGTAAATTAGACGACTCCTTTTAATATACATGAGTTACTAAAGTAATTAAGTTAACAATTTTACCTTATCTTGTTTTGTCTCAATTTGTTTGTTTGGGGTATAAAAATTAAAAGTGAATTAACGTTTTAATCATTCAAATTTATATTTTTTTTTTCAAAATAATCCATTACTTTTAAAATATCTTAAAATAGTCATTTATTTTTATTTCCATCATCCAAATAGTCGTTTCGTTAATTTGATTAACAAAAACATTAAGGTAAATCTTATGTGTCCCCATTTCTTCATCTTTTATGTCAACATTTCTATTAAAGAGAGCAATTTAAGTAGTAAATAAAAGTTCTAACACTAAGGTATATGTACAAAAGAATAGGTCTTATGATAGCTTAAAAATTAGGCAAGTTTTATTTATGTAAAAGCTTCCCACATTTGATCTTGGTGGTGCATTGTCTCCGTGGAGCAGTAATGAAATTCGTTATCTCACAAGTGTTACCCAAAAAGATCGTTACTTTAAATGTTCAATTATAAAATGTTAAAATTAAATGAGATAATAAAAGACATATAAAAAATTTATTTAGATAAATTTTTTTTGGTATCTTTAGATACACAGTTTAAATTTAAATAAACTTATATTTTTGAATAGATGTTTTAAATATAAATAATTTTTAAAAAATTAAATATTTAAATATAATTATTTATAAATAATGTTATTAAAAATATAATTATTTATAAAAATTCATATCTTATATGTAAAAATATAAAAATAATTTTATTAATATAAGATTATTAAAATATATTAAATTTTTTTATTTTTTATTTTTATCTCCCTTCATCTTCATCTTCATCTTTCATCTTCCAAAAAGTCGTCTTCTCTCTTCCCCTTCTGCAACTACCAACCATGAACCACCAAATCCCACAATGGCTCCACCCTCCATTCTTCCTTCGCCCCATTGTGGCAGTGGGTTCCACTGTGAGAAAATCCATAACCTCCATTTTTCCTCTAAAGGTCACCACGGGACATCCCCACCTCAAGAAGCTGCCGGAAGTATGATGCAGAGAAGGAATCGTTAGTATATCTGTAGAAAACGTGAAAGCGGATGAATCTGGATGGCTTTCCAGAATGTAAAGTTATCATGATATTTAAAATTTCTCCTAAATTTATTTATCTCTGTTATATTTTATTTGTTTTTTAAGCTTTTTATGTCGCTTCTAATAATCAAATTTAAAAAAATACTTTAAAAAAAAAACTGATCCAAATACTCATAAAAACAATAAGTATTTTTTTAAAAATAAATTAATATGTTTTTTTTCATGTTTTAAGTGAATCACTCTAAGATATCACATTAAGATTATTATAAATTATTATTGTTTTTAATATATTATAAAGTATTATTTTAGAATTATTAATTATACCAAAAAAATATTTTATGAAACATTATTGCAAAAAATATTTTTTAAGATATTTAAAAAAAAATTTTCTACTTAACACAATTAATAAATTTTTTTAAAAAGTGCTTCTTATAATGCTTATAAATAGACATCTACGGCCGGTTTGGATTTCTTTTTCAAGGGTAAAAGCAGTTTCTTTTTTTTTTAAAAAAAAAAAAAAGCAAAAGTAGGCTTAATGCTTTAGATGTTGCTTAATGAAAAAAATATTTTTCTTTAAAAAAAAGTATAAAATTTTTCTTTTTTTAAAAGGTATGATTTGTAGCTTGAAAGAGCCTGTTCCACTAAAAGGGAGAAATATTTTTTTAACAATTATATTTTAATTATTTTAGATAATTTTATTTTTGTTTAACACAATAAAAAATTATTTTTTCATCTTATTTTTAATAATTTTATTAACACAAAAATATTTTTTTTATTCAATTTATTTTTTTAATAAAATTATTTCTATATAATTATATCTAAACATTAAATATATACTTTTTTATAAAATATTTAAAATACTTGTTAAAAAATACAAATACATTCAAAACAAGCCTTAGAGATATTTTTCAAAAGTTATTAGGACCTAAAAAAAACATGGTGACTACTCCCCTACCCCATTTTGGCATGGCAGGGATTTTAAAAATTTTTTAAAAAGTTTGTTTTATTTTTTTCTAATTTTATTAATAATAAAAAATTAATTATTAATTTAAAATAATTTAAAATAATCAAAAAAAATCTAACTAATATAACTTTTGGTTCCTATAATATAATTTCAATAACTTTTACTTTTATTCATATTATCTAATATCCACTTAATATAGTTAATATCATTGTTAAAATAATAAAAAATTAATCAAATGACATGCTCATGTATAAATTTATCATGCATTTAATTTTTGATCACTTTAGCAATAATATTAACAATGTTAAATGAATTTTTAATAGTAAGGACCAAAATAAAAGTTATTAAAATTGTAAGAATTTAATTAAATGAAATGAAATTATAAGAATTAAAGTAACAATTATTAACACTGTAAGAATTTAATTTAATAAAATTAAATTATAGAGATTAAAGTGAAAGTTAAGTGAAATTGTATATAGTAAAAGATATATTAACATAAAAAAATCAAAAGAATTCAAAAAGAATTATATATTAAAAAAAGTAAAAAATTTAAAGAAAAAATAAAAATATATAAAAATATCTTAATTTTTAAAAAATACTATAAATAAGAAATAAATATAAATATAAATAAATAAATAACCAATAAATAAATAACATTGAAGAAAAAAAAGGAAATTAAGGGAGGAGAGTAAAATAATGCCTATTTGAAACGGTTTTAAATTTTTTTATTTTTTTGTTATATAAGAATAAAAAAATTTGTTTTGGTAAGTCTTTTTATTAGTTATTTTAAAAATTATTTTTAAAAATAATGACTAAAAAATAAAAAATAAAAAATATTTTTTTATATTTTAGTTTGTTTTTATTATTTTTTTTAAAACACAAACAAAATTAATAAAAAATAATTTTATTCAAACAAATTTTTTAATTTTTTTTATAAAATTTTTTTTTGTAGTAATTTTTAAAAATTATTTTAAAAAATAATAAAATAAAAATAATTTTAAACATGCTTGTAGTTTTTTTTTTTTTAATGATGATTCTTTTACCAGGTGCCAGCAGAGAAGAGTTGTGGACGAGGTAGGGACAATGTAGAGGATAAAAACCAAATTTTAACCATAAGGTGATAAGACAGTACAAGTTCATACAATTCCGTATTCTGACAAAAAGGCCAAAAACCGAAAAACGAAAATATGTTAAAAAATAATTAAATAACAATAAAAATTGCGACTTAGACGCCGACGACCCAACCAATTAACCAAACTAAGCTCATATTGGTTCCACTATTCTTTGTCCCAGACCAGCATCACCTCTCTTCCCCTCTCCCCTTTCCTCTTTCTCTGTTTTCTGTTCTCTCCGTCTCTCTCCTTGATTCAGGTTCAGGTAAATCCAGCTCAATGATCTCTCTTCGCTTTTACGGCTCATCAATTTTCTTTCTTTTTTTTCGCGGTTCATTTATTAATGTATTTGTTCAATTGCGTAAATCGTGTTGTTGGTTATGCTGTAATAGATCCTTCATGATCGTCTTACTTCTTTTGTGCGTGGAAAGCGATCGCCTTGTTGTTGTTGATATTGAATTCATCAAAGAAAATTCAGTGAGCTGACCATTTTTTGGACAATGCCATGGTTTTTCGTATGGCCATGTTTTGGTCAAAATCTCATAGTTCTCGTTGGAATTCCGGTGCTGATTGAAAAGCTTGTTAGGTGATTGTTATTGAGTTTAGCAAATTTGAAGTCTGTTTGTGGATGTCAATTAAAACTTCTGGTAATTATTGGGTCGGCGATGATTGTCCACTTATTTGGATCTGAATGGAGTGATATGTACTCCGTTATGAAGTTAAATTTAAGGGATATTTATAAATTACACTCAGTTTTTTTTTTTGTATTTGTTTTGTATTTGATGTTGGAATATTTGATTTCCAATGAAAGGGATGAGCTTTGGAAATGACCAAAAGTCTTATTTTTGAGTTCCAGCAGAATTTTGTGATTGAGAGAGGGAGAGAATGTCAGGAGGCTCGCAGAATAGTCTGAGAAAAGCACTTGGAGCCCTCAAGGACACGACAACAGTTTCATTGGCTAAAGTCAACAGTGATTACAAGGTAGATTTTCATGCGCGTAATCTATTTGAGGGGATGCTCAATCACGTATTTTTTCATATTTTCTTACTGGGTATCATGTCTTGCAGGAATTGGACATTGCTATAGTTAGAGCCACAAATCATGTGGAGCGTCCAGCAAAGGAAAAACATATAAGAGGTTTGTCCTCTCTCTTTATAACTGTTTTCCAACATGTATCAAGTTTGTACAGAAACGGGTACTATGTGGTCTGTCTTGTATTAATTTTTTGTTTTTACTACTTGTTAGATGCTTGTAGAAGGAACTGTTGTCGGATAAGCTAAGGTCTTTATTCCATCTTATGATGTTCTTCCTTTTGCAGCAATTTTTTCTGCAATCTCAGCTACTAGACCACGGGCTGATGTTGCATACTGCATCCATGCTCTTGCAAGACGGTTATCAAGGACACATAACTGGGCAGTACGTGCTTCATGTTTTAGTATTTATGCATCTAAAATAAGTCAAGCTTATAATTTTCATTCAGAGACAAAAACTTTTCAATGTATTATTCACTGAAGGTGTGGGAATATGTGGCGAAGCATTTAGGAACTTATGTGTTTTGCAGCATTTATATTCTTTGATAGTAAAGTTGGTGGCACAGTTCATCTGAAGTCATATTGCTGATTCGCTGAATGCTTCTATTTCATCACTTGTAGAAATTCTGGCTTGACTGTCACAATTGAACATATAGAAAGTCAAAAGGGGTGAGGGGCGGGGGAAGGGGCTGTGGAGAAAACTCAAACATGATGTTCATGACGTTCTTCAGTATGGAAAAAATTTAATCATATCATGCATCTCTCCGTGTTATATGTCTGAGTAACTTTACCATTTTTCATCTAGTAATGAAACTATAATATTTGTATAAGCTATGTTTGCATTGCAACTTCTGCAGTTCTTGTGTTATTTTCTGGTAGCGTCTGGCATACTCAATGTGCTTCTTTTTTGTTCCTGTCATCATGCTGTGGTTATTTGTTTACCATGATTAGTTTGATACAAATGTTTGTTGATAAGAGCTTGAGTCATTGGTGTTTGAGGAGTTCACCATAATGTGTTTGTGCTGCTTCTATTTGGTTGACTCACAATTGGTTTGTCTGTAGGTTGCATTAAAAACTTTAATTGTTATTCACCGTGCTCTAAGGGAAGTGGATCCCACATTTCATGAAGAACTCACAAATTATGGCAGAAGCAGAAGTCATATGCTCAACATGTCTCATTTCAAAGATGATTCCAGTCCAAATGGTACCTTTGCTTCTCTATGTCATTGATGCTGTTGTTGTTGTGGTTATTAACTTTGTAGTTGTATTGCTTCATTACTCAGCATGGGATTATTCTACATGGGTCCGCACCTATGCATTATTTTTGGAGGAAAGGCTGGAATGCTTTCGTGTATTGAAGTATGACATTGAGACAGATCGCCCAGTAAGTGAAAATCTTCTAATGTAAATGTAATATATTTTTTGCTTAAACATTTCGTTCAAGTATCCAAAATTTCTTTACAGTAAGTAGATGAGTTATCTGAATGTTACTTTTTAAAGAAGATTATAGGTGATATAACACTAAAATATGACTCTCACCCATGATTCTTATCTCAGCATTCAGCGCACACTTACATTCATGATTTTGACTACTTTGAAATAAATGATTGATTTCTAAAAAAAATTTAATTGTAAATTTTGTTGCAGAGGACCAAGGATTTGGGCACTGCAGAGTTGCTGGAGCAGTTGCCAGCATTACAAGAACTTCTCTTTCGAGTTCTTTGTTGTCAGGTAAACTTTGATTAAATAGTTCAAGTGAAATGGGATTATGACCCAAGCATTTCACAAATGGTGTGTCCCAATATTTGGAACAAATCTTACAAAGCTGGAGCAGTATAATTTTACAGCATAAAACTTTTATGTGGTGCAGCCAGAAGGGGCAGCTGTGAATAATTTTGTCGTCCAGTTAGCACTCTCAATTGTAGGTGAATTGTTTAAGCATATTGTTTTTTGGTAGTTTTGGCTTTCATCATCCTTTCTGAACGTACTTTTTATTTCAAATAGGTTGCTTCAGAAAGCATTAAAATTTACCAAGCTATTAGTGATGGAACAATTAATTTGGTTGATAAGGTATGATATGGTTTTCTTAAGTGTGAAGCTTGGATGTTCAAATTTCTGTGTATTTTACAAGATTATTGTGACAGTTTTTTGAGATGCAACGCCAAGATGCTTTGAAAGGTCTTGATATATACAGGAGGGCTGGGAAGCAGGTATCTCTTGTGGGAATTCCTTCTTTTTTTTTTTGGAATTTATCCCGATGGTCATGTTTTAATATTCTCAATGTGAATCCATCCAGGCTGAGAGACTGTCTGAGTTTTATGAAATATGTCGAAATCTTGATGTTGGACGTGGGGAGAAGTTTGTTAAAATTGAGCAGGTTGGTTGGCTACTGTATCTTGCTTGATTAAACTGATAATGCGGTTTTCAATAATTTATGTTTAAATATAATACTGAGTGAATTTGTTGATGATATGAAGCCCCCTGCATCATTTCTACAAGCCATGGAAGAGTATGCCAATGATGCTCCCCGGGATAAAATAGTCCCAAAGGATCAGGTATAGCACTGCCTTTTCTCCTTTGATGTATCTGTAGACAAATGAAGAATTATCATCGAGAATCCTTGTTCATTGTTTTCAACAAAGAGGAAAACAAATGACATATGATAACAGTGACAAGTAGCCATGGTGGTCTTTGTGACTGTAAATTTAGATTATGGAAGTAATTATAAAGTGCACAGTTTCTAGTTGGTATGCATCTAATTGACACAGTTGGCACAAATAACATGGGTATGACCCTGTTGGCTATCTACTAGTCAATAACAATGATATATTTGCTGCTAAAAGTTGCATGAAAATGTGAATTATGTTGACACATTTTCTTGAAAGATAAGATTGTTCAACCATTGCTGCAATCCGGCTGGTTAGTGTATATTGAAGTTAAACATATGAAATATCTTGTATCACCTTAATAAACTTTCTGTGATCCTTTTACATGCTATTCTCTTGGTACAACACTTTCATCTTTGTGCCAAGACGAGACCTTTTATATATGTGTGGAGTCTGTAATTTTTAGTATTTTAGCTGCACAAAGTTCTCATTCCCATACTGTTGCTTCTTTCCCTTTTTTATTCAGTGATTCATATGTTATTTAAATGCTGTTATTCCAGAACTACTCTTCTATCTTGCTGAAAGTAATATTCATTAGCTGCCAAAATACATTTCCCCAACCAATATAAAATTACCAAGCAGGTCATTGACAACAAGATTGCCTCTCCAAAAGAAGTTTTGGCTATAGAATACAAAAAGACATCAGAGGTGCAGGAGGAACGTCCACCATCACCACCTCCAGCTCCAGCTCCCGAACCTGTAAAAGTGGAAGCACCTGCAGCACAACCACCACCTGATTTGTTGGTAATTATGGGAATCCCTTTTGGTTTCATGCTTTTGGCATATGCAGATTGCTATCTCGCTCATCTGGTTATGTTTACTCAGATTAAAATGTTGCCTTAGCTGCACTTACAAACTTCTCTCCTTTTGGCTTGGTATCTAGAATTTGGATGATCCTGTTCCAGCTGCTTCAGAGTTGGAAGATAAGAATGCCTTGGCATTAGCCATTGTTCCAGTTAGTAAGTTGTTTTTCCTCTTCCTCCATTTTTTTACCGTGTTAAATAAAGCTTGTTAACCTGCACTTGTAAATCTTGAAAATCAATTTGTTTCCAAGTAAAGTGGACAGAACTGGTTCTCTTTGGAGAAGAGTGATTCTTAACATTCTTAGGACTATACCTCTGACTTTTAAAGGGGATTACGCTCTGGCATTTGCTTCCCTTTCCTCCTTTATCCACAGCTAAAATTGCAACACTCCAGTTAAAATTTAGAATATATGCATGTAGGCATATGTCTTGATGTCTTCTCTTTACTGATGGTTTCAGCTGTTCAGCCAACTTCTTCTGTTTCAAGTCAAGCAAATGGAACTACAGGATGGGAATTGGCACTTGTTACAGCTCCAAGTTCAAATGAGAGTGCTACTGCAGCTAGCAAACTGGTATGCTCTCGTCAACAAATTTATGCTTAATTTCCAATTCTAGCACTTTACATCTCAAGCCTGCATTTTAACAGTCAGTTCACATTATTCATGAATGTAAATGTCGCTCTCCACGTGTACATGCATACACACATACATGACAGACAGCCCTTCCCATGGCATGCCTGATCTTGTTATTCTGCTAATGAGTGATGGCTTATTGCATGATCAGGCGGGAGGTTTAGACAAGCTTACACTAGACAGCCTATATGATGATGCAGTCAGAAGAACCAACCAGAATGTGAGCTATAACCCATGGGAGCCGGCACCAATGGGACCCATGATGCAACCTACAATGCATGATCCGTTTTTTGCCTCTCATGCAGTAGCTGCTCCACCTTCTGTTCAGATGGCAACTATGTCCAACCAGCAGCAGGCTGCTTTCATGTTGCAGCAGCAGCAGCAGCAGCAAATGATGATGTTGGGCCCTCAGCAACCATCTGTAAATCCTTTTGGAAATCCGTATGGAGCCACTGTCCACCCCTATGGCTCAGGTATGCCTGTTCAAGCGTACAATCCATATACAGGTCTCATCTAGACACTTCGTCTGTGAAAAAAATTCTTTACTATAAACTCGATGAAGACAGAAATATGGAATACTCAGTTTTGGATTCTGAGATTGGGAAACATGAAGGATAGACAGACTTGTACCATATGTTGTGTATGTGCAGTAGATAGCTAGAGTGAAATTCTTTTTTGAATAATTTAGTAAGAGGGAGGGTTTTCGTTATCTGATTATTCTATGTTCAAGGAAATTGATAAAGAGCTTTGATTCAGACCACGTAGAATTTTTTTATTCCTGATTGATTTTTGTTGATGCTTTAGCAGGAAACTTGTTCTTGATAAATTCTATATTGTTTCAGTTGCACTTCTCTCTATATATTATAGGAAATTGTTTGTATTATGTGATCGTTGATACAACATTTATCAAATGAAAAGACATTGCCATGTATTATAGACTTTGATTCACTCATTACAGGGAAGTACTACTTACTCAAATTCTTGTGGTAAATTTTGCACAAATCTACTTATGGAATTGCAATTGAATTTAAGTACTCATACTTAAATATACTAAACAACTGTCTATGCACAACTTATAAATAAAGAAAGTTTGTGTAAATAATATTCCTTGTTATTATGATGGGTTATACAACAACGTACAGGATTTGCAAATGGATGAGTAATACTGACAAAATTTCTCTTGCAAAATATGACAAGCTCAAAGCACCTTATTTTATAGTGGAGTCTTTAGCTTAGTAGTACGTTTTGAGAGTTGAGAGTTGAAGTTTGAATATCAATTATACCTAACGATGGTACTTGTCCCAGACATTGAACACCTGTGCATTTATATCTAATACAGTAGCTTCATAAATAAGGAGAAATGCTCCTTATCTTATGAAAAGCAGGTTTTTCAATCGGTACGTGATATTAATCAAATTTGATGCAACATGTTGAAATGACATGCTCTCTATTACGTTTTATATATGAATTTGGATTATGTGCACTCCCAGGTTTCAATTAATAAATTTTGGTCATTTAATATTAATTGAACGATTAAAATTTAATTAAAATTTTTTTTAAAAAAAATTTATTCGTTATCCATGCCATTTAAAAAAAATTAAAATAAAAAACACTTATAAATCTTATAGTCTAATCTAAGTTAAACAATCAAGATTAAATTAAATTTTATATAATTAGATCTCGACTGCACGAGATCATGTGGTACAAGAACAAATAACTCAAGTTCAAAATATGTCCTCTAATGTTCTTTTTGTTCATTTAAGTAAAGGGCGGGACTAAGCTACGTCCCGCTTTTTTTTTATTTTTTTTTAAATTTTTTTACTTTTTAAAAATAATTAATTATTTTTTATCTTATATATTTTTTTTCAGATTTTTTTAAAATGTTTTTCAATTTTTTCTTAAATTTTTTTACATTCTTTTAACTATTCATCCATAATTTTTTTTTATTATTCATTTGTAACTTAAAAAATTTTACAAAAAATACAAAAACATCTTAAAAAATTTTGAAAAAAATTTATGATATAAAACTTAATTAATTGATTTTAAAAAGTAAAAAAAAATTTAAAAAAATTTAAAAATATATAAAAAAATTTTAAAATTACCCTACCACCCATTAGGTAAGCGATAGAGTAATAACACCCTTAAGTAAAATATGTCATTCAGGTGATAATAATATAATATAGAATTACTTTAATAATTCAAAAGAGTTGGTGGTGTGGTTATCCATCCTATCCATCTACCACATCTTCTATTCTAAGTCATGATTAGCTCATTCATTATGTTCTAAAATTCTTTTGAATTTTTTTCTTAAAATAAAAATAAAATAAATAAATAAAAAAACACAAGATGTTTTAGGTGTAGAGCTGGCAATCGGGCCGGCCCAGCCCAGCCCAGCCCGGCTCGATCAAGCCAGTGACATAATCGGGCCAGTTCGGGCTGGTTCGGATTTACATCGGGCTGACATATTGCTAGCCCAGCCCAGCCCAGCCCAGCCCATCGG